>JADHKF010000033.1:0-204803 GCA_019925685.1 Ceratocystiopsis sp. VPRI43766 | reverse complement strand
GCAGCGGCCGGGCCCCGCCCCCGCGCTGGGCCGTGGGGCTTCTGCGGGCCGAGCGCGCCCCCCACCCCCCCCCCCGCCCCCACCCCCCCCCGCACCCCCCCCCCCCCCCCCCCCCCGAGCACGAGCACGAGCACCTGCTGCGCAACGCATTTCCAGCACAACAATGGTGTGTTTCTATGGACATGCCTGGCCAACGTGACGGCGCCGCTGACCTCTCTCTCTCTCTCCCCGCAGGCCTCCGAAGCCAGACTCTACACCTTCTCCCAGGAGACCAAGGACCAGCTGCGCAAGTTCCGGCTGAGCACGTCGCGGGCCAGCACGCCGCAGGCGGTCATCTGTACGCGGGAGACTGGAGCAGAGGAGGCGCCAGAGAGACGGGCGTGCTGACGCTTGTTCCCAACCAGACTTCATCGACAAGGCGACCAAGGAGATCCGCCAGGACGACGACAAGACCGTGTACACCAGCCTCGACGACATCGCCGACGACCTGCCCGAGAATGCGCCGCGCTTCGTCCTGCTGAGCTACCCAATGACGCTGGTGGGTGGCTGCCCCCCCCCTCCTCCCCATCCCCCTTGACAGAGCGGTGCTCTACTCACACAAGCCCCCCAGCCGTCCGGCCGCCTGTCCGTGCCGTACGTCCTGCTCTACTACCTGCCGACGACCTGCAACAACGAGACGCGCATGCTGTACGCGGGCGCCAAGGAGCTGATGCGCAACACCAGCGAGGCCGGCCGCGTCGTGGACGTCGAGTCGGCCGAGGAGCTGGAGGAGCTGCCGCAGAAGCTGGGGGCGGCGTAGGCTCCGTTGCGGCGCGCACGATAACGGATTTTGTTGGGTAATTGGGTGATTGGGTAATTGGGTAACCAGTTCTGTGCTCGATTCATGCCGTGTCATTTCCCTGCCGCCGTGTCCTTCGCCCCCGCATCGTCCGCCTCCGGCAGCACCTGCTCCGGGTCCAGCCCCAGCGTGCCCGCCAGCCGCCGCACCACCGTCCGCAGCGCGCCGCACGCCGGGCTGTCCGGGTAGCTGTCGAAGAAGCTCTCGCCGTAGTCGCACGCCAGCCCGATCCGCGGGTCCAGCGGCACCGCCCCCAGGAACGGCAGCCCCAGCTCGTCCGCCAGCCCGCGCCCGCCGCCCGTCGTCGCCCGGAAGATGGCGCTCTCGTGCCGGCACCGCGGACACACAAAGCCGCTCATGTTCTCGACCAGGCCCAGCACGCGGATGCCCGCCTTGCGGCAAAAGTCCAGCTCCTTGCGCACGTCCAGCAGCGCCACCTCCTGCGGCGTCGTCACCACCACCGCCCCGTCGATGCCGCTCTCCTGCAGGAACGCGTTGACGCTCAGGTGCTCGTCGCTCGTGCCCGGCGGCGTGTCCACCAGCAGCACGTCCAGCTCGCCCCAGTCGACGTCCTTGAGAAACTGCTTGATCAGCCCGTTCTTCTTGGCGCCCCGCCAGATGATCGCGTCGTCGCGGTTCGGCAGCATGAACTGGATGCTCATCACCCCCAGGTTGTCGCTCACCCACACCGGCGACCAGCCCGCGCTGCTCACGTGGATCGTCTCCTCCTCCACCCCCATCATCTTGGGGATGCTCGGCCCGCAAATGTCCGTGTCCATAATGCCCACCGTGCTGTCCGGGTTGGCCGAGAAGGCGTGTGCCAGAAGCGTCGTGAACGTGCTCTGGACGAATGGAAACGACGTCAGCATGCATTCTTCCGCTTCCTGCCCAACCGTGTCCTTGTCCTGCTCACCTTGCCCACACCCCCCTTCCCGCTCAGGACCAAGATCTTGTGCTTCACATTGGCCAGCCGCGCCGTGATCACCGGTATGTCCGGGTCCGGCCCCTTGGGCGCCGTCGCGCAGATCTGCTGGTTGGGGCAGCCCGCGCACGAGTCTGCCTGTCCTGCCTGTTCCGACTCCGGCCCCGGGCAGTGCTCCGGCTCCGGAGCGACCAGCTGTGGTTTCGCCTTGAGCGGATTCGCAATCACGTCCTCCGCCTCGTCCGGCACGTCCAGAGCGGGCGCCATCGTGTGTCTGTGTGTCGGAGGGGGGCGTATGCGCTCGTCTAAGCGTGCCCGTAATGCTCCTCTCTTCTGTCAGTGTCGGCTCTCGGGATTAGTCCATCTTCCTAGGATCGCTGCAGAATTCCGTGCGGCGGCGAGGTTGCCCGCGCAAAGTGGCAAAAAAACGGCAGAATCCGCCGATTAGAAATCCGAAAGTCAGGGCGGTGAAGCACGCTAAATCACACGTGATGCGTAAATCAACATCCAGCCAGTCGTAAAAAAGGGGCGGGCAACAACCTTTGTTTACACTCTGAAGATGTTGGATATGTAGCCAAAACATTGCTTGAAACTGAACACTCGCCCGGTTGCAGCGCCAGCTTATGGTCCGCGTAAACAGGCATGTGGGCACTGGTCTAAACAACCAACTCCTGCTGATCATCTGCGTTGCCTGACGCCTTATCAAGCATTCTCAGCACTAACTCCTTACGCCACTCATCGACGTTGCTCTGCAGTGCACAATCCCGCGCTGACATGCCTGCCGCATCGCGCAAGGTCGCGTCTGCGCCACCCTCCTCAAGCAGCCACTCCACTGTTTCAAAGGACCCGCTCGCTGCGGCTTCATGCAGCGGTGTGCGCCCAGAGTTGCTGCGCAGATTCATGTCGAGATGCCTGTTCAGCACGTCCAGACACTCGCTGCTGTCGTATGCGGCGGCCACGTGAACCGCATAGCAACCATCGGCCAACCGCGCATGCGGGTTGGCGTCCAGCTCATCAAGCAAATAGGCAAGGGGATCAGGATCCTGATTGGATGCGGCGCGTAAGAGTGCCGTCCACCCCTCGCTTTTCGAGTCGCCATCGCCGTCTGCGGCTGCGTTGACGTCCATACCATAGTCGACCACAAGCAAGCGCATTATCTCCGTTGCCTCCTTCCCATTCCACCCGGCCGCTATGGTATGAAGCACCGGCTCGTAGAACTCCCCAATGTGATTGTGTTTATGTGGGTTCGCTCCCGCAGCAAGGAGCATGCGCACCATGCTGGCGCCGCAGGCGGCATTTGCGTATAAACAGCATAAGGCCAGCATGGATATGTCCGTACCATTAGTCTTATGGGTTGCGTTGACATCGGCGCCCGCATCGATCAATGCCTGCACAATGCTGGCGTCGGCGTGCTTGATGGCGAATGATAGTGGCCATCGGTAGTCTTCATAATTTGGATAATAAGGTGGTCCCCAAGCAAAGATTTTCTCCTTGGCTGCTGTACGGGCATTGGCATCCGCACCAGAAGCCAAAAGAACCTTAACCAGATCCAAATGCTGAATGCAGATAGCTTGGTGAAGAGGCGATCGCGCAGTTTGTCCTTCGATTGACTCAGGAATAAGATTCGGGTCAGCCCCATGCCTGAGCAGTACGGAAGAAACGGCCAAAGAGATGGGACTGTGACGGAATTCCGAGGCCAAATAAAGTGGCGTGCGGTGTAAGTCCTTAAAAACGTCGCACAACCCCTGGTTGGTTTGCTGCACGAAATGGTTGACATCAGCCCCGTGATTCAGGAGATACTCAAGCACGATGCACGTCTTCTCGACTTCGGCAACTTGCCCCCTCCGTTCACGACGAAGTAGACCAAGAATTGCTTCTTGCACGGGGCTACCATGTCTGCTGCTGGTTCCGGTCAAGAATGCGTGGCCCTTTTCCACAAGCAGCCGCACAATTTCCAAGTCATTTGCGAAGGCCGCCATTGCTAGAGCTTCGTAGCAAGCGTCCACCGGAATACCCGCTGCGCCGTACTCAAGAACGAGTCGGACAAGATCCGCGCTGCGAGAAAGCACGACAAGAACAAGAGGATACATTTCAGAGCCCTCTTCGACGCAGACGGGAAGCGTTAAGTCCAGAGCCCCAGAGGAAAGCAGTTGACGCATGTGAGCGACATCACAGGCACCAAGGAATTGCGAGAGAATGCCGGATATCGCGTCGGGGGAGCAGTCATTGTCCGATGCGTAATTGAGAATCGACAGAGGGATCTGTTTGAAATAAAGAGCGAGTATGCTCCTGCCGTTCTCGGTGGCATGTTCCAACAACTTTGGAAAGCTTTGGAATATTTTGAGTTGGCCAGAGTGTGGAACCAGTGGCAACAACAGCTCGACACAATTGACCGCGCGCGAGCTGGTAGCAACCTTCAGCGCATAGTCTAGATGGCCGCAAAATGCAGTGAGTCTCCGCGCATAATCAACGCAGTCATTTCGACAGAGCGTCTCAAGCACACTGTTCAAGTTCAGCTCGTCTCCAAGTTTTGCAGCATGCTCGAGAAGGACTTCGAACGAGGCATGGTCGCCTCGCAATGCCACATCCTCGAGAGGGCGCGGATCACCAAAGTTCATTTTCAGCGCCATGACAGTCAGATCAGGTCTCTCCATGACAGCTGCACCCTTCAAAATCGGCAAATCCTCGTTCCACGCCTGGGCCAAAACCAGTACCAGCATGTCCAAATCGTTTGTGCAAGCAAACTCCAGTGGTCTTGGTATTGTAGGACTCAAGAAGGCGGGGCGATAATCACGTAGCACCCAGCCACAGCGAACCCAGATCATGTTGACATACGACTGCGCCATGTTCGCGCTGTTCGCCTCATGGCTGGTATGTTCAGGGCCGAGCATTTGCATTGCTAGTGTAACCAGCGCGGGATTGTCTCCCATATCTGTTTTCCAGGCCTTATCGAGATGGAAATCCCATTCACGGGCTGCATAATGCACCAACGGTCGGTTCTGCAGCTGGAGGTATAGTGGGCAGCTAGGGCTGAGTGTTGTCTCATCATCCTCTAGCATGCTTTGTTAGGGAATCTAGAATTAAAAGGCACAATATACCAGAGCAGCATACCTTGTCTGTAGAACCGTTCTCGGGAACACCTAACCGTGCATATGTGATTGGGAAAAAAGCCTTGCAGACACACAATATAGGTCAAGAGCACCGTGGCCACGTGTTCATGCAGCGTTCTTTGGTCGACGATGCGGCGTAAGAAAGCCGGCAGGGACTTGTCATTGCTGACTAGTTCCGAAAGGAATGCCTCGGACAGCACATACTCGCGCACAGTATGGTGCGCGAAACGAAGTTCCAAGTCATCACCGGCGAATATGTCAGGCACGGCTACTGCCTGCACCAGCGTTGTGCACAACACAGGAATGTCGGCAAGATCGTTGATGCGCTGCTCCTCGTCAAAGACGAAACCAGAGCATTTCCCAGTGGTCGACTCCCCGTCTGTGTCTTCGATGACTGCCAAAATGTCCACCATCTCTCGGGCAGTGAGAGGATACTTAGATGCCGCAAGCCACAGCAGCGCCCGCACAGCATTGGCTCGATCATCCTTGTCCACGGCCATGATCGTGCGCTTATACGTGTCGAACAACGTTGTGGGGAGTGTTTTGAGGGCATCCTTTAGGCCGCGCAGTGTTTTGCACTTCCGCAACATGTCGAGTTGGCACGCAACTAAGCGAAACATGCCTTGGGCCCGGCTCGTCAGTGCTTTTTGCATCTCATCGTGCATGGAAGTCCAGCCACGTAGTTTCTTGTCCTGCTTCAACTGTTGGCGAATCATGCTTTCAATGTCTTCGTTTTGTCCCTGCTCTATGTCGACAGTCATAACGAAGGTGGTACGCGAGTCGAACACTTCGTCCAGGCTGGATACATGGCGGCTCGTGAAGAACAGGTGTATGCTACCGTACCCGCCTGCCATGTCCGCTGGAGAGGCATCAAGGCTGCCTCCATGGGCGTCGAGCAAGCCCCCATGCAAAACTTGATGTAGCGTGTCTAAATCAGTGCACTCGTCCAGGGCATCGATGACAACATAGAGGTTTCGTCCGCTTTGAGCGAGGCCCGCAGCTGTTGCTTGCAATGTAGCAAGGACTTCATCTGCTGAAGGCAGGGTAACTCCATAATCGCCCTCTTTGATGTCGTATGTGGCATCGTTGTTTCCCGTGCTGCTGGTTTTTGAATCTTGCTCGAATAACTCGCCAAGGCGATGGTTGCGTAGACACTTGCTGGCCAAAAGCCTCACAGGCTCAGGCAAAGCCCCAGTGCCGTCCACCATCACGTACCGAACAAGCTGAGCAAGCAGAGAGCGCAGCATCTTGTCGGATGTTGTCATGTTGTTGTCAGAGGCGTCAAAGTAGAAATACGCCAACGCTGCTGTAGTTGGCTGGAGTTGTTCCTCCAGATGATGGATGACAGTCGAAGCCAAGACAGTTTTGCCGCCACCGGGGATGGCCTTAAGCCAAAATGTCTTGCGTGACTCGCTGCCGGTCTTCCACGTGGTAAACGCCTCAGACTCTAGCAGCCACGTTGACGTGTTGGGTGCTCGAAGCTTGTAGGCGGCCTTGTTCTTCGCTTCCCGCCTCCCCGAGCCTTCCAGCCACGAACAGACAGCAATTCTCTGCCGGAATCGCCGTTCTTTTTCTTGGGCTGCAGCTTCGGCGGCCTTTTTCGTGTCTTCCAAGGCGGTCTTGGCGGCCTGCGTTCTCTGAATATCGGCGACGGCACTGTGCACGGCATCGGTCTTGCGGTCGATATCCCCAACTTTGAACACCACTTCCATGCCCATGGCCAACTGGATCACACTGCACAGGCGGTGGATAAGATCCATTGCCTCCTTTACTTCGCTTTCCCTGAGAGGCCACACCAAGCGCATGGCTAATTCTCGCACCTTTGCCTTTTTTTTGTGCCACGCCCCATTTGTTTCTGTTGGTTCTCTCTGATTGTGATTCTGGGAGCTCCATGCATTGTAATGCTCTTCGAGTCGTTTTTCCAAATCTTGAAGGCAGGCTACACACCGCTCAAAAACACCACCGTTGTTCATCAGAATTTGAATGCCAGGAAGATTCGATAGGCCGGAGCATCTTTGAACATTGTCTCCATTAGCACTGCTGTCGTTGTCGTCCCCATCACTGTCATCTCCATCGCCGGTACTGTCTGAATCTGTCACTGCATCATCATCAAGCAGCCTCACGTCGAGCTGTTCGGTGATGGCACGCAGAGTCTGTATTTCGCTGAGAAGACGTTGGACGACCTCCTTCGACCCGCGGGCGGACTTGTAGTACTTGCGACACATGCTTGACATCTTGGCTGTCGCGTCCACAAGCGTGATGACAGCGGTTGCCACGCTCAACGGGTCTGCCATGGCGTCTCGGGGTGTGTGCTGTGTGATTTTCTTGGGAATGTCTGTTGCTTAAGATGCTCGGCAAACAAGAAGAGGCACAACGGCTTAATATAACAGCCTTTCCCCTACCCCGCCACGGTTGGGCCGCAGCCATCTCAGCCTCAACTCAGCAAGACTTCATTCAAGGCGGACTGGTGCCGCAGAACGTGAAACGTCTATTGGCCATTGCCAACCAACCCCGCCACAGTTGGGTTGCAGTCCTCTTCCTCCAGGCTGACCGGTCCCCAAGGCGGACGGCCATGTTCGGAACGCTGCAAAAGGCGCACACTCTTCATTGGCTGTTGCTATGTCGAGTCGAGAAAAAAAGAAAAAAAAAGGAAAAAAAAGAAAAAAAAAGAAAAAAATCAAGGGCAAGAGGGTGATCGAAACCCTGACCTAGGGATCTGCAATCCCTCGCTCTACCACTGAGCTACTCGCCCGCGAATGGCGAAGACACTGCTCCAATCACGCCTGGTGGCAACTGAAAAACAGCGTAGTTGTCGTGGCATTTGAGTAATTGCGCAGCTACACAGCAAGAGCAGCAGAGAAAAAGGAAGCAGATTTCGCCAAAACGCTGTTGTCCAACAAAAGTCGAATGTTGACGCTGCTTGGAGATCCACAAATCCCAGCCCCTGCGCAAAGCGGGAAAGAACGGCCCTCAAAGTTCGCTTGACGACGCGCTTTAGGGGCGTTCCTGCCTATAACAGCAGCCAGTGGAACTGACGACAAAGCATGGAAGGTGCCTTCGCCTTCTGTGCCTTCCCCCCTCCCTTCTCTCGCGCATCTGTTCTCGACAAAGCCGATTTCCTCTTTTCCCCGCGTCCGACCGAAACGCGTTTGGCATTCGCCATCCCCGCCCCTGCAGCAGCCACCAGACCGGCTGGGCATCTACGCGTTTGTGCGGTGTCGTTGCTTGGCGGCCGCTCACCAGACGCGACTACACTGCTTACCTGGCCATTTCTCGCAGGACGATGATGCCAGCAACGCAACTCAAGATGCTGCGGTACATGCAAAGCTCCGAGCCGAAAGGCACCGGCGACACAAACACAAACACGAACCCGCGTGATAGCTCCGACGGCCATGGCGGCAATCCCGAGTCGCCTACGTCTCCGTCCGGGCGCGCGGCAAAGCTGGTGCAGCCGCCAACCCCCTCTGCACGACAGTTGCTCGCCGAAGCGGCCAAGTTTCCCGTTCCCTCGTCCCTGCGAGGAACGACGCCGAGCCTGCAGCAGGCAAACGCCGTTCTTGCGAAAGCAGCCACCGTATCCCCCAAACAGCAGCGTGAACACGAGCTGTTGCAAGGCCAGCCGCCGTTCCAGCACAATCGGTCCAATTCCGATACTATTCGACAGCCGCTCGGAGAACAGCAGCAGCAACAGATCTGGGAAGAGTCGAGTATCAACTCCATGTTTACCGACAGCGTGACGCCATCGGCACGGCAGTCACAGCGCTTGCATCCGGGCCACTACGACAGCACATTCCCCGAGCAACCGAGAAAGCAGCATAAAAAGCAAGATCTCCGCCCACCACTACACCGTGAGCAGGCGATAGACCGAAGAGGCGCGGGCGACATGGGGCCGCCGCTGCTAGGCGGCGATCGTGGCGTGCTCCGAAATCTCCCAACCGGTGCAAACGGCAATGCCATGGACGAAGCGTATGCGAACCGAGATCAACCAGCACCTTTCGGGTCGCCCACAAGGCTCGCTCCTGTTCTGAAGCATGCGAAATACGCACTACGCGACGCACGCGATGAACCACATCGGCCGCCTTTGTATCCCGGCCGGTTGGCGCCCGAGAGCCACGAAACAAACCGTGTTCTTGGCGGCGGCGGATCTCCAGAGCATCGACCGCGCCACCGCGGCAATGGTCTCACCAAGCCAAATGGCAAATTGCCATCACGGCCAGACGGCGGGGCTGCAGGATTGGGGCGAGCAGGAACCATCGAGAGAGATGGTATTTCCCAGCGCCCATTGTTCCGTGAAACGGATGTGCAGGTCGATGGCCACACGTCGGAGCTTCTTCTTGGCACAGACAATGATAGCGAACTGCTATCACAAGGCGACGAGATGACAATGGACCAGCGGACGCCACGGCAGACCCGTTCCCCCCCACGGCCGCCGCCACAACAGCCGCCGCCAGCTGTCTCGCAGAAGCACGATCTGCTAGAGAGCTCTCTGGCACGCAACGGCCATCGGAGGAGGCGCGGGAAGCAGCCGCCTCCCAGCACAAGTGCGGGCAAAGAGCCGACCGGGAAGCGTCAGCACAGCCCCGACTACGACGACAGCGCATTGCACACCATGAGCTACGCGGTGCTGCGCGAGGAGCCATTTGACCACGACCCGGCGCGCATGGCCGTGCAGGCGGCCAAGGTGGCAGCAGTGCAAGCTTATGCAGTGCCGGGGTCGGCAGTGCTGGCGGACGCACCGCTGGAGGAGCGGTTGGAGCACTACAAGAGCAAGGATCGCAACTGCCAGCACCGGTTTTTCTCGGAGCTTCCGGTGCAGGAGTGGGACGAATGCGGCGACTGGTTTCTGGGGCGGTTTGCAGAGTTGACGAGCCGGATCCGGGCGCAGCGGCAGGCGAAGCGGCGCAAGATGGCGGAGTTTGAGGCGGAGATTGCGGAGCGGGAGCAGACGGTGCGGCGGAAGGCGGAGAGCATAGAGCGCACGCTGGACGAGCTGAAGCACGAGGGCGAGGGCATGATGCGAGGCAAGGCTGTTGGCTTTTAGAAGGGGTGATGGCGCTCGTTGTGCCGGGGGTTGTTTTGCTATTTCATTTTCTTTGGCTGGGGCCGGAGCCATTGATTGGGTCGGTGGTCGGGACAATGTGACCGAGAGAAAACCACCAAAAAAAAGGACAGGGGGCGTTTTCGGGGGTTTCTTTTTTTTTTCTTCTTTTTGTTTTTGCCCCTCTACTTTTATTATCCGTCAAGGCATTCGCGGGATACCCAACCTTTAAGAGACCTCTCCCTTTGCCCGTTCGCTCAGATGATCTGTGTGTGCTGGACGCGCCGGTCGCGGCCGACGACCAGGCGCAGCTGGCGGCCGTGGACGTCGGTGGTGCCGTCGTCTTGGCCGTCGTGGCGCAGGCCGAGGAAGACGCCGCGGCGGACGCCGTCGGCAAACAGCTCGTAGGCCGGGTAGTAGGCGTCGACGAAGCGGGTGACCTGGTCGTCGGTCATGCCGGCGCCGGGCCCGCGCGCGGCGCGCAGGGCGGCCTCCTGCTCGCGGCGCCAGGCGTAGACGTAGCGGGTGTCCTGGGCGTCGAGGTGGATGAAGGCGTCGAGGTGGCGGGTGAGGGCGGCGTCGTAGGCGGGCAGCTGGGCGTTGACAAAGAGGAGGTGCTCGAGCGCGTGGGCGGCGAGGGTCGAGGGCGGGGGGCCGGCGGCGGTCGCGGCAGCGGTCGCGGCAGCGGCCTTGGCGGCCCTCCACTGGGCCTCTACGGCGGCCGGCGGCAGGGCGCGGAAGCCGACGCACCAGCCCTCGACGACGACGACCTCGACGGACCGCTGGCCGGGCGCGTTGACGAGGCGGCCCGGGTTGGCGGGCGTGGGCGCGGTGCGGTCGCCCTGGCCGCCGAACGCGGCCTTGTCGTAGGCGGGCACGTGGGCGGGCCCGGCGGCGCCGGCGGCCAGCAGGGCGTCCATGAAGGCGGCGAGCAGGGCGGTGTCGTGGGTGCCGGGCTCGCCGCGCACCTGGACGAGGGCGTTGTCCGGGTGGGCGGCGGCGAGGGCGCGCTGGGCGGCATGGGGCAGGTAGAAGTCGTCGATGCTGACGACGAGCGTCTCGAGGCCGTGGCCGGCCTGCAGGGTGTCGTAGAGCGCGCTGACGAGCGTGGACTTGCCGACGCCCTGGACGCCGTTGATGCCGACGACAAAGGGGCGGCGGGGGGGGGAGGCAGAGGCAGAGCCGGAGGCAGAGGAGTTTGCGGCGGCGGCAGCGACAGCGTCCTGGGCCTTGCGGTAGACCGCCAGCCGGTCGAGGATAAAGGGGATGCACAGAGGCGACTTATCGTCGACAATGTGCGTGCCCGGCGGGGCATCGGGCTTGGCTGCCATGGTGGTGTGGGCGGTCGGTGCGCTGCTGGGGGAGGAGAGAGAAACAGGCACAGCCCAAACGGCCCAAACGGCCCAAACGGCCCAAACGGCCCAAACGGCCCAAACGGCCCAAACGGCAGCCGTTCCGAATCGGGCGCGCGACGAATGGGCCCGCCCAGAACACAGAGCCGCCGGAAGCCCGTTTGCCGCGCTGGCTGCCAGGCCGCGCGCGCGCGTCCGTCCGATCGGCCGCATCAGCGACGCCGGCAGCTGTCGGCGGCAGTGTGCCGATGATGGCGCAAATACGGCCAGTCAGGTGACTTTGCAGCGGGCTGCCAGGCAGCGGGCGGGCGCATTACGTCAGTGAAGCCAACTGCGCGCAGAAGTCGCCAGAAGAGCCAAGAGAGGGAGGGGCCGGGAGGGAAAATGGCACCTGTGGGGGAGCAGCACTGTCCTCGCACGGCGTGCCCAGCGCTGACATGTGAAGAAGGCCGGCGAAAAAAAGCGGTTGCGGGGCCGTTTTCTGCCAGAACGGCACAGTGCCTGTTTAAAATGCACTATGGTCCTCGGTTTCCCCGGGGAAGGAGCTCTGGAGGTGTCCACAGTGGCGCGCATGCCATCTGGGGAAGCGCCCCCCCCCCCCAGCCATGCCTCGGCAACGCACGGGGGTGGAATGCCGAGCAGCGCTGCATGCAGACAGCTCCAGCGCCTGGCACAGAGAGCTCCTTCCCACCCTCCCGCATCCATGACCTCCGACGGGCGCGGTATATGATTTGTCCCACTTGTTTTTTTGCACGTGGATCGTCGTCGTCCGTCCTACGCAGTATTTCTTGGTCTCACAATACGGCCTTTTCTTCCTTTCTTTTCTCTTCCTCCTCATCCTCCCCATTCTCCCATCTCTCCCTTTCTGCCTATTCTCCCTCTCCTCACGTCCTCTCTGTCCTCTTCATCCTCTTCGCCCTCTTCTCCTCTCCTGCATAGCATCCCCACACAATGCCTGATCAGATTCGCTTCGACGACCAGGTCGTCGTCGTCACCGGCTCCGGCGGCGGCCTCGGCAAGGGCTACGCCCTCTTCTTTGCGTCGCGCGGCGCCAAGGTCGTTGTCAACGACATCGGAGCGCCTGTCAGCGGCAACGGCCCCTCTTCCAGCCGGGTATGTCTCAACTCTCTGTTCTCTATTCTTCCCTCTTTTTGTTTTCTCCCCTTTCTAACGACTCCAGCCCGCCGATGACGTTGTCGCCGAGATCAAAAAGGCCGGTGGTCAGGCCATCGCCAACTACGACTCCGTGACGGAGGGCGAGAAGATCATCGAGGCGGCCATCAAGACGTACGGCCGCATCGACGTGCTGGTCAACAACGCCGGCAACCTGCGCGAGCTGGCCTTCTCGCAGACCACCGACAAGGACTGGGACGACACCATTGCCATCCACGTCAAGGGCAGCTTCCGGTGTGCGCGTGCCGCCTGGCCGCACTTCCGCAAGCAAAAGTACGGCCGTGTCGTCAACACCACGTCGGCCGCCGGCATCTTCGGCGCCGGCAACCTGGCCGCGTACTCGGCCGCCAAGACGGCCATTGTCGGCTTCACCGAGACCCTGGCCAAGGAGGGCGCCAAGTACAACATCCTGGTCAACGCCATTGCGCCGGCGGCCGCCACGCGCATGCTGGAGACGCTGCGCACGCCCGCCGAGATGCAGGCGCTCTGGAGCCCGGCCTGGGTCACGCCCGTGGTCGCCTTCCTGGCCAGCAACGCCAACGACAGCGAGAGCGGTGCCATCTTCGAGGTCGGCGGCGGCCACGTGTCCAAGTTCCGCTGGCAGCGCGCCAACGGCCTGCTGCTCAAGTGCGACGACACGTACACGCCGGGCGCCGTGCTGAAGAAGTGGAACACGATTAGCGACTACTCCAAGGACGCCCAGTACCCGAGCGGGCCCAACGACTTTGTCACGCTGCTCGAGGACTCGATCCAGATGGGCCCCAACGAGCGTGGCGAGGAGCCCAACTTCAAGGGCCGCGTGGCGCTGGTCACGGGCGGCGGCGCCGGCATTGGCCGCGCGTACTCGCTGGCGTTTGCCAAGTACGGCGCGGCCGTCGTGGTCAACGACCTGGCCAACCCGGACGATGTCGTCAACGAGATCAAGGCCATGGGCGGCCAGGCCGTCGGCGTCAAGGCGTCGGCCGAGGACGGCGACGTGGTCGTCAAGGCGGCCATTGACGCCTTTGGCCGCATTGACATTGTCATCAACAACGCCGGCATCCTGCGCGACAAGGCCTTTGCCAACATGGACGACAAGATGTGGGACGCCGTCATGAACGTGCACGCCCGCGGCACCTTCAAGGTCACCAAGGCGGCGTGGCCGTACTTTGTCAAGCAGAAGTACGGCCGCGTCGTCAACACGACGTCGACGAGCGGCATCTACGGCAACTTTGGCCAGGCCAACTACTCTGCGGCGGTAGGTTTCTCTCTCTCTCTCTCTCTCGTTTCTCCCCCCCCTCAAATGCATGCTGACCCCCAGAAATGCGCAATTCTCGGCCTGTCGCTGGCCGCGTCCATCGAGGGCGCCAAGGACAACATCTACGTCAACGTCATTGCGCCCAACGCGGGCACGGCCATGACGCGCACGATCCTGCCCGAGGAGATGGTGCAGGCGTTCAAGCCCGACTACATTGCCCCGCTGGTGCTGGCGCTGAGCAGCGACAAGGTGCCGGAGAACCCGACGGGCCGCGTGTACGAGGTGGGCAGCGGCTGGTGCGGGCGCACGCGCTGGGAGCGGTCGTTTGGCGTGGCGTTCCCGCGCGACAAGCCGCTGTCGCCCGAGGACGTGGCCGGCAAGTGGAGCGACATTGTCGACTTTGACAACGGCAAGGCCGACCACCCGAGCAGTGTCGAGGAGGGCGTGCGGGTGTGGCTGAAAGACGCGCAGTCGAGCCAGATCAAGGCCAAGGTATGAACGGGCACGAGGTCGACCTGCTGTACTGCTAGCTGTTTAAGAGACTTGATGTTGAAACTGCTTCTCCCTAGTCCGACGAGTCCAACGAATACCTCAAGGCCATCGCGGCGGCCAAGAAGGCCGAGGGGGCGCCGACCGAGTACACGTTTACCGAGCGCGACGTGATGCTGTACAACCTGGGCATCGGGGCGAAGCGGACGGATCTGCAGTATGTGTTTGAGGGCGCGGACGACTTCCAGGTGGTGCCGACGTTTGGCGTGATCCCGCCGTTCAACGCGGAGATGCCGTACAGCTTCGACGAGATTGTGCCCAACTTCAGCCCGATGATGCTGCTGCACGGCGAGCAGTACCTGGAGGTGCGCAAGTACCCGGTGCCGACGAGCGGGCGGCTGGTGTCGCGGGCGCAGCTGCTGGACGTGGTCGACAAGGGCAAGTCGGCGATTGTGCGCACGGGCATCACGACGGTCAACGCGGAGACGGGCGAGGACGTGTTCTACAACGAGATGACCGTGTTCCTGCGTGGCTGCGGCGGCTTTGGCGGCAGCCCGAAGCCGCAGGACCGCGGCGCGGCGACGGCGGCCAACGCGCCGCCGGCGGGCCGGCAGCCGGACGCGGTGGTCGAGCTCAAGACGACGGAGGAGCAGGCGGCGCTGTACCGGCTGAGCGGCGACTACAACCCGCTGCACGTGGACCCGGCGTTTGCCAAGATGGGCGGGTTCCCGGCGCCGATCCTGCACGGGCTGTGCTCGATGGGCATTGCCGGCAAGGCCGTGTACGAGACGTACGGGCCGTTCCGCAACATCAAGGTGCGCTTTGCCGGCACGGTGGTGCCGGGGCAGACGCTGGTGACGGAGATGTGGAAGGAGGCCGGGGCCGGCGGCGTGGCCAAGATTGTGTTCCAGACCAAGGTCAAGGAGACGGGCAAGCTGGCGATTGGCGGCGCGGCGGCCGAGCTGGTGGACGACGGCAAGGCCAAGGGCAAGCTGTAGGGCTCGTAGGGCTGTAGGGTGGTGCAGTCAGTGTTCATTGTTCATTGTGCAGGTTCCGTGTAAGATCAAAAGAATAGCACCAAGCATGTATGTAGAATAAGAGTTCTCGTTGATCGTGACGAGCAAGAGCAAAGCAAAGAACAAGCCATTCGTCATTACAAAGGATATCGTCGGAGGGAAGGGAAGAGAGAAAAGAGAAGAGAGAAGAGGGAAGAGAGAAGAGAGAAGAGGGAAGACAGAAGAAAACAATCGATGCTGGCACCGGCCTCACACAAAGACCGTCTCCAGCACCCAGTCCAGCGCGTCGGCTACCGTCGGCTGGTGCGGCCCGTCCTTGACCGTCGTTGTCGCAGCGCCGCCCGCGCCGTCGCCGCCGGTCCACAGCGCGCGGGCGACGGCCAGCACGGTGGCTGCCGTCGTTGCCCATGCGGCCCGCAGCCGGTTCCAGGTGGCGGCGGCCGACTCGACGCCGGCGGCGGCCGTGGGCATCGCCACCGACCCCGGCCCCGACCCCGACCCTGGCCCCGGCCCCGGCCCCGACACCCCCGCCCGGCCGTCGGCCCGGCCGTCGGCCCGCAGCAGCCCCGTCTCGAGGTAGACGCGCTCGGCGCGGGTCAGCTCGCGCTGCTCGGAGGCGCGCCAGCGCTGCTCGGCCTCGGCGCGGGCGGCGGCCAGGACGGCGGCGGTGTCCTCGGGGGCCCACAGGTTGCACTTGCGGCACTGGGCGCAGGGGCGGGCCGGGTCGGCGTCTGGGCGGAAGTGGTCGCAGAAGTGGGCGTAGCCGGCGTCGGGCCCGGCGCGGGCGCTGATGTCGCGGCGGCACACGTAGCACATCTTGTAGCCGCACGGGCACGTCAGCTTGTTGCAGCCGGCCGTCTTGACAAAGGACGTGTGGCAGCGCGGGCACACGCGCTTGATGGCCATGCTCATGGCCTGCTCGACCTCGGTGCGCAGCCGCAGCAGCGACGACTCGTGGCACACGTGGATGTCCGCCCACGCCTTGCCGCACCGCAGGCACGACAGCCGCCCGCACCCGCCCGCCGTGTTCTGGCACCGGAACTGGTGCCCGCGGCGGCGGCGCCGGAACCGCGTCACCGCCGCCTCGAGCTGCTCGGACCAGAAGCTGGGGGGATCCCTGGGGGCCGTTACGGCGGGCGCCGACCCCGACGTCCAGCCCACGCGCGCCAGCACGACCGGCAGCGGGTCCGGCAGCGCCTCGGGCAGCAGCACGGCCAGCACGGCCAGGCCGGCGACGCCGGCGAGCGCGGCGGCGGCAAACAGCAGCAGCACGGCCGGCGTCGCGCCGAACAGCAGCAGCACCAGCAGCGCCATGCTCGACAGCCCGTCGCCGCGCAGGCGCAGGCGCAGCGGCGCGTCGCGGAACGCCGGCACGTACAGGTCGTCGACCTCGGCGTACGCGCAGAACGGGCAGCGCACCAGCGGCAGCCCGCTCGCGACCAGGCTCAGGTCGGCCAGCCGCCGGTCCAGGTGGCGCAGCACGTCGGCGCCCGTGCGCGGCTCGGCCAGCAGCGCGCGCCGCAGCTGGTCGACGGGCACGATGCCGGCGCACGCGGCGGCGGCGCGGTCGAGGCGCGCGGCGGGGCAGCGCAGCGTGCCGTGCGCGGCGTCGATGCAGCGCGCCCAGCCCTGGCCGAAGACGGCCTCGCGGACGGCGAGCTGGACGCAGCGGAAGCAGATGATGTGGTTGTCGTCGTTGTCGTCGTCGTCGTCGTCATCGCCCTCCCCGTGGGCATTGCACGCGACAACCTCCTCAAACGGCGCCGTCGAGAAGCAGCAGGCGCACTCGTAGACGGCGCCGGCGGCCTCGGCCTCGTCGGCGTTGAGGGCGGCGGCGACGGCGCGGTCGGCAGCGTCCTGGGCCTGGCGCTGCTGGGCGCGCAGCGGGGCGACGAGGGCGTCGTACAGCTCGCGGTCCAGCTCGGGGCTGCCGGTGGCCTTGACGGTGGGCAGGATGCTGCCGCGGCCCGACGACTTCCACACGACGAGCGGGTGGTTCTCGGCGTCGCCGGCGGTCACGGGCTTGCGCCGCAGGAACAGCGACGACAGCGCAAAGCGCCACGACTTGGCCGACATGTGCACGAGCGCGCTGCGCGCGTCCAGGTACGCGTAGTTGTGCTCGGCCAGCACGGCGTGGATCGTCGACCGCGACAGCCCGACAAACTCGTGGCAGGCCAGCGCCGTCGCCGCCTTCTGGTACGCCGGCGTGCGGAAGCGGTCGGCGGCGCACACCGGCGGCCCGCCGTCGCTCGGCGAGCCGCCTGCCGTCGCCGCCGTCCGCCACCGGCCCTTGACCCAGCGCACGCGGTTCTTGAGCAGCGCGTCGGCCACCAGCGCCAGCCGCGACTCGCCGTCAAAGTTGGCCAGCATCTCGCGGAACACGTCCACCTGCACGTCGGGGAACACGACCGCCAGCGCGTCCAGGCTGTGGTTGAGGTCGCGCAGGTCCGGCGGCTCGGGCGCAATGGCCGCCAGCTGTGCTTCGTCGGCAATGAACTCGGGTGGTGCCGAAGAAGACGAAGCACTGTCGGCTGTCGGTGCGGCTGTGTCCTCCTCCTCCTCCCCCCGCCCCCCCTCGTCGTCCTCAACGGCCGCCCCCTTGCCGCTGTTGCGTGAGGCCCGGCCCGACGACGCCGACAGCGGCCGCGCCGCCGAGCTGGTGCCGCTCGCCGAGCTGGCGGCCGAGCTGCGGCGGCGACGCAGCTCCTTGGCCGGGCCGAGAAGATTCGAAAAGACCATCGTGGTGAGATGCCCCCCCCCCCTCCTCCTCGGGCGAGTTGGGCAGGGTCGTTCGTTAAAGAATTCGCAATGATGCTGTCAGAGTTGCTGTGAGTGCCGTCGCCACGGCCGCGGTACGTCTCATGTCTGGCGACGCGCAGTCGGGAGCATCGTTGCGGGCGATGGGATGGGGCGATGGGCGCACACGCAGGCCGTGATCGTTGGATGTTGGGGTCGGGGTCGTTCGTTGCTCCGCTCGGGCCCCAGCGTGGCGTTTTGTGGGTCTTCTGCCTAAATAGGGTGGTACTTCAATGGCCACAGAAAATAGCAGCTATCCCATGTACCCCCCAACACCCCCTCTCATTGGCCACAGCCGTCGCCCAGCCCAGACCCGTGCAGGGGCGCCCCACAACTCCCTAACGCCGCTGTGTCCTCTACGCGTGTACCGCCGCAGACGATTTTCGAGACGCCCTTCTCCGAACAACGTCGTCTCGCTCGCCTCTCGACGTGCCTCTCTCCCGCCCGCCATTCGCTTCTCGACTTCCCCCCATCTCCCCCGAGGGCCTCTGCTTGCGCCCGCGTGCTGTCGAATTGACCACCACGCCCACGACCTCGACCACTCGCTCGTCTTCCACGCTGGGCGTATCTGTCGTTTTTTCTTTTTTCTCTTTTTCTCCTTCCCCCCCCTTTACTCCGTATCTTACCTTTCGCTTTTCTCGTGTTTGCCCTGTTTGCCCTTCCTCGCCTCCTCGTGTTCGCTCTTCTTTTTTTGGACAGTCCCTTTCTTTGTCTTGCTAGCCTGGCGCTTCGAGCTTGATCCCCCTTCTTCTCGACAAAAAAAGCCCCTTCGTCCGATCGATCCTTGTTTCTGTTGCATCCGGTCTTGGGTCTTTTTTCCATCTTCAACGGCCGTCCCCCATGTCTCTGTAGCGATACACACACACACACACGCCAACAGCTGCTAGCAACAAGAGGAAGCTCTCGTCTCGACCTCGCCCATCCACGCGGCACCCACAAAGCCAGTATGCGCTGGTTTTCGCTGCTCGCGCTCCTCGGCGCATCTGCCTGGGGCGTGGCCGCCGAAGATGCCCCGGCCCAGGCCCCTGAGAACACCGGGCCGCAAAACACCAAGTTCGACGGCCTGGCCGTGCCGCCGCTGGTCGAGTTGACGCCCTTGAACTACGACCAGTACACCAAGCAGAACAAGCTCTTGATGGTCAAGTGCTTCAGGTGCGTGTTGTGGTGTTTTTGGAGAAAGCAGCAGCTTTGCAGCGCACGCACACACAACTAACTGTCCAGCCCCTACTGCCATCACTGCAAAAAGTATGCGCCCACCTACCAGACCGTCTACGAATGGTACTACACCGAGCAGGACGCCGCCCGGTCCGCCAGCTTCTCCGAGCACTACAACTTCATCTTTGCCCAGATCAACTGCATCGCCTACATGGATTTCTGCAGCCAGATCGGCATCACCACCTATCCCACCACGCTCCTGTACGTCGATGGCGAGGTCAGCAAGAACCTGCGCGGCGTCAAGGACACGGGCGAGCTGGTGAAGAACATCGAGGAGACGCTCCGCCACGTCTACCCCAACGACAAGCGGCCCGACGTGCTGCTGGTCCCCAAGGAGACGAATGCGGCCCGGCCGACAAAGGAGGACGAGGCCTTTGAGGTGCTCAACGTGCCGGCATACCTGGTCGAGAAGGCCAAGGAGACCAAGCAGGCCGACGCCAAGGCTGCCGATACAGCCAAGGCCGATACAGCCAAGGCCGACGCTCCCAAGCTAAAGGTCGACACGCCCGCCGAAGCCCCCAAGGCTGAGGCGCCAAAGGCAGAGGCACCCAAGGCCGAGCAGCCCGTCAACGTCGCCGGTGGTGCCGGTACCGAGAAAGTGCTGGAAGGCAAGGCGGAAGCTGCTGCTGCTGCTGCTCCGGCTGCCGCCGCCCCGGTGGCCGCCCAGGCTGCTGCCGCTGCTGCTGCCCCAGCTGCTGCTGCTGCTGCCGCCGATGCTGCTGCCGCCCCCGCCGCGGCAGCCGAGCCGCCGGTCAAGAGCCCGAGCAAGCCGCACCGCGTCAAGGCGCCGGCGCCGATCAACCGCGGCCCGCCCAAGTCGACGGCAATCCCGAACCCGAACGGGGTGTCGGTGCCGCTGACGGCCGAGACGTTCCAGACGCTGGTGACAATGACGCAGGAGCCGTGGTTTGTCAAGTTCTACGCGCCGTGGTGCCACCACTGCAAGGCCATGGCCGCCACGTGGGACCAGCTGGCCAAGGAGATGCAGGGCAAGCTCAACATTGGCGAGGTCAACTGCGACAAGGACGCGCGGCTGTGCAAGGACGCGCGGCTGGAGGCGTACCCGTCGCTGCTCTTCTTCCGCGGCGGCGAGCGCGTCGAGTACAACGGGCTGCGCGGGCTGGGCGACTTTGTGCACTTCTCGGAGGACGCGCTGGCGCTGGCGAGCGGGGTGCCGGACGTGGACGCGGCGGCGTTTGAGGCGCTGGAGGCCAAGGAGGAGGTGATTTTCGTCTACTTTTACGACGTGGCGACGACGACAGAGGACTTTTTGGCGCTGGAGCGGCTGCCGCTGAGCCTGATTGGGCACGCGAAGCTGGTCAAGACGAGCGACCCGGCGCTGGCGGAGCGGTTCAAGATCACGACGTGGCCGCGGCTGATGGTGTCGCGCGAGGGGCGGCCGTCGTACTACGCGCCGCTGACGCCACCGGAGATGCGCAACACGCACCTGGTGCTGCGGTGGATGAAGTCGGTGTGGCTGCCGCTGCTGCCGGAGCTGACGGCGTCGAACGCGCGCGAGATCATGGACGGCAAGCTGGTGGTGCTGGGGATCCTGAAGCGCAGCGACAAGGAGGCGTTTGCCAGCGCCGTGCGCGAGATGAAGAGCGCGGCGAACGAGTGGATGGACAAGCAGATCCAGCTCTTCCAGCTCGAGCGGCAGGAGCTGCGCGACGCCAAGCAGCTGCGCATCGAGGAGGCCGAGGACCGCCACGACCAGCGCGCGCTGCGCGCGGCCAAGAGCATCCGCGTCAAGGTCGACCGCGGCGACAAGAAGGACGTGACCTTTGCCTGGGTCGACGGCGTGTTCTGGCAGCGCTGGGTGCGCACGACGTACGGCATCGACGTCAAGGACGGCGAGCGCGTGGTGATTAACGAGGAGGATGTAAGTCGGCCCTTTGTTCCTCCTCCTCTCTCTCTCTCTTCTTGTCTACTAACCCCCCCCCCCCAGCAACGCCGCTACTGGGACCAGACGATCACGGGCAACCCGATCCTGCCGTCGCGCACGTCCATCCTCGAGACGCTCAACAAGGTCACCGCGTCGCCGCCCAAGATCAAGCCGCGCCTGACCATCTCGGCCGTCGAGAAGCTCTTCTTCGACATCCGCGTCTCCTTCTCCGAGCACCCCTACCTGTCGGTCGGCTGCGTGCTGGGCCTGGCCCTGGGCGCCGCCTCGTGGCTGCGCGGCCGCGTGCGCCGCCACGGCGGCCACTTCCGCCTCGACGACGGCGGCCGCGACTACAAGCTGCCGCCGCTGGGGCTGGGCGCGAACGCCAACGGCAAGGTGGACTAGCGGCTGTGTGTGGCTGTGTATGGGCATGTGTTCTCGTTTCTTGTTTCCCATTGTTCTTTTTGTTGTTCTTTTTCTTTTTGTTCTTCATTTTTTGTCTTGGCTGTACATGTGCTGTTCCAGGAGTTCGGACTGTGTTTTGCCTTTTGTCGGGCCTCTTAACTCTTTGGCTTATGCTGTCTATGAAGGTGTCCGGTCGGTAGACATCCGTGTAATTGAGTCTGATCTGGTGTGTGTGCGTCTGCGTGTCGGTCGGTCTCTACGTGTAAATCTCCTCCGTCAGCGAGTTGAGCGCCAGCCCGTCCTTGGCCAGGTCGTCGACCTCAACCAGGAACTGCAGCGGCATCTCGACCAGGTTGCCGCGCACCTCGGCCAAGCGCGCCTTGACGGCCTTGGCGCCGCCCGGGAAGCCCGGCACGACGTGGCCGTAGGGCGCCTTGCCGGCATTCCTGTCGTCCTTGTTGCCGTCCCCCTTGCCGTCCTTGTCGTCCTTGCTGCCAGGCAGCACAAAGTGGCGGGCAAAGTACTGCTCGTAGTCGTCCCAGTTGCGCACGTGGTCCGTGGGCACGCAGTGGAAGACGTCGTCGAACGCCGCCGTGTTGGTGCGCGCCGTGCCCGTCCACAGCTGCTGGAAGGCGTCGCTGAGCGGGTCGGCCACCAGCCGGTCGTTGGGGCTGTCCCAGTCGTAGGCGTTGGGGGCGGTCGTGACGGGGGAGGACTGGTGGGGGGTTAGCAACGAGAATCCCTGCAGAGAAGACCGGAGAACACCCACATTCTGCGTCGGCGCGTCGCAGCGCTGGTCCGGCAGCAGCCCCAGGTGCTTGCGGAACAGCTGGCGCCGCAGGCTGGCGGCAAACGCGCTGGCCACGTACGGCTGCCCGGCCATGGTCGTGTGCACGGGGTGCGCCGGGTCCTCGATCACGGCCACAATCTCCGAGTCGTGCGTGCCCAGCTGCGACCGGTCGTTGAGGTTGGCGCTGCCGCACAGCACCACGCGGTCGTCGGCAATCAGCACCTTGGAGTGGATGTAGAGCTCCTCGCTGACAAACGCGGCACACTCGGCCGCGTCGGCGTCGTCCGCGCTGGTGCTGCCCTCCGACGACCACGCCTGCTGCCGCAGGTCCGGCCCGCCCGCCATGTACGACGCCGCCACCGAGTCGGCCGTGCGCGCCAGCCCCGGGTGGGCGTGCGCGGCGTCGGCGGCCGCGTCCTGGTAGCGGTGGTAGGCGGCGCCCGGGTCGGCGGGCGCAGGGCCCTCGGCGTTGGCGGCGGCGTCGGCGGCGCCGTGGGCCGCGCCGTAGGCGACGCCGGCGCCGGCCTCGGCCTGGGCCATGAGCGGCGCCGTGTTGATGCGGTCGTAGTTGCGCAGGTTGTAGAAGCGGATGTAGCGGGCCGGGTCGGGCACGCCGGCGGCGACGAGCGCCTCGCAGATGCTGTGGCCGCCGCGGCTGATGCTGTTGTACTGGAACTCCATGATGGCGCGGGTGCCGAGGGCGCTGTCGGCGTGCAGGTCGCCGGCGAAGCCCGGCACGGCGGGCATGCAGACGATGACGGCAAAGGGCGTCTGCTCCTTGTGGGCGCGCACGATGCGGTCGACGAGGGCGCGGCCGATCTTGTTGGCGACGGGCCGCTGGGCGTCGCTGGTGGCGGTGATGAAGAACTGGTTCTCCATGTAGACAAAGTGCTCGGCGCGCGCAATGGCGTCCATGTAGGCGTTGGCAATGGAGTGCTCGGTCGGGTGGCCGGACGACCAGGCGGTGCAGCTGCGCGTCAGCTGGATGTGCAGGGCGTCGTCGCCGCTGCCGCTCCAGAAGTGGTGGTTGCCGAAGCCGGCAAAGGCGCCCGAGACGGCGCTGGGCATGGCCTGGACGGCGCCCGAGACGGCGCTGCTGCGCATCAGGCGGCGCATGCCCTCGCGGAAGCTGTCGGGCACGTGGTGGCGCTGGGCGGGAGCGTCGATGGCGGCGTAGTCCTTGCGCGTGGTGTACTTGCCGTCGTAGATGTAGTTCCTGGGGGATCAGTATTCGATTCCAGTGCCGAGCTCGGGCAACACCCACCATCGGTCAACAAAGTGTGCCGTCAGGCTGTGGACAATGGGGCCCGACAGGCTGATGCTGATGTCGGACCAGCCCATGCGCGAGAACTTGGTGCGGTCGACTGGAGGTCAGCATGGAGGAGGGAGGGAAAGGGGGTAGGCATTGGCGGACGCACGCTTGTTCTGCTCCCAGTGGTTGACCTCGGAAAAGTCGTAGATGCGCGCATTGTTGTAGTCCTGGCCGGGGAAGATGATGGCGTCCAGGTCGCCGGGGTGGGCGTCTGCGATGGGGTGGCTGTTGGTGTCCCAGCGTCCGAAGCCTGTTTGTTGTCAGTGCTGCTGGCGGTGGACGACGACTGCCACTCGGTGCCACTCGGCCGACGACCTACACATGTCCAGCCCGCCCATAAAGGCCAGCTCGCCGTCGATGAGGCACAGCTTCTCGTGGTGGGCCCAGTACAGCACGACGTCGTCGCTGGTGCCGTACAGCGCCTTCTGGGCGTCCTTGCCGAGCTTGGCCAGGTCGAGCGAGCCGGCGCGGGCGTTCTTGAAGGCGGCACGCACGTCGTCGCGCAGCTCGGTGCCGCTGGGCAGGTGGTCGGGGTGGCGGAAGACGCGGATGTTGGGGTGCAGGGCCTCGAGGGCGTGTTTGGTGTGCTGGGGGGGTCAGTGTGGTTCGTGCGTAGGCACCGAGGAACATACATAAGAGCACACTGCTGGTCAGCTGGTTCTCCTGCACGGCCGCTTCTCCCCTGACTGGCTTCTTCACGGCAACAACACTCTTCTCACTCACACGTCAAGGCCTGCGTCACCTCCTTGTACACAATGATGCGCACCTGCACGCCGCGCTCGGCGGCTGCCTGCAGCATGCGGTCCAGGCGGTACTGCTCGTTCTTGGCCGGCGGGCGGCGCAGGTACAGCTCGGGGCTCAGCCACCAGTCGAGGATGTAGATGGTGGATTGGGCGCCTGGGGGTCAGCGATGGACGTGGAGAGAGGAGAAAAACACGACAGGCAAGTGTGGACGCACGCTCCAGCGCCTCGGATACGGCCCAGAAGTAGGAGCAGCCGTCGACGTGCCACTTGGCCTGGCCGGTGGTCTGCGGCGCAAACGACTGGTAGCGGTTCTCGCTGTGCTCGCCGCCGTGGGCGGTGCTGCAGTCGACGCCGTCATGGGTGTGGGCGTGGGGCTCGTGGTCGCCGGTGAAGAGGCTGCCGAGGCGGCTCTCGAGGCCGTCGAGGCGGTCCTCGATCTTGTGGAAGAGTTTCTGCATGCTGGGTGTAGAGTTGTCCTAGAGAAGATGGTATTTCTCCTGGATGTTCCTGTCCCCAGATCCTCGATCGATCGTGTGGCACCTTATGTACTGGCGCCGTCCGACGGACTCTGCGTTGCTCCGCCGCGGCGGACGCGTGTACAAGGGCGCCCGCCCGCCCCATCTGGAGCAGATCCCTGCACGACGCAGGGAAGAAAAAAAAAACCCACGCCTGTCATCGGCAGCAGCCAAGGAGCTAGGGAACGAGCACACAAAGAAGGGCACCACGGCGGGTACCTCGGGCCCGTCGAGAGCCACTCCTGCGCCCAAGTCCCACCCTTCTTCAGCTGAGCGTGCCCGGCGCCGGCCCCGGCACGCTTGCGTGGGATTCCCTGGACTCGATGGAGGGGTGGTCCATGACAGGGGTTGGGTCTGTGGTCCGTGGTCCGTGGCCCGTGGCGATTTCCGTCGGTGTGACTGCGTGAGCATGACAGCGTCAGCGTGTGAGAGCGTCAGATGGAATGCCATCCTGCTCACCTCGGTCGTCTCGTCTGATGCCGTCCTCTGCCCTTTGTCCTGTCTTCTTCGCCCTGTCTGTTGTCTCGCTCTGGGTAAGGGGAACAAGCCATTTTGTCCAGTTGACAAGTGCTAGAGCGACAAAAAGCCCCGCGCTAGGCGGAACTAGGGCGTAAGATACAGCGTGTGTCCTCTGGCCGCCGCACGTGATGCCCTGGAAAAAGAAACTCGTCCGTCTCGTTTTTCCCGTCCGCCCGTCTGTAACTCCCCGGCCCTGCTGCACACCGATGGCGCCGGACCCCCGACCCGCCTGTCTCCTCCGCCGCCGGGAATGTCCATGACCGACCCCGCCCTGGCCATGGCCGCGTCCACGCCCGCCGCCGACCCGGTGTTTGCCGGCTACGACGACGACCTGCACAGCGAGGGGTACAGCGAAGAGACGCCGACGACAGAGGCGGCAGCGGCGGCAGCGGCGGCGGCGGCGGCGGCATCCGAGTCGGCCGCTGGCCCGGCATCCGAGTCGACTCCTCCGGCCTCGCAGCCGACACCCTCACCAGCGCCATCGCCTGCCGCCCCCTCCTCTCCCCCCGCCACCACCACCACCACCACCACCATTCGCTACACCCCCGCCGACCACGCCCACCTCGTCGTCTACCTCGCCGCCCTGCACGCCGCCGGCATCACGCGCGACGGCCTGTCCGGCTTCTTTGCCCAGCCCCTGCACCACGACAAGCTGCTGTCGTGGTGGAAGCGGCAGCTGGCCGAGGCGGCGGCGACGTTCCTGCTGGTGCGGGCATCGTCTGCAGGGGCTGGCACCCCGGCCACCCGCCTCGCCGGCGCCGACCTCGTCGGCGTCGCCATGCTGTGCCACCACGCCGCCGAGACCAGCCCCCACGTCGCCGCCGTGCCGCTGCTGCTGCTGGGCCCGCTGCCCGCGCCCGAGCGCCCGGCCGCCGCGCGGCAGCTGCTGGCCGCCGTGGAGGCGCACGCGCTGGCGGCGCGGCGCACGCTGCTGGTAGGTTGTCTTGGCACAATCGCTCGCAACACCCCCACTAACGCTGCTCGTCCCAGACCGCCGAGGCCGAGGCCGACTCGGCCGCCGCCGCCACGTTTGCCCAGCTGGGCTTCGTCGAGGCCGGGCGCATCCCGCGCTTTGTCGCGCAGCCGAGTGCGCCGGCACGCGCCCAGGTCGTCTTCTACAAGGACCTGCTGGCGCCGCGGTGACGGCAACCTACACACGCGCGTTGGTAGACAGACGCGCCGCGGTGACGGGCACCCACACGTTGTATACAGACACACAAACAAATTCCTGCCATTGACGATACAATGGACAACCGGTTGCCAGCCTGCCGGCGAATCGTACAAGAATCAATACCCTCTGAACTCACACCGCCTCCTGTATTTTTGTTTTTTGCCTCCCCGTCTGCGTGCATGTCCTCCCGTCTACTCGTCGTCCTCCACCTCCTCGACCTGCGCCGCCTTGCTGCCCGCGGGCCGGCTCGTCGGCACGGCGTGGATCTGCGGCGCCGCGCTCGTGGTCGTCGCCGTGGCCGGCGCCTGCTGGCCCGTGACGCCGGCGAGGTGCTCCTGGGCGGCGACCGAGATGGGCGCGGCGGCGGCGGCCTTCTTCTTTTTCTTCTTGGGGTTGGGCTGGGGGTCAGTGCTTGTCAACAAAATCCAGAGGCTTTTCAACGTACATCGTGCCATGCCCAGACCGGGCGGAAGCTGTCCATAAACGACACGTCCTCCCACAGGTTCGGGTACAGCCACAGCCCCGGCGGGACGGCAAAGTAGGTGACGCAGAAGAGCACGACGCGGAAGATGGCCATGACGAAGAACAGGCCCAGCAGGCCCAGGAAGCTCCAGCTCAGGTAGTACACGCCCAAGCGCATCCGGGCCGGCCACAGCGGGTACAGCACGACGGCAAAGATGGCCAGCAGCGCCAGGCCCGCGTACACCTTGCGCATGGTCTGCGAGCCCTCGTAGAACCAGACGTAGTACATGTCGTCGGCCGCGTCCTGCTGCCGCTCGATGCGCACCGTCCACTGGCCCTTGACGCGCTTGCCGCCGGCCGTCGTCTTTTTGCTCTTTTTCCCCTTTGCGTCCTTGTCCTTTGCCGAGGAGGGGGCATGGTCGTGGCCGGCATGGGCGTCCGCCTCGTCCTGCACGACGCGCAGCGCCAGCATCGACAGCGGCAGCAGCTTGAACGCGTTCTCGAGCGACGCGCGGTCCGTGATCTCGGGCAGCGCCGGCGTCTTCTTGCGCGCGGCCGCGTACGCCGGCGACTGCAGCGCCCGCAGCGCGCGCTTGACGCGGAACATGTCCTTGCGCTCGCCGTTGAGGATGACGGTGCGCAGCTTGAGGTCCTGGCTGCGCAAGAACTTGGCCATGGCCAGGGCCACGGGCGACGGCGGGCCGGGCTGGATGGGCTGCTGCTGGGGAGGGGGCGGCGGGCCGGGCATCGGCTGGCCGGGCTGCGGGACGCCTGGCCGAGGACCTCCTTGCTGCTGCTGCTGCTGCTGCATTGCCTGCATCCGCTGCTGGTGTGCCTGCTGCAGGCGCTGGACGTACTGGGGCACGGTCATGCCGGCCTTTTGCGCCTCGGCGGCAATCTGCTGCTGCATGGCGGCGATCTGCTCGGGCGTGGGCGCCTGGCCCGGCCGCGGTGGCTGCTGCATGGTGGCAGAGATGGGCAGAGATGGCTGTCGATGGCTGGGATATCGTTTGGTGTCGGGATGCGTCGTCTGCTGTGTCTGATTGTCCGTGGGGTGCGTCCTAAATGATTGCAAGTCTCCTTTTTATCAAAAGATGCGCTCCCGATGAACGTCGCTGTCGTGGTGTGCCCAAATGTAGAGGTGGACAAGACGCGAACGTGTCATCAAGGACTCCACCTCGAAATCCGTTTTGGGACGGCCAGGAACCTTGATTTTCCGGTGCCGGGCGCACGGGCAGGTTTGTAGGGCGGTTAGGGGCGAGATTAGGGGGGTAGGGCCTAATTTAGGGGCCCGAAATTGGGTGTTGCAGCGGCCGCGCGCCTGGGCCAGTCGCCGGCCAGGCGCCGGGTTACGGGTGATTGTGTTTTTTTTTGTGTATTTGTATGTGTATTTGTATGTGTATTTGCATGTGCATTTGCATTTGTGTATTTTTGTGATTTTTCCCTTTTTTCTGTATTTGCCGTTCTTTTTCTGTATTTTGTGTTGTCCTCTTCGTTTTTTTTTTTTTTTTTTTTTTTTTTTTTTCCACTCGTCTTTTCTCGTCTTCTCGTCTTCTCGTCTTCTCGTCTTTCGTCATACCCCATCTAGCTCGTCTTCTCTTCTTCCTTCTACTCCCGCCGGCCTCCGCGAGCAAATCAGCGCCCTCGCCGCCGGTTCGCCTCCTCAACGCTAATTTGCTCGTTCGTCACAGCCTCCCTCTGGCGGCAGCCTTTCCCGCTTCGTCGTAGAGGCCCTTCGTATTTGTGCTGCGCGTGCATCGCCCATCGGGGCCCATCGCCCTGCACTATCCGCAGCTAAATCGTGCGCCGGGCTGGGAGGAGGGTGGCGTGGCAGCCAGTCAGCGGGCAGAGCGCCGGATGTGATTTCGTAGCCTCGTATCGGGGGCACTTCGTCTCTCGCGTCTGTTGATCTCGGCATCTTGGCTTCGGTAGACTGTCTCATGCTTCCTCGTCCATCAGGTCTGTCTCACCCTTCCGTGCCCACGAACAAGACGATTGTCTGGTGTTGCATCGCAAAAGAGGCAGCCAATCCGAGCCGCCCACGACGCCCGTCCACCCCCCCCTTCGTCTTTCTCGTCTTGAAGAAGTCGGAGGAGGAGGACCAAGGCAGGAAGGCAGGCAACTGAGACAGGGCCCCGAGTTCTTCACAGTGGGAGGGCCAGCGCCCGGCTTGAGTGGCTGGGCAGCAACGGCGCTACGGGCCCGCCCAGCCAATCCCCAGCTGTAGCCGCCGACTGGCTGCGCGCCGCCCGCACCTCCAACACACCCACCCCCCTGTCGCAGCCTATCAGCGCGCGCGGATGCGGTGCAGCTGGCGATCGAGGGGGGGGTGGGTGTGTCTTCTGCGGCACACCCGTCCTGCTGCGCCGACCCCTCTCCTGTCAGATGGGGTGCATGGCAGCACACGACGAAAATGGGAAACCGTAGGGCAGGGCCAGCGCGGGCAACGAGAGGCGGCGGGCTGCTTGTTTGTGTTTGGGGAGCGGTGTCGTGCTGTGTGCTGTTCGGTTCGTGTTCCTGGTGGTCCTTCGAGGGGGGGGAGGGTTTTCTCACTTATACCGGCGATCCCATCTTTCTTTATTTCTTTCTTTTTTTTTTTTTTTTTCTTTTTCTTTTTCACGCGACCGAAACGGAGACCGCCCCCCCAAACGCCAGATAAGACGGTGGTCCGCCTGCTTTCCTTTCGTCTTTTGTCTTTCTTCTGCTCGTCTGCTTGTCTCACGTTCCTTTCCTTTGTTCTTTCATCCCGTGGCCGAGTGTCGCTGGCCGTCTCTCGTTCCGGTTGTTTGATTTGTTCGCCTGCTTGGTCGGGTGCTTTCGTTTCTTTTTTCTTTTTCCCTTCTTTCTTCAAAGCATGACCAACAACTTGACCCAAATATGGCCCGGTACGCTCACAGCTCATGGCTCGACAGGCTCATCGCCTGCTGTGGTCCGCCCTCGCCCGGCCTGCCACCACCACGACAGTGGCCGCAGCGTGAGTCCAGCCAGGTCCTGTGTCCAACCAGAGCCCATCCTGACCACACAGACCCCGAAAAAGACCTGGCCGTCTGGTCTGACGAGCCGGCCATGACGCCGCCGCCCGTGTTTGCCTCCCAGCGAACGACGACGACGACGACGCCGATGATGCCGGCGCCCCCGACGGCCCTCGACGACGACCCCTACGGCATGGCGGCCACGTCGTACGCCCACTTTCCCGGCCACGGCCACGCCTACTCGGGCTCGGGCGTGTCGTCGGCCACGCACACCACCCACCAGCACACCCGCAGCGGCAGCAGCCACCGCACGTCCCGCACGTCCCGCAACCGCCTCAGCCGGCGGCAGCACCACCACCACCACCACCACCACCAGCAGCGGCCCTCGCGGCCGCGCACGGCCTCGTCGTCGCTGTCACAAACCCTCTTCGCACCGCTCGCCTCGCTGTCGTCGTCGGCGTCGGCCTCGTCGCGCCGGCCGCGCATCTCGGCGCCGACCAACTTCCAGCACCTGCACTCGGGGGCGTTTGTGTTTCCGGGGGAGGAGGAGCCGGTGCAGCCGGTGCAGCCGGTGCAGCCAGTGCAGCCGGCCGTGTCCACGACTCCCGCCCCCCGCGTCGACGTCGCGGCCCTGCCGTCGCCGCTGCTGCCGTCGATTGCGCGCTCGTGGGCGCCAGGGATGGACGGCGTGGTGGCAGGGTCTGCGGCGGCCGTGCCCGAAGCGGCCGTGCCCGAAGCAGCAGCCGTGGCCACACCACCCCCTGTCCACACGCGCAATGGCAGCGGCAGCGGCAGCGGCAGCGGCAGCGGCCACAGCCGCAGCGGGTCGGCCATGTCTTTCCATCTGCCGCGGCGGCCGGTCGGGGCTTCGGCTGCGTTGACGGCCGCCACCACCACCACCACCACCACCACCACCACAACAGCAACACCCCCCCTCCCCCCCCGCTCGCGCCTCCGCGCGCACTCGTCGCCGGCCGTCGAGTCCATGGTCGAGCGGATCGCGAGCGCCATGATCGAGATGGAGCGCCTGCAGGCCGAGATCGACCTGGTCGTCGAGCGGCAGAGCGTGTACGGGGGGAGCCGGCCGGCCACGGCCACGGCCTATATGGAGGACGACGACGACGACGTGCTTCCCGCGGTGCCCGCGCTCCCGGCGGCGGCGCCGTCGTTTGCCGAGCGCCTCAGCACGGAGCGGCCCAAGACGGCGCCGCCGCGCAACAGCGGGCTGTTTGCGTACGGGTACGGCCGGGGGGCCGGGCCGGCGGGCAGCGGCGGCAGCACGAAGCGCGCAGCAGGCGCCGCAGCCCCGGAGGCCGAGGCGGATGTCCGTTCCTCGCCGCCGCCGCCGCCGCCGCCACCGGCATCATCCACGCCTGCACCGCCACCCTCTCCCCCCGCCGACGTCCCCCTGGCGCCGCCGCTGCCGCTGGTGCTGCGGCCGCCGCTGCGCAAGAAAAAGTCCTTTTCGCGCGTGTCGACCTGGCTGTTCCCGCCGGGCGCCGAGGGCGGGCTGGCCGCGCTGGCCGCGCTGGGCGGGTTCCGGCAGCGCAGCGCGAGCGGGAGCAGCGGTTCTGGCAGCGGCAGCGGCAGCGGCTCTGGCAGTGCCAGCACCCGCAGCCGCTTCGACGCCGTCACCAACGCGCCGCTGCCCGTCACCGCCAAGGACGGCTACTACACCGTGCTGCTGCCGGCGGCCGGGGCGGCCGAGGCGGCCATCACGCCGACGACGCCGACGGCCGCAGCAGCCGGTGCCGACGGCTCCCCCTCCACCGTGGCCACGCTCTCGACGTGGACGGACCACGACGGTGACGGCGACGGCGACGGCGACGACCACGATGACAACCACGATGACTACTACAACAACCCCCTCCCGGCCTGGCCCCGGCACCCGGCGGCGGCGCTGGGCACCGCCTCGCCGACGGCCACGACGCTGACGCCCACGTCGGCGTCCACCACGACGACCATGACGACCGTGGCGACGCTGGCCATGGCCGATGCGCCAATGGTGGACGACGACAAGCAGCCGGCCCTGGCGGCGGCCCTGCTGGGCGGCGGCAGCGACCGCGAGCACGGCCTGGGCGGCGACGGCCTGGGCGGGCACCGGCCGCTGAGCGTGGGGGTGGCGTTTTAAGCATTCTGACTTTTTTCTTCACAACACGGCAATGGCCTGTTTAATCTGATATCCATGTTGCTTTGTCTTTTCCCTTCTTGTATATACTTCATGGAAAGCTGGCTTTGGTTGAGATCGATGAGTGTGTATGCTCGGAAGAGTCGGTAAACAACAGGACCATAATGTAACTGGCTCCCTTGTTGTATACCCCTGGCTTCTACGCCCACATCTATCATCACCGCAGTGACGACTTACAAGGCAAACGGGTGTTCGTGTATAACGATATCCCTATATCCGAGCCACGGCCACGCCTCCGGGATCGCCGTCTCATTGGCTCCTGCCTGTCCATTCATGTTTGCGCTTCCCCTGTCGGAGCCCCAGACTCACGACAAGCAAACCACATCACCAGCAACGACCATGGCGCCTGCAGCAGTCTTTGACGGCATTTGGTCCTTTCTGCGCGGCGGCGGCAGCACCCGGCCGCGCTACCGGCGGCTGCCCACGACGTCGGTGGCCCTGGGCAGCAGCGCCTACGACGAGTACGCCGCGTACGCCGACGATGACGTGGACGACTGGGCGGGCGATGCGGAGGGGATGCCGCGGCCGAAGCGGGGCCGGCGGGTGCGTGTGGGCGGCGGCGGCGGCGGCGGCAGCGGCGTCGACGAGGACGCGGTGCTCGGCAGCGTGTGGGCGCGGGGCAACCGGGGCTTTCTGCGGCTGACGCTGCTGGCGGCGTCGCTGGGGCTGCTGCTGTACCTGGGGGTGGTTTTCTCGTGGGTTTTCTCTTTTCTCTTTTGTCTGTTTTGGATTTTGTGTTTGTGGCGCTGACCTCCAGCCGCATCGCGCACACCGGCGCCGCCGCGCGGTCCTGCGACACCATCGACCACGGCTACCAGTGCTTCCGCGAGACGGCGCAGCACTGGGGGCAGTACTCGCCGTTTTTCAGCGTGGAGGACGACAAAGAAACGCTATCTGGAGACCTCCCCCCCGGCTGCCGCTACACGTTTGCGCAGGTGCTCTCGCGCCACGCCGCGCGCGACCCGACGGCCGGCCGGTCGGCGGCGTACGGCGCGCTGGTGACGCGGCTGCGCGCGGCCGTGCGCCACTTTGCCGACGGGCCCGACGGCCGCTTCGGCTTCCTCAACGACTACACGTACCGGCTGGGCGCGGACGAGCTGACGCGCTTTGGCGAGCAGCAGATGGTGCGCTCGGGCGCGCACTTTTACCGGCGGTACCGGTCGCTGGTGCGGGCCGACACGGACAACGGCGGGCTGGGCGCCGCGCGCGAGCCGTTTGTGCGGTCGGCCGACCAGAACCGCGTGGTCGTGTCGGCCATCAACTGGCTGGGCGGCTTTGAGGAGGCGCGGGGGCGAGACGGCGGCGGCGGCAGCGGCGGTGACGGCCACGACGGCCACGACGGCCACGACGACCACCACCGCCGCATGCACATCCTCCTCCTGTCCGAGGCGGCCGGCGCCAACAACACGCTGAGCGCGACCGGGCTGTGCCCGGCGTTCTCGGGGCGCGACGGCGTGGCGGCGCAGCGCGCGTTTGCGGCGACGTTTGTGCCGGCCATCACGGCGCGGCTCAACCGCGGCATGCCCGGCGCCGACCTGACGGACACGGAGACGCTGGCGCTGATGGACCTGTGTCCGTTTGAGACGGTGGCGGACGAGCATGACGACGGCGAGGACGGCGGCCACGCCACAGCCGGCGCCCGCCGCCTGTCGCCGTTCTGCGCGCTCTTCTCGGCCGCCGAGTGGCGCGACTACGACTACTTCCGCACGCTCGGGCTGTGGTACGGCTACGGCGGCGGCAGCGCGCTGGGCGCGACGCAGGGCGTCGGCTTTGTCAACGAGCTGGTCGCGCGGCTGACGGCGGCGCCCGTGGCCGACGCCACCAGCACCAACCGCACGCTCGACGCCGACCCGGCCACGTTCCCGCTCAACGCCACCGTCTACGCCGACTTTAGCCACGACAACGACATGGTCAACATCTTCACCGCGCTCGGGCTGTACGGCGACCCGGCCGACGCCGCCGCCCAGCTGCCGCGCCCGTCCAACACGACGCGCACCGAGCCGGGCGCCCTGCGCGGGTTCTCCGGCAGCTGGGCGGTGCCTTTTGCGGCGCGGCTGTACGTGGAGAAGATGGTGTGCGACACGGACGCCTCTGGCGACGATGCCTCTGACGACGAGTGGGTGCGCATCCTCGTCAACGACCGCGTCGTGCCGCTGGCCAACTGCGGCGCCGACGCGCTGGGGCGCTGCCGGCTGGGGGCGTTTGTCGACAGCCTGGCGTTTGCGCGCGGTAACGGGCACTGGGGGAAGTGTTTCGAGTAAAGGAAGAGGAACGCAAGATATGGAGACTTAGTTATGACGACATGATGGCCCACTTATCTGTCCGCTTTGAAACGAACTCGCCAGACCACACGCTTCTTCCGGCCACCACCACGCCGCCGCCATGAAGCCCAGCGACTACCTGTTGTCCGACGCCGAGAACGCCGCCATTTTCGAGCAGCGCATCCGCCCGGCCGAGCTGGGGGCGCTCTCGCCAGATGCCGCCGCCGCTGCGACCGCGACCGCGACCGCGAGCACCGCTGCCCCCCTCTGCATCCTCCTCGCCGGCCAGACCGGCGCCGGCAAGTCCCACGCCGCGCCCGCGTTTGTGCGCGCCCTGACCGCTGCCGCGGACGGCCAATCTCCCATACATTTGGTCGCCGACACCCACAAGCCCTACCACCCGGCCTACGCCGGCCTGCTCGCCGACGCCGCCGCCGGCCGCTGCCCGCCGGGCCTGCCGTCGGCGGCGACGGGGCCGGACGCGCGGCGGTGGCTGGCGCGGGCGTGTGCGGCGGCGGCGGCGGCGGCGGCCACGACAAGGCGCAATGTCCTGGTCGAGTCCGCCAGCCGCTACCCCGCCGACGTGGCCGCGCTGGCGGGCGTGTTCCGGCGCGGCGGGTTCCGCGTGTGCGTGGTGCTGCTGGCGGCGGCGGCGGCGCAGTCGCGGCTGGGGCTGTTGGCGCGCTTTCTGGGGGGCAAAAGCCAGACAGAGACAGAGACGCCAGAGACACACGCTGCAGCAGCCAAACCGAAAATGCCCGTCCGCCTCACGCCCCGCATCGTCCACGACGAGAGCTACGCCGGCCTGGCCACACTGGCCGCGTGGCTCGACGGGACGGCCGCGCTCGCCCGCGGCGACGAGCTGCCGCCGCTGCGGCCGGCCGCCGACGAGGCACCGCCGCCGCCGCCGGCCCCGGTGGATGCCGTCCTGGTCCTGCGGCGGGGCAACCGCGTGGCGCTGGCCCGGTACGGGGCCGAGACGGGGCCGGGCGTGTCCGTCACAGCCGCTCTCGACGCAGAACGGCAGCGCATGCTTCCTGCCGAGCGGGCGCTGTTTGCCGCCGACGTGGCGCGGCTGCGGGCGGCGCATCCGGCGCGGGCGGGCGAACTGGACGCGCTGGCGGACGAGTGCGCGGCGGTGGTGGCGGCGGCGGCGGGAGACAAGGACACGATTGATCTCCCGGAGCTGGACGTCGCAGCGCTGGTCGCACGGCTGCAGGGGACGGGTTGAATCTAGCGGTGTTGGATATTTTCGTATTTTGTGTTTTGATATTTTGTTACTTTGGTATTTTTTTTTTTTTTCTGATATTTGTATACCATTTGATACATTTGAACAGTCAACAAGTCCATTTAAATTCATTGAATAATCCAGTCGTATCAGTCTCAACCTGCCCGGAACCGGCGTCGTAAAATACAAAGCAAAGGAGCGGAGATCGAAAAAGAGGATATATACGCGCACCAGCACAAGCGCAACACCACAGAAAACAGAAAACGCCGCCCCCGTGGCACAAGCCGCCCGTGCCGGTCTCGGGTCCGCCCTCCCTTTCCCGGTTGCCGTTGCGTCCCTCTCCCGGCGTCGTGGCACCCGCCGCCGGTCCCTCGGTGTCGCCACCATCCCAGTAGATCTTGTTCTGTCCCCGGCCAACCCAGGCCAGAAACTCCCACACACAGCCCACAACCCCCAGCCCACAACACATATCGTATAGAGACAAACACCAAAAAGGGCGCACACCACTTGTCCAGGGGGGGCGAAAAGAAGAAGCAAGACCCATGCAGTTCGTGTCGTGAAGCCAAGAAAGAAAAGAAAAAGAAAAAGAAAAAAGCAAAGAAGACAAGGCGAGAAAAGAAGAATCAGAAGAAAAACAGAAAACGCCGAGACTGCCGGAATGTCGTCATAAGAAGCACCAAGAAATAAAGATCAGATAAGAAAAAAAGGGTGCAGAAATAAACACGGTCACGACGCATGCGACGGCACGCTCCGCGGCGTCACGTCGCCGCTGCGCCGCCGGTCCAGGCTCCGGCGCTGCACCGCCCGCGAGTGACTCGAGATCACCTGCGCCTTCTTGCGCACCGCGGCCAGACGCGTCTTGACCATGGAGATCACTGTTTGTTAGAAAGACAAGATACACAAGTAAAGACCGGGACACCGGGGAAACTCACTAAACTCAACCACCTTCTGGTCCTCCTGGTTGATGTCGCCCGTGTCGTCCGCCGCCGCCGCCGCCGCCGCCGCCTTCTCGTTGTTCGTCACCGACCCCGACGACCGCCGCCGCGGGCCCTCGTCGTCCGTGTCCAGCACCGCCTCCAGCATGCAGATCGCCGTCCGGTACGACAGCTCGCAGCCCGCCAGATCCTCGTTAGAGATCTCGCCAATCGCCGCCGTCCGGCTCATCTCCACCGCCCGGTCGTACATCAGCTTCTCCGCGCTCACCCCCGCGCTCAGAAACACTCCGTCCGCCGTCGACCCCACCGCGCCGCCCTCGCGCCCGTGGTTCGACGGGTGGCTCGGGTGGTCCTCCGGCAGCCGCTTCTGCGCCTCCAGCAGCCGCTCGCGCGCAAAGTTGGCCTTCTCCAGCACGTCGTTAAACCGCGCCCGGATCCACTGCACCGCCGCGTTGATCCGCAGGCCCAGCGGCGACTCGCGGATCGCGTTCCCGCCCGCGCTGACGTCGCCGCCCCGCATCTTGCTGCGCCACCACATGCTGGCAATGTCCATCGACTTGGCCAGCAGCGACAGCGCCTTGACATACAGCACCAGCGCCTCTTCCGACAGCACGACTACCGCGTCCACCGTCAGCTCGTCTTCGTCGTCGCTGAGCGCAGGAGCGCCGCCGCCGCCCACCGGCAGACCGTTCAGGTCGTGCTCCGCCGACGGCGCCAGCGGCACCAGCTGCTTGTACTTGATCTCGGCGAACCCGTACACCACGTCGCTGCGCGTGGCGTAGTCTTCAATCATCTGCGCCACGCGTGCATCGCCGTCCGTCGCCGCGCCAGACCCGCTGCCGTTGTCCGCCCAGCTGCCTTGCCGCCCGTCCGTCAGGAGGGCCACCGCTGCTGGTGCCGACGAGGGTGTCGGGTAGGCGGGAAACGGGTTGTACAGTTGCGGCGGCGATGTGCCCTTGCCGATCAGCGCCGCCGGGTTCTTGACGCCCAGCAGACGGAAGCTGGCGTCGTGGATCGCCTTGGCAATGAAGGATGTCGCTGAGCTCGGGCTTCCCGACAGCGACGCCGGCCGGTCCGTGGCGTGGTACGGCCGCGAGAACGCCCCCTGCGCCATCTGCATCGCCCGCGACGGCGTCGGCGCCACCGCGCCCGTGGCCGACGTCGGGTTCCCCTGCTGCGTCGCACGGCGGACCAAAACCTTGCCTGTGCTTGGCGATGTCGGTACCGCGCCGGAACGGCCACTCGCCGCCTGCTGGTACTGCGCCGCAATGCGCGGGTTGGCCGCCATCTCGTCGGCAAACGCGTTGACTTCCACGTGCTTCTTCTCCACCAGAACATAGTCCCGCTCAAAGGCGATATCCTGGGCGACGCGGTCCTGGTCTTCGGTGGGCATTTTGGCGGCTCCGCCGCCAACACCCTTGTTGCCTGCTCGGACTCCAGGGTCAGCAATCAGCTCGTTGCGTAGGGATGACGAGGGCGAAGGAGCTCCAGCCCCGTAGCCGGCGAGATGGCGCGGCGGCGACTGTTGCTGCAGGGTCTGACCTTGTTGCTTCAGCGAGGCGTTGGAGAGGCGGTGCTGCTGTTTCCGCTCATCGAGGGCGGATGACCGTGAGTACGGCGCCGAAGTGGAGACTGTGTGACTACGCTGGATGCCCAGGCCCTCGCCGCCGTCCTGGACGTGCCTTGGGGAGTAGCTGAGCCGCCGGCCGCTGTCCTCTGCTGCTGTGCCGGTCCGGTCTCGTGGCGGTGTGCCGTGTCCTGCGTCGGCTCCAGCTCCGGCTCCGGCTCCGTGCTCGGCTCCTGCGTCCCGGTTGCTGTCAGCGTTGCCGCTGTTGTCTGGCGGGTACCGGCGGATGGACTGTCTCCGGCCTGCTGCTGTTGCTGCTGTTGCCGATGATGGGGTGGTTGTGTCTGTCGGGCGTGATGATGAAGACGGCTGCGCGGCTGAGCGCTGCTGGTCCTTTGATTCCCTCCGGGATTCGGAGACACGCTCCAGCGGCTGCGGGCGTTGTTCGGCCCGCGGAATGTCCTCCTCGACGAGACCCGGGATGGGGCCAGTCACGACACCGTGACTAAAAAAGTTGTCGAAACTCAGCCGCTCGACGGGGTTCCGCTTCAGCAGGGCGCGGATGAGCGCCTTCATGTCGGCGCTGACGATGCAGTCCCGCGGGAAGCGGATGACGTCCTCGGCGCCCTCGATCTTGCGCAGCAGCTCGACGTGGTTGTTGGCGCGGAAGGGCGGGCGGCCGCAGACCATCTCGTAGAGCACGGTGCCGACGGACCACAGGTCGGCCTTGGCATCGTAGCGCTCGTAGCGCAGGATCTCGGGCGCCATGTAGAGCGGAGAGCCGCACAGGGTCTCGGCCAGGGCGGTGGACGGCAGGACGCGGGCGAAGCCAAAGTCGGCGAGCTTCAGCATGGGCAGCGACTGCAGGCCGGCGACGGGGATGAGGGAGTCCTGGCTGGCCGTGAGGATGGGCCGGGCGCTCTTGTGGGCCTCGCGGTAGTCGGGGGAGGGCAGCAGCAGCAGGTTCTGGGGCTTGACGTCGCGGTGGACAAAGTTGCCCTCGCGGAGAAACTTGAGGGCGCTGGCCAGCTGCTTGAGGAAGTGGCGGGTGACGACCTCGTTGAGGCCGGAGTTGGGGGTGCTGGGGTACTTGCGGGCCATGTCGTGGGTGGCGGGATTGGTGATGAGCTTCTCGCGCTTCTTGATGAAGAGGGACAGGTCGCCGAGCTCGCAGTACTCCATGACGAGGTTGATGTGGGTGGAGGACTCGACGCAGTCGTGCAGGGCGACAATGTGCGGGTGGCGCAGGGTTTTGAGGATGTTGATCTCGCCATAGAGGTTCTCCTTGAGTTTTTTGTTGAGGCGGCCGAGCTCGACGGACTTGACTGCGACGGCAGCACCAGATACCTAGTACAGAAGCATGGTTAGACGATGAAAGAAGTAGGAGGCAGACGAGTCCAGACGGAGGATGGGGGGCACCAACCTTGTGCTTGCCGATGAAGACCTGGGCGAAGCTGCCCTTGCCGATCTCGCTGCCAATGATGAACTGGCCGACAACGGCGTCCTCAGCCAGACGGTGCCGGCGATGGGAGCTGCTGGACGACATTGTGCAATGTGTGGCCCTTGTGGGAGGGAGGAGAGGAGAGGATGCTGCCCAGACGGGCTCCGGTAGTCGAAACGGCTAAAGTGGACGTGTGACGGGTCATGTATCTTCTTAACTCGGTAGCGATGGTGTGTGGTGTGGATACGGACGATAAGATACAGGGAAGGACAACCAGGTGTAGGACAGGGCCGTCTGTGTACGGCGAGAGCACGGGGTGACGATGGGAAAAAGGGGGGAAGGGGGACAAAAAAAAAGAAAGAAAAGGTGAGGAAGCGAGGAGATGAAATAGAAAAAAAAAACAATGAAGAGCCAAAAAAAAGAGAACAAGCGATTGCTGAAGACAAGCAAACGAGCGGTGCGCTTCCGATAGGTTGTTCTGCTCTGGACAGTCTAGGCAGGCAGCGCTGAGACAGCTGGATGGCAGGGGAGGTGCAGGACCGGGGGGGTTGCGTGTGAGTGGGCGGGCGGTGGACGGGTTGTGTGGGTGGGCATGCAGGCTGGCAGAAAGCGAATGAGGGCACCGGTCAGGGCACAGCAGGTGTCATGGTCGAAGTCGAGTCGAGGTCGAGTCGAAGTCGAGGTTGGGGGAGGAAGAGCAAACAGAGGAGATTCGTCGTCTGAGGTAATAATCTGCCCGGAAGGAGAGGGAGCCGAGGATGGGCTGACCGGGGAGATGCTGACTTTGACAGGATGACGGGGGGTGGATAGGGCCTGAGACGGATGGGAAAACGGTCGAGGCGGAAGCGAAGTCGAAGCAAAGGTCCAGAAAGCGATGACAAAAGACGTTGTGTGTGTGTGTGTGTGTGCTGTGAGGGGCGGGAGGCCAGGAACCACCAGTCAGGGCCGGGTTGCTCGGGGGACCGCGTCAGAGGCACGGGTAAGATACGTCAGGTTTATCTTTGGTGGTTTGGTGATGATGCGAGAGCTGGGAAGCGGCCGGCGGCCGGTGACCGGAGGCGAGAGGCGGGCGTGTATGTAGGGACAGTGCGGGGGTAGGACTGTGCTGGGTGGGGAGGAGAACAATAGGCGCGATAGGGGGCGATGGCGGGCGATACAGCAGCTAAGGGTGCGCTGCTAGCTGCTAAGCTGCTAATCCGAGTGCAAGTGAATGACTCAGAGGGGGATAAGGCAAGAGGAAAAGAAAAGAGAAGGAAGAATACAGAAAAGATGAGAGAGAAATCAAGAAAAAGAGAAAGAACGACAGAAAGAACAAGAGAAAGAGGAAAGAGGAGAAGAGGAAAAAAGGGAAGGAGGAATACAGGCGACAAGAGGCAAGAACGGCAGTGAATGGATGGACTACTACGGGGGGGGGAAGGCGCGTGACGCTGCCAGATGATAGCAGGCGACCGGGCGATGGCGAGCGGCACTGACGGGATATGGTGCCCAGAGCACGCTGGCGCGTCCAGCGCGCGGTGCAGCGCGCCCCAGCAGCTGTCGCGCGCACGGTGCAGCGAAGCGGGCGCGCTAGCCGCGGACGGCCGAAGCGCTGGAACAAAGGGCGGGCGCCCGGGCCAGCGGCCAAGGCGGGCAAAAACAGCGGGTGCCCACGCCCTGCTTTTTTGTCTTTTTTGCCCTCTTGGCCTTGCCCGGGCTTATCTACACAGTACGGCACTGTGCCCTGTGGACAGGCCTGCTCTTCTGCACCAAGCCATCCATCCTCTACTTGTATCCTCTCCTCCGTCCCCCCGTCACCGACTGACTGCTTATCTCGCGACGGGATCGGCGGTCTGGTTGCTGGCAAAACGACTCGTATCGCTCCTGCGTACTACTCCGTAGAAGAACGGCGTACCCACGCGGAGAAGCAGCATGCGCACACATGCAGGGAGCTGCAGGCCGGCTGCAGGGAGTGCGCTGCGTGCTGCTGGGTTACTGGGTTACTGGGTTGCTGGTTTCTGGTTGCTGGTTGCTGGGTTGCTGGGTTGCTGGCCCGGGCAGCAGTGGGGGCTGCACAGGGACGGGGCGCCAGGTGCGAACTGGGACCTATCTTCTCGCTCACTGCATCGCTGCACCGCTGCACTGGCACCTGCTGCTGGCTCCCTGCAGTCTGCTGCACCACCCCAAACCCCAATGGCCTCCTCCATGGGAGAGAGCGCGCGCACACGCCCGTTGCCCACAGACGCCCTGCCACGTCAGACGGAGGAGGAGCGGAACCCCGACGGCCACCGACCGGAGCGCACGTCCCGGCCGCCGGTGACGGCGGGCGCCCCCTTTTGCAGCGTTGTGCACACACTGCACACTGCACACACTGCACACACCCACGCGTTGCCCGCCTCCGCCCTTCTCGTTTCATCTTCTACCAAGGACCGCGGCGGCGACTACTGCATGCAGCTCGGGTGGAGCGGGCCAAGGGGGATGGGGGGGGGGAGGGAAGGGGGGCCCCGTCACCGCCTTCCCCGAAGCCACACCGCCTGGGGACGCACATGCTTTTTGGCGAGGCTTGCCCCCCCCGTGCGTGTCCCGTGCGTGTCCCGTGCGTGTTGGGACCGTATACGAGTGCACACCGTATCGCCGTTCCGTCACGCAGAGGAGATGACGCCGTCCGTCTTGTGCTCTGGTCGTGGCAGGACGAGGTTCTCCGGTCATCCCCCCCTATCACATGCATGCATACCGAGACGCCAATTCCTTGTGGGCATTGAATCCTATGTGCAAAAAAAAGACCTCCCGTTCCGGTCCCAACGCCTGTTGTCCGTCCGCAGAGCCCTGTGTGCGCGTCGTCCCTCTCCGTCCCTCAGTGGCCCTCGCTCTTGGGCGCCGTCGGCAGCTCCTTGAGCGCCTCGCCAATCAGGCCCAGCGCCCGCTCCATCTGCTCGTCCGAGATGACCAGCGGCGGCGCAAAGCGGATGATGTTGCCGTGCGTCGGCTTGGCCAGCAGGCCCTTGTCGCGCAGCAGCAGGCACAGGTCCCAGGCGGTGCGCCCGGCGGCGGCGGCCTCGTCAATGACCACGGCGTTGAGCAGGCCCTTGCCGCGCACCGTCTGCACGACGGGCGAGCGCAGGGCGGCGACGCCGGCGCGGAAGACGGCGCCGAGGCGCTCGGCGCGCGCGACCAGCCCCTGCTCCTCGACGAGCTCGAGCGCGCGGATGGAGACGGCGCAGCCGAGCGGGTTGCCGCCGTACGTCGAGCCGTGCGTGCCCGGCTCGACGACGAGCATGACGTCGCGCGGCGCCAGCACGGCGCTGACCGGGTACATGCCGCCGGAGATGGCCTTGCCGAGGGTGACGAGGTCCGGGCGCACGCCGGCCCACTCGCAGCACAGCATCCGGCCCGTGCGCGCGACGCCCGTCTGGATCTCGTCGCAGATCAGCAGCACGTTGTGGCGCTTGCAGGCGGCGTGCACGCGCGCCAGGTAGTCGTCGGCCGGCACGACGACGCCGGCCTCGCCCTGGATCGGCTCGACGATCAGCGCGGCCGTCTCGGGCCCGTGGGCGGCCAGCGCGGCCTCGACGTCCTCGACGCTGTTGTAGCGGATGGGCCGCCCCGTCGACGGCACGACGGCGCTGATGTTGGGCACGTAGGGCCCGTAGTTGTCGCGCGACTCCGGGTCCGTCGACAGCGAGATGGCGGCCAGCGTGCGGCCGTGGAAGTTGTCGGCCACGCCAAAGACGAGCGCGCGGCCCTGCGGCACCTTCTTGACCTTGTACGCCCACTTGCGGGCAATCTTGATGGCCGTCTCGACCGCCTCGGCGCCCGTGTTCATCGGCAGCACCATGTCGTAGCCAAACGTCGCCCGCATCTTCTCCGCCCACACGGGGAACACGTCGTTGTGGAACGCGCGCGAGCTCAGCGTCAGCCGGCCCGCCTGCTCCGTCAGCGCCTTGACCAGCTCCGGGTGGCAGTGGCCCTGGTTGACGGCGCTGTAGGCCGACAGAAAGTCCAGGTAGTGCTTGCCCTCGGGGTCCCACACGTCCACGCCCTGCGCGCGCGCAAACACCACGGGCAGCGGGTGGTAGTTGTGTGCCGCGTACGCCTCCTCGGCCGCGATGGCCTGCTTGGTCGAGGCAGCATGGAAACGGGAGGAGGAGGAGGAGGAGGAAGCCGAGCCGGAGCCGGAGCCGGAGCCGGAGCCGGCAGCGCCGGCCGAGGTGCTGCTTGCGTTGTCTGCGTGGGGAGCCATGATGTCGGTGGTGTGGGTGTGTTGGGACGGTCGGATTCAGTTCGGTCGTGCAGTCGGTGCGAGTCGTGCGTTGTGTTGTGAAGAGTCTTCACCGCGGGGTGGTGGCGTTGCTTTAATACAGCAGCCAAAGGGCCCCAACTAAACCCCTAAGTGCAGGTGCAAGCGACTGGCTCCAATGCCGAAGCAAAGCGGCCGCAGAGCGGCCGCTCATCGGCCCAGTATTACAAAAAAAACAGAAGCGCGGCTCCGCCCCCGCGTCACGCACGTCAAACAGGCTTGGCGCAGGGGGGGGGGGTGGCAGGGAAGGCGCGGAGGAGGCACGGGGGGGGGACACGGCGTTTGACGGCAGGACCGTGGCACGGGGGGTCGTTCCTGCCGGTACGTAGCTCGCGGGGGGCCGTGCAAAGTGCAGACAGCGCACGCAGAATACAGTGTGGGGTCGCCTGAGCTTGCACGTTTTTTGTCACCGGAGCTTGTATGGAGCAGAGGCAGTGGTGCTCCATTGACCGGCAGCTCCATCGGGGCGTGGACGACCGATTCTGGATTGCTATGGAGCAGAGACTTTGCACGCGCAAGAATTCTTCTCTGTGATGCTCTACGGCAGTCTGTGATCCTGACAGTGCAACCATGTCGCCCGGATCGACAGACGCGAAAGGGAACGAGAAGGAGACAAAGGTCGAGACGAAGGTCGAGACGAAGGTCGAGACGAAGGTCGACAGGAAGGTCGACAGCAAGGTCGACAGCAAGGTCGACAGCAGTGCCCGCCTCCACAACCTGCCCACCCGGGAACAGCTCGAGGCCAGCTACCGCCAGGCCGCCGCCGCCGCCGCCGCCGCCGGCACGCCGCACCCCGACGTGCTCGAGACCGAGGACTGGGACGTGTTCTCGGCGGTGGCGCTGCTGCGGCTGGCCATCCCGCTGGTGATGCGCACCTTTTTCCAGCCCGACGAGTACTTCCAGGTGCTCGAGCCGGCCTGGCAGCTGGTGTACGGGCCGGAGAGCGGTGCCTGGATCACCTGGGTGAGTTTCTCTCTGGGCTTGCCGACTTCGCCTGCATGCTAACGGCTACCCCCCCAGGAATGGCGAGAGCACCTGCGCACGTCGCTGCACCCGGTGCTGTTTGCCGGCGTCTATGCCGTCTTGGAGGCGGCCATGCGCCTGCTGCACGTCGTCGGCCCCATGCGCGCGTATCTGCTGACGGTGGCGCCCGGCCTGGCACAGGCCGTCTTCGCCGCGCTGACCGACTTCTACACGTGGCAGCTGGCCGCCCAGGTCTACGGCCGGAGCAGCAACGCCGCCTGGGCTGCAGTGCGTTCCTCCCCGCCCTGTCGCTGCTCTGAACGTGTGCTGACCCCCAGCTCTGGCTCTGCATCCTGAGCCCGTGGCACGCCTTTGTCGGCACCCGCACCTTTTCCAACGGCCTCGAGGCCACGCTGACGGCGGCCGCCCTGGCCTACTGGCCGTGGCAGCTGTTTGACGGCGCGGTCGGGCCCAAGGCGCTGTTTTCCCACGGCGGCATCCGACGGTACTGTTTTGCTTCCCTGCTCTGTTCTGTCTTTCCTCCCTAACCCCCCCCCAGCCTACGCATCTCCCTTTTGCTGGCCGCCACCGCCGTCGTGCTGCGGCCAACCAACATTCTCATCTGGGCCGCCCTCATGACGCTGGCCGTGACGCGGATGACCCTCGACTCGACGCCGTCGTCGTCTTCCTCCGGCGCATCCCTCGACACCCCGACGCTGGCCCGCCTCGTGGCCGAGATCGCCGGCTGCGGCAGCCTCGTGCTGGCCCTGACGGCCGTGTCGGACCGCTTCTTCTACGGCGCCTGGACCTTCCCGCCCTACACCTTCTTCGACATCAACCTGACGCGCGACGTTGCCGTCTTCTACGGCCGCAACCCCTGGCACTACTACCTGGTGCAGGGCCTGCCGCTGCTGACGACGACGAGCCTGCCGTTTGTGCTGCAGGGGCTGTACGCCGCTCTGTCGACAACGGCGCCGGTTCCGTCGTCGTCGTCGTCGCTGGACGACACCATCAACCCCGAGGGCGTGCCGGCGCCCGACGCCATGTCGCCGACGCGGCGCGCCAACACGCGGCGCGCGCTCGCCTTTGCCACGGTCGCCGTCGTCGGCGCGCTGTCGCTGGTCGCCCACAAGGAGGTGCGCTTCCTGTACCCGCTGCTGCCGGTGGTGCACGTCGTGGCCGCGCCGCACGTGGCCGCGTACTTTACCAAGCCGACACTGGCGTCAACGTCGACGCCGACACCGACGGCGACGGTGCCCGCCCGCCCCCGCACCCCCCCCGCGATGCACCGCCGCCGCGTGCTGGCGGCCCTGGTCGCGGCCAACGCGGCGCTCGTCGGCTACCTGGCGCTGGGCCACCAGCCGGCGCCGCTGGCGGTGCTGCGCTTCCTGCGCGGCGAGTACGAGCGCATCCACCACGACTGGCTGGAGCGGCCGGCCGGCGCGGTGCCGGTCCACGACACGTACCCGGCGCCGGCGTGGCTGCTGCCGACGGGCGCGGCGGCGGCGGCGGCGGCGCGGGCGGCCGGGCCCGGGCCCGCGAGCGACGGCGACGGCGACGAGCTGTTTGCGCTGTTCCTGGTGCCGTGCCACTCGACGCCGTGGCGGTCGCACCTGGTGTACCCGGGGCTGCGGGCGCGGGCGCTGACGTGCGAGCCGCCGCTGCACACGGCGCCCGGGTCGGCGGCGCGCGCGGCGTACGTGGACGAGGCGGACCGGTTCTACGCGGCGCCGGCGGCGTTCCTGGCGACGGAGCTGTGGCCGCGGGTGGACGGCGGGGACGCGGGGGGGCGGCACGCCGGCGAGCGGCCGCGGTACATTGTCGGGTTCGAGGGCATCGAGGGCGTGCTGGCAGACTTTTTCGGGCCGGGCGGCGGCGGCGGCGACATGGGCGTGACGCTGCAGCGGGCGTGGGCCGGGTGGAACGGGCTGGGCAACGAGGACTGGCGGCGGCGCGGGCGGCTGGTGGTGTGGGACACGGGGGTGTACAGCAACGCGAGCCACCCGGACGCGGAGCGGACGTACGAGGAGGTTGAGTAGCAGGTGGCAGCATGAGTCGTTGGATGGAACTTTTCTGTACAATGTTCTCCTTTTTCTTCCATTTTCTTTCATTTTCCCCCTTTTACAGCATGTACCGGAAGTCGGGGTTGAGGTCCTGGGCTGTTAGAGAAGGAAATCAAAGAAGAAACAAACGAGATTGGAAACTCACCCCCATCTCCGTCTTCTCGTACTCGGTCAGGCCAACGTTGCGCACCGACTTGCTGCGGCGGCGGTTCTCGCGCACCAGCGCGGCATAGTACAGACAGCACGACAGCGCCGACAGGCCGACAAAGGCCAGGCAGATGGCGTAGCCCTTCTTGTAGCGCGGGCTGTCCTTCTCGAGGAAGCAGTAGGTGGCGATGATGCCGCCAATGTTGCCAAAGCCAATCTGCCAGGCGACGCCGATGGCGCGGCGGTGGTGGCCGGCCAGGTTCATGCTGAACCAGCAGACGATGACGGGCATGGCGGAGTAGGTGCCGGCGCAGATGAGGAAGAGGGCGGCGTACTCGGCGTGGGTGTTGGTGTGGATGCCGAGCAGCATGCCGAAGCCGGCAATGGGCATGCAGATGGGCCCGAGCGTGCACAGGAAGCGGTGGCGGGTGCGGTCGGAGATGTAGGCGACGACCATGCTGAAGACAAAGGCCGAGGCCCAGGGCGGCACGGCGTGCAGCTGGGTCTGGATGGGCCCGTAGTTGTACGTCTTGAGGATGGCCGGGCTGAAGAAGGCGTAGCTGTAGGCCGGCACGATCAGGCCCATGTACATGAAGCCGCCGAGGATGATCTTGAAGTCGCGCATGACGGTGAGGATGTCGCGGAACGTGACCTTGCGTTCGGCGGCGTTGTTGCCCTGGTCGGCGCGGAGGCGGGCCTTGATGTACTCGCGCTCGTCCTCGCGGAGCCACTTTGCTTGTTCAGGGCTGGGGATGAGTATGGGAAGAGAGGGGAGGAGAGGGAGGAGAGGGGAACGTACAAGGACGGGAACGTAAAGAGAAAGATGAGGCAGACGAGGAATGAGCCGCAGCCTTCAATGATGAAGATCCAGCGCCAGCCATTGTAGCCACGAAGGTGTTGCACTGGGTTAGTGTAAGAAGAAAGAAAGAAAAAAGAGGAAAGACCAAAAAAACTCACTCTTCCCAATCGCAGACGCCAGCAACCCGCCAAAGGCGCCGGCCAGCGACGTCGACGAAAAGAAAAACGAGTAGCGGCGCTGCGCGTCCTCGCGGCGGTACCACATGCTCAGCAGGTAGAAGCAGCCCGGGAACATGCCGCACTCAAAGAGGCCGAGGAAGAAGCGCGTGGCCATGAGGCCGCTAAAGTTCTGCACGAGGCCCTGCAGCACGGTGACCAGCGCAAACAGCATGCCGCAGCCGCTCAGCCAGTAGCGCGGCGACGCGCGCTTGAGCAGGATGTTGCTGGCCATCTCAAAGACGACGTACGGCACGAAGAAGATGGTCAGCGCCGTGTTGTACTGCACGCCGGTCAGGCCGAGGTCGGCCGACAGGCCGAAGCTCTTGGCGTTGGCAATGTTGATGCGGTCGAGAAAGGCCACCAGGTACAGCAGCGCGACGAACGGCACAATGTGCAGGTCGATGCGGCGCATCAGCTTGGCGGCCGTCGTGTGCGCCGGCACCGGCACGTCGACGGCATCGGCCCCGGCCGACGGCGGCAGCGCCTGCTGCTCGCCGTCCGACGACACCACGCCGGCATCGTCGGTGGTAAAGGCCGTGGCGGCGGCGCCCTCGGCCTCCTTGCTGGTGCGCGAGGACGGCGCGCGGGCTGGAGGTGTGAGTCAGTTGGTGTAATTCATTGGTGACGTAGAGAATAGAATGGGACTCACATTTTGAGAAGATCATGACGGCCCGTGCGCAAGGAAACAACGACAACAAGAGGTCGAAACCAAAGACAGAAACCAAAGACAAAACGAAACGTAAAAGAAAAGAAACGGAACACAATATAGCAACACAAAAAAAAGATGCACCCCGGCCGCACGTCGGAAAACTCTGAGCGGCCAACCGTCCCAAAAAGAACTGGGGCCTTTGTTTTTGTGGCGCCGTCTAATAAGACACTGACTGGGGGGCGGGCGAGGGAGGCTGCCGTGCTGGTCGGGGTAAAGGAAAAGAACGTTTAGGGCGGAAAAAAAAAGAGAAAAAAAGGAAAAAAAAGAGAAAAAAGAAAAAAAGGGGCGGAAGCCAGCTGCGGTATCGGAAATAGCAAGCGGGTCGGCGGCGCAGGTGCAGTGGAAGAAGGCCAGGCATCCGGGGGAAGACGCCGAGTCGCCGCCGAACGGGGGTCGTCGTTCTTTTTAAGTGAAGAGAGAGCAGAAAAACCAAAAAGACAGAGAACAAAAAAAACATCGTAGCGATATCCCCAAAACGGAAACGGCCAGTCAGATGCCGAGGCCAAAATGCGGGGGAGACAGCCCTCAGCGCGGGCGGGACAGGAGCCAAGCACAGAAGGGCCTAGTGGGCAGGCGCACCTGCCCAAAGCGCACAGGCCGAGTGCTGCCCAGGACTGGGCGGCGTAAGCAGGGCGAGCAGAGAGAGCAGGGCAGGGAGCCGGGAGCCGGAGCAGGAAAACAGGGAGAGCCGGGGGGAGGCCGGGGCGCGATGGAGAATGCCTGCATACAAGACTTCTGCCGTGGCACCAGCTCTGCACGCACGACAACACCCGGCCAGCGCAGAAAATGTCTGCAATCCTTCGCGCCGGAGATGTCTCCCAAAACGGCCCCAGCACGGTCCCAGCCATCGTACTTCCCCCCAGGCCATCACAAGATGGTTTATGACCCGCCCCAGACCCTTCTCCCCCCACACATCACCCCATCCCTGCCTAGTGTGCCGCTTCCCCGCAAAGCAGCGATCCTGTGAGCAGCAGCCGCTATTCCTGCCCAGCAAATACGAACACGCGGCGCGTCGGCGATCAGAGGCACGGATGCCGGCACAGGGTCACAGTCCGCCAGGCCGCAGGAGAAAGCATCGTCGACAACGGCATCCAAAGATTTTTCTACCTGGTAAAAAAAAGCACGCCTAGATCATCAAACAAGAAACAAAACCAAGGGGGGTAGTGGAGTGGCCAAGCAGAAAAAAGCAAACATGGGACAAATTTCCAAGAAACAATCCAAAAAAGAAATGAAACAAAAAAGCAAAACACAGGAGGGAATCAGCCGCAGAAGAAGAAGAAGAAGAAGAAAAAACGCCTTCCCACTGAGAAATCATGCAGCAAAGGCCCCTCGGGGTATTCGTCGTCGCCAGCATCGGCCACCCATCATCATCACCCCCGCACGAACTGAAGAACAAAAAAAAAAAGCAGAAAAAACAGTAAACGCCTCCAAAAGGAAATCCGGCATCGTCATAGGCTCGGACGGTCCGAGCCCGGTCCCCTGACCTTGTTTTTTTTTTTCGGTTGCACCACCATCAGCGTCCCACATGGGACCAGCACCAACCAACACCGCGGCCAACGAGGGGGGGCCGGCGTATCCCTGTTATTTTTCGGGACCGGCAAGGGGAAAACCGTTGGGCTCGTCGTGGCCTCGTCGTTAGGCCGCTTTTTCGCCCGCACTTGGCGCTGCCGCCGCCGTAGCCGTAGCCGTAGTCGCCGCCCCGTTCTGCTGCACCCGCACGTCAAACGACGGCCGCGGGTCCGTCGGCGACGGCGACAGCGTCCGGCGCCCGTCCACGCCGTCCTTGCCGTCCTTCGTGCCGCCGCGCACCTTGCTCTTCAGCCACCCGCTCAGCTTCTTGCGCCCGGCCTCGTCCTTGGCCTCGTGCCCCGCCTCGTAGCTGCCCGCAAGCGCCGAGTCCGTCGACCCGCTCGCCCCCGTCGCCGACGTCGACCCCAGCCCGCCCGGCGACGGGCCCCCGCTGCCAATCGAGCTCGTGCTGTGCCCGGCCGGCCCGTTCGACCCCACGCTCGAGCCCGCGCCCGCCGCCGTCGACACCGCGCTCACGTTGCTCGTCGACTGCCCCGGCCCGGCCCCGGCCCCGGCCGCAAGCACCGAGATCGACTGCGAGTCGTCCCGCCGCCGCGACAGCCGCCACCGCCGCTTCTTCTCCTTCTCCGGCTGCTCCTCGACCGCCGCCGCCGGTGCCTCGGCGGCAATGGGGGATTCGGCAGCCACAGCGGCTGCAGGAACTGCCGCTGGAGTTGCCGCTGGAGTTGCCGCTGAAGCTGCCGCTGGAGCTGCCGCTGGAGCTGCCGCGGGAGCTGCCGCGGGAGCGGTCGCTGGAGCTGCCGCCGACGCCTGGTCCTCGTCGAGATCATGTTCCTCAAAGGAGCTGTGCAGGGACGTCGACGTCTTCATCTTCCTCGGTGCGGGCTGAGCAGCTTCGGACACCGCGGCCACGGCTACCGTCTCTGCCGCAGCGTCTTCCGTAGTGTCGGCTGCCGCGTCCGTCGTTGGGCTCACGGCCGCGGGGCTCGCGGCCGCGCTCGCCGCTGTCTCCTTTGCCGGTTCTGTGGCAGCCGTCTCCGTCGCTGTGCCTGAAACTGCGTCCACTGATGTGCCCGCGGCAGCAGGTGCAGGCGTCGGCGTCGCAGCTGCCATCGTTTCCGTCGAGGGCACTTGCGAGACGTGGGGCGTCGACTTTCCGTCGTCGTCAGACGCAATAGCCGACAGGCCATTCGCGGCCGTCGATGGCGCAGCGGCCAAGGACGCCTCGGGCTTCACGTGAAACTCTGTCGGGACAGGAGCGTCCTGTGCGGACGAAGAGCGGAAGGACAGGGTCGAGCTCTGCGCGCTCGCGTTGGCGCTGCTGGGAATGCGCTTCTTCTTGAGCTTATTGGGCTGCGAGCGCGGCTCGCCGTTGATGTCGCTGGCCGACGAGCGCAGGAAAAGGTTAAACCGTCTGGGCGGCGTGCTGGCGCTCGTCTTGTCGGCCGCCGGCCCCGCTGCTGGCTTCTCGGGCGTCGCCGGTCCGGCCCCGGCTCCATGCGTCGTCTCCTCGGACGGCAGGGTCGCACCCGCCAGGGCAAGGGGGTCCAGGGCCTCGACGTCCTCCACAGGACTGAGCGCCTCGGCCACCGGCGAAAACGACGGCGTGCCCTGCGCCGAGGGCGAGCGGTGGGAGTGAAGCGGGGTCAGGGGCGATGCAGGAAGGCCGTCCGGTCGCTTCGGGAACCGGCCAGGCCCCAGTCCAGGCGACCGCGCGGGCAGGGTATTGCTTCGGCTGAGTCCACTGACACTCCCGCTCGGGCTTGCTTTCGTTGGCGTGCCAGGGGCGGGGCTGCCGCCGCCGCACGGACTCGGGCTGTGGCCGATGTGGTTGTTGTTGATGCTGTTGGCATTCGAGTGCCGCGAATGCCGCGAGTGCAGCGAAACCCGCGACGAGGTAGACCGGTTGCGGCGGATCATGCCGTCCCGCGCGACGCTGTCCGCGCCGGCGCTGGCGTTGGAAACCGACCGTCGCACCGATGAGCCAGCCGCCATAAAGGGCGACGCCGGCAACGCGTCTTTGGGCGCTGCGCCGGCATTGTGGTTGTCGGCATGGGCAGCTTTCCGGCCAACCATGATGAAGTGGTCCTGGTTCTCGATCAAGAAGACGAGCACCGCCTGGTTCAGACGGTACTCCTCCGGGGCCATGGCGTGCGCCGGGTGTGACAGGATGCCGGGCTGGAAGATGGCGGAAAGGTTCTGCGACGTCATGCGGTTCTTGTCGGCCGAAAACGCGAAAACGGAAAGGAGGTCGAGAAGGTACAGCAGAAGTTGCCGGTTGAGGGGCGGTAGTTCCATGACCAGGTTCTGGTACTTCACGATCGCACCGTTGACGTCGAAGCCCTCGACGAGCTGCGGGCCATCCGAGTCGCTGGCGCCCGGAATGGTGGCATGGCGGAGAGGCTCCCGGAAGCGCTCGTAGAAGGCGAGCGGGACAACCGGCTCGGGCAGGTCGTTGAGGTAGCGCCGCAGGACGTTGGAGGCATCGTGGACGGTGTACCCGTCCCAGTTGAGGCCCTTGCCGTAGCGGTCGGGCGTGTTGAAAGCAGTTTTCAGCTGCTTGATGCGTTTTTCCGAGCCACTAAGACGGAAAATGCCCTCGACGCCCGTTGCTGCAGGGTTCTGTCAGTACAGCACGCGAAATGAGAGGGGGGGGAAGGAGAAGGCTGCATACCCTTCTCTTTGAGGAAAATGCCGCATTTGGCGACGACGATGGGGACGTAGCCAAAGATGTAGGACTCTCCGTTGGCGTCGACAAGGGAGATGGCAACGTTTGCATACGTGATGCTCTGTTGTAGTGGCACGCCGAAGATGCGTGGCTTGGCTTGTTCTGCAGGAGAAAGGAGCGTTGTTAGTCTCGGTCCGAACAATCATGCATGCGCTGTGTGAGGTTCTTTCTCGTATGCGCAAGTGCCGACAAAAGCCATCCAAGCCCCGTTTCTTCCTGTTTTGACAGTGACAGGTGTTGTGCGACATTTCCAGCGTTTGATGCTTCTTCTAGAGTGGTAAGACAGGCAGGGGAGGCACGATCCGTGTCACCTCGTGCCCAGCCAAAGCGCAACGGATTCTCGGGGGCGTGTCGAAAGATGTCGAAAGAGCGTTTGTCGGGCGGGGGTGAGGCAGGATGCGACTGCGCACAACAGAGGGGAGAACCGAGATGCAACGAGCGACTAGGCAGGCAGGAAGGGAGGGTGGTATTACCTCTTGTGGGCTCTTGGCTTTTAGACTGGAGCTTGAAGCTCTTCCACCACGACTTGAGATCGCGTTTTCCCGACGGGGATGCGACACTGGGGCCGGCAGAGGGCGATGGCGGGGATGGCGGTTTCGGGGGTAGGTGGGTGTTGGGGGTGAGTGGCTGCAATGGGCCGACGGGCGGCGCGTTTCGCGGCTGCGTCCGCGGCGTCTGCGGAGCGTTCTGGAGCTGCTTGTGCTCGTCCATGGCGGCCAGCTGCTGCTGCTGCTGCTGCTGCTGCTGCTGCTGCTGCTGCTGCGATGGCGACGGGTTTGGCGGCCAAGGCTGGGTGGCCGCGGTGAGCGGAGGATTGGAGGGGGCAGTTGCGGTCATGGCGCAACGATGGCGGGAGCGTCAATCAAACAGAAAGCGACAGCGGCAGGAGTGCCGGCGAAAGGGAGGAGGGTGGCGGATGCTCGGGCCTGCTGGGAGAGCTCCAATCCAATGGCAGGACGCGCGTTGCCGGGGGGGCGGTGCTTGTCGTCGGGCAGAGAGGCAAAGTCGGCAGCGTCGGGAGGGTGGAAGCTGTCGCGGAACGTTTGCGTGGATGCGAAAACAGAAGCGGTTGCAGAATTCGCTGGCGGCATGAAAATCGATGTCCGCGAAAGAAAAGAGGCCTGTTTTTGTTGTGTGTGTGTGTGTGTGTGTGTGGTGAGAAAAGGCGCGGTTTGCGACGGAGGCCGAAAACGCGAAAAGGTTGCCAACGAAGCGACCGACCAAGAGAAGGGAATCGGGTGGAACGGCGAGCGATCTCGAAAAGAGAGAAGAAAAAAAAGTCGAATCGGATGCCCAAAGATGTCGAAGATTGTTGTTGGGTCAGACGCGAGGAGGAGAAGGCGATGGCCGAAAAAGAATAGTGGAAGCTCGGTTCGGGTGCGCGCGGCTGGGGCGTTACGAGACGAAACGTGACAGGTGCGACAGGGTAAAAAAAAAGGTGCAGGGAAGCAGCGTCGCAAGTGTTGGCAGAGATGTTGTTGAAGAAAACGTGGTGAACGCGAAATTGGTCGAAGGTGCACCAGAGAAAGAAAAAGAAAAAAAAGAAGAAAAAAAGAAGAGGACAAGGGAGGGAAAGACCGAAAGGGAGAAAAAGGGGGGGGGGGGGGGTGTGTGAGTGAGTCGAAACGGCAGGAGGGAAGGGAAGGCGAAAGACGAGAAGGGGAGGAGGAGGAGAGAGAAACGACGAAACGAGTCGCGGGCACTATAAGCGCACTGGGGCTACAGGCTACAGCGTGTCGGCAAGCCCTGCATTACGGGGGGGGGGCGTCTGCGCATGGGGCATGGGGTTATTTTTGGGCGCGAACGAGGGGCCGTGGGAGAGGGGCGCAGTGCTGGAGACAGCGCAGGTAGCGGTGGGCGCTGATTGGCGGGCTGAGGTACGGGATTTTTACGGGTGAAAACTTACAGGGGGGGGTGGCCAGTGGGCAGCCGCTGCCGCCAGCGAGCAGGGCCCCCCAGCAGCAGGGCCCAGCAAGGCCCAGAGACCTAGAAGCAAAAGGCAAAAGACCAGACCCAGCAGCCTCTACTAAGACACACATATTTTCGCATTTTCTCTGGAACGGGCTTTTCACACGTGTACTTTTGCATAAGGCGTTTGTTCGTCCACGGCGAAGGGGATGCCTGTCGAGAGACGCCTGGTTTTCGGCCGACAATGCATGCCTTCAGCCGGCACATTGCTTGTTTCTTAATTTCCTTTGCCCCAGTGCAACATCGCGCTTACTAGACGCCGTGCCATGCTATCTTCCACTTCCCTCGTACGAAGGAAGTATTCCCTCTTGGCCTGAGCGGCGGCAAAGAACGTGAAACAGCCACCCGCGCACGATGACGTTTTTGCAGGCGCGGGGATGCGCACGACGGCGTACGTGGTAAATGATGATGATCATGATCATCGTTGCCAGTGGAAGAGCGCAGCGCGTCTTGGGCTTCTGGGACCCTGTCCTCCCGTACTTCCTCTTTCTCGCGCGGGAAGAGTGATGCTAGGCCACCAAATACGGGGAGCCTAGACTGGGCCAGAACGGCCTGTCAGGACAATACGAGTAGAGCTTTGGCTAGCGGTGTCGTATTGTGTGTCCTCTCAGCAGGTCGGCGAAGCAAAGCAGACGGGCATCCAGAGCACACCGATCGCCATTATTCCATCTGAGACGCATCTGGTAATCTGAGATCCCATCTCTTTGTTGTCCATTCCACGACGCATAGCAGAGAGCCCAGGCACAGTTCCAAAAAAAGAACAAGGACTTGGGGCCCAGAGCGGCCGTGGCTTCTTTCGTCTGGAATGCGGCTAGGTCATAGCACTCCCAAACGGGCTAGCGCAGAGATTGCTGCTTCTTATCGTCACCGGCAGAAAAAAAAAAAAAAGTTGAAAGAGAGAAGAAGACTAGGGAGAAAAAAAGGAAAAGACCGCCTTCACGACCGCCGTCCCGTCTCGACCAATTCGAACCACACGTCAGCAATTTGCATTTTTTTTTTTGGCTTTCCATCTTCCCGGCCGAACAATGGCATCCACTCTGGGCTCACTGGCATTCTGCAGCGACTGCGGCAATGTCCTGCCAACGTCGACGGGCTCCAAGCGCAATGTGCTCGTCTGCCGCTGCTGCGGTGCCGAGAACCACGGTGCGTGACGGAGGAGAGAAGAAGGGAAAAAACGAAACAGCTGCTGACACCCGCAGACGCCGCGTCGACCCAGAAAATCGTGACCGAATCCAATCCGAAAGACTTCCCGTCGCCGCTGCGCCAGAAGCTGTCATCCGTGCAGTCGGTCGTGCGGCACAAGATGCAGGTCGCAGCCACGACGACCGAGACGTGCCCCAAGTGCGGGCGCACCGAGGTGCGCTTCACGACGGCGCAGATCCGCAGTGCCGACGAGGGCTCGACCGTGTTCTTCCACTGCGACTGCGGCTTCCGCTGGTCGGAGAACAACTGAGCGCAGCCAGCCGGGCGCCGTGCTCCGGCACACGCACGCACGCACGCACATTCCTCTTCTGCTTTGACAGCAGCCGGGCTCGTCACTTCGCCACGGCAGGCAGCGGGAGGCCGCGCCGCGTGCGGCCATGCAAGGGTCGGCGAGGGACCTGGCGGGAGGGCCGAAAACACCGCTGCGGCGGTCACGAGATACCCGTTGTACGATACGATTGTACATTGATAGAAAAAGAAAGCATATCCCATAAAGAAAAGACAAGACGACGAAAGGACGAAAGAAGATGACAGAACAGAAGACGACAAATAAAACGACAAAACAAGAAGACGTAGATACCCAGTCCAGCCGGTGTCCTCCCTGCACCATTTTTTTTTTAAGCTGCGGTTGCCGCCGCCGCCGCCGCCGCCGCCACGTCCGGCACCAGCGCGTACTCGGCGTCGCCGCCCTGCTCGTAGTCGGCCATGTCGAGCGCGACGACGATGCTCTCGCGCACGACCTTTTCCTTGTCGTGCAGGAAGCGCCGCAGCGTGTCCTCGACGCCGGCCTCGCCGCCCAGGCTGCCCAGCGCCTCGGCCGCCTCGTGGCGCACCATGCTGGCCTCGGCCTCGTTGCTGAGCGCCGCCGTCAGCGCGGGGATCGACGCCGGGTGCGCCAGCTGCCCAAAGACAAAGGCAATCTCGTGCCGGAACAGCGCCGACGCGTCGCCCAGGCCCTTGGCCAGCGCCAGCACCGCCGCCTCCGCCGTCGGCCGGTCCGGCGGCGACGCCAGGTCGCGCAGCGCAAACATGGCGCGGTACCGCCGGAACAGCGGCAGCCGCGTGTCCAGCAGGGCGGCCTCGAGCTCGGCCAGGCTCGGCTCTTTATCTGCTGCGTTGACCGGCAGCGGCAGCGGCGGCGCCGGGTCCACCGACGCAAAGTCGCTGGCCCGCAGCGCCTCGTCGCGCCGCCGCGCCGAGTTGGCCCACTCGATGCGGTCCAGGGCAATCTCGCACGTCTCGCGCACGACGACCTCCTCGTCGGCCGCGTCGCGGAACCGCCGCAGCAGCGCCACGTCGCCCGCGTCGCCCAGCGCGCCCAGCGCCTCGGCCGCCTCGTGCCGGCACATGGCGTCCTCCGCGCGGTCCGCCAGCACCGCCCGCAGCGGCGGGCCCGCCGCCGCCACGTTGCCCGTCTGGCCCAGGCAGTAGGCCAGCTCGTGCTTGAGCAGCGCCGACGGCGAGCTGAACGCGGCGGCGATGGCGTCGATGGCGGCCTGCGCCGTGGCCTGGTTTTCAGCAGCGGTGCTGTCCGCCTTGTCCGCATCTCCCTCCCCTGCACTGCCCGTCCCGTCGGTGGCCTGCTTGGCCAGGTGCTTCAGCGAGAAGAGCGCCCGGAACCGGACCGGCAGCGGCGTCGACTCGCTGCAGAGGGCCTTGCGGAGGGCCAGGATGGTCGGGTTGGCCGCGGCATCGCCAGCCGGGGTCGGTGGATTCTCAGTCGCCGTCATTTTGATGCAAATTCGATGGTTGTAGGCAGTCGTCGGAGTGTGGTGAAAAAGATGATCTGCGTTGGGGGGGCATCTTCGGTCGCTAGTTTTTGGATAAACTTTTTTTGTGGGGTGGCGAAACGATAACACGAGCTGGTGCAACAGCAACTCCGGGGATGTTGCATGGAATCACGGGACGCCAGAAAACAAGAAAACAAGAAACGCTTCCAAGTCCAATAAAGTAGCTGTCGCAAGAGAAACCACAATGAAAAAATACCTGTACATGGCCCGTGAAATCGCTGAAACAGATGCAAACCGATGCCCAAAAAGACCAACGACCAAAACCAAACGAGACATACACAATCATACATAATACAAGTGAAGAGAAGGGGAAGAAGATGCAAGACAGGAGAAAAAGAGAAAAGAAAAGAGACGCATGGGAATCCAAATGCAAGCCACCGTAGGATGAGGAGATCCGATCAGCAGCACCGCTGCCTTGGGCGTCGGTCGTCTTCTGCACTGGGCTCCCCCTGGCCGCCCGCCGCGGTGGGGTCGACCGAGACGTCGAAGCCGGCGGGGAACAGCCAGCTGCGGCGGTCCCGGCCGACGCGGAAGCTGCCGTAGGGATTGCTCGCGTCGCCGTGGCTGCCGCCGTGGGCGCCAATGGCGCTGCTGTGGGCCGCGTGGCCGCCGTCGCCGGGCAGGGACGGCGGCCCGCCCGGGGTGGAGGTGGCGGCGAGCAGGGCCTGCTGCATTTTGCGGTTCTGCTCGACAAGCTTGCGGGTGACGACGCGGAAGACCTCCTCGACGCCCTCGCCGCTCTCGGCGGAGATCTCGTGGCAGGCGTCCCAGCCGGCCTCCTGGCCCCAGAAGCCGGAGCTGCGCTTCGAGCTGGGGCTGCGGGGCTCGGGCGCGCCGCCGGACGACGGCAGGCCCATGTTGTTGTTGTTGTTGTAGCTGTACGACAGGCCGGCCGCGGCAGCGGCAGCCGAGCTGTAGGCGTTCTGGCCCGCGCCGCCGCCGCCGCCAGCCGCAAGGCTCAGGCCGGCCAGGCCGCCGGCGGCCGACGGGGGCGGGGTGCTGCTGAGGCCGGGGGCGAGGTTCTCGGCGACGTAGGCGATGCAGCGCTCAAAGGGGACCTCGCGCTTGGAGGGGTCGCGGGTGACAATGTCGGCCTTGGTGCCGACGACGTGCAGGACAATGTCGGCGGGCAGGTTGCGGCGCAGCTCGGTCAGCCAGACGCCCATCTCGGCAAAGGAGCCGGCGTCGGTGATGCTGTAGCAGAGGATGCAGGCATTGGCGCCGCGGTAGTAGAGGCGGGAGATGGAGCGGAAGCGTTCCTGGCCGGCTGGGACGTTAGTTGCGGCACGGGAGCGGACAAGCAGGCAACAGAGAACGCACCGGTGTCCCAGATCTGCAGACGCACGACCGTGTCGCTGTCCGAGTCGACGACGCGCTTGGTGAGGAAGCTGGCGCCGACAGTGGACGTGATGGTGGACGGATCAAACGAGCCTTTGCAGAAACGCGTCACGAGGGATGTCTTGCCGACGCCCTGGGAGCCGACGACGACGATTTTGGCCTCCAGAGAGGAGGACATGGCGGGGCCAAGGCCGGGGTGAGCTGTGGAGGAAGATAAGGAGAAGGTGGGAGAAGAAAGAAAGAGGAGAGGAGAGAAGAAGAGAAGAAGAGAAGAGGAATTAGGAGCAAGTCAGCGTGAGGGGCTCTGGGCTGTACACAGGTGGAGCCGTGGACACGAGACACTGCGGCGGAAGGGGGTGCGGTGGACAGCGCCTTCTGTTTTTGCCCGGGGCGGCAGCACGTGGTCTGTTTGAGGAACGCCGGCGGATCACAGGACGGGAAAAGCGACTTTGCCAAGTCTGGTTGTCTGCCTGTTGGAGAGGGAAGAAGAGGACAAGACGCGTCTCGGGCACAACGACGCGAGCCAACGCGAACAAAGAAAGAGGAGAAGCCGGGGAAGGCCCGGAAAAGCGAAAACTCCACAGCCGGAGACGAGAACGACCGAATGAGGGAGAAAAGGGAAAGGCAGGAAAAAAGAGAAGCGAATGAAGCGAATGAAGCGAATGAAGCGAATGAAGAGAACCAACAACAAAACACTGCCTCCATTCCCCCCACCTCGCCAGGCTGGCCAGCCTTGGGGTCTGACGCGCTGCTGACGGGCGGGTGGCCGATCGCCGCGCCAGTGGCCGGCCAATCACACCGTAGTGTGACGACAGCGCCGTCGCTCCTCTTTTTCGATTATCGCCATCCCACAACTCCTCCGACAACAACGACGGCATGGACGGGCGCCATTCGATCCCCAACAGCTTCAGCAGCACGGGCGGCGTGGGCATGGCGGCAGCGGCGTCGGCGGCGGCAGCAGCAGCAGCAGCAGCAGCGGCAGCAGCGGCGGCGGCAGGCGAGCCGCCGGTGCTGGACGAGCAGGCGCGGTTTGAGATCATCATGAAGCACGGGCACCGCGACCTGGTGCAGGCGGTGGCGTTCAACACGTACGGCGACCGGTGCGCGACGGGGTCGGTGGACGGCGAGGTGCGGGTGTTCAACCGGCACCGCGACGGGGTGTGGCGGCTGTGCGACAGCTGGACGGCGCACGGCGGCGAGGTGCTGGAGCTGCAGTGGCTGCCGCCGACGATCTACCCGAACCTGCTGGCGTCGCTCGGCTTTGACGGGCTGTTCAAGCTGTGGGTGGAGGACCCGGTGGCGGCGCCGGGGCGGCGGTTTGGGCAGCGGGCGGGCGGCAAGACGGAGGCGAGCGCGGCGTTTGAGACGCGGTCGGGCGGCGTCGCGCCGTACCGCTCGTTCTCGCTCAAGCACAACGACGCGACGCGGCACACGTTCCTGGCGCTGCTGGCGGCCGACGGGCTGCTGACGGTGCTGGAGAACGAGGTGCCCGAGAACCTGTCGGACTACAGCGACGTCGACGAGCTGCGCGTGTGCGCGCGGCCGGCGCGCGGCGAGGAGGCCAGCTTCCGCGTGTGCTTCGACCCGAACCCGGACCCGTGCTACACGGCGCTGCGGGCGGGCGTGGCGCCGGACGCGCTCGGGCTCGTGGTCGCGGCCATGGACACGGTCAAGATCTACCGGTCGCGGCCCATTGCCACGGCCGCGTACGGGCTCGAGGGCCGCGGCCAGGCCTTTTACCTGGCGGCCGAGGTCAAGGGCCACCGCGGGCTGGTGCGCGACGTGGCCTGGGCGCCGGGCAACTTCCGCGGCTACGACCTGCTGGCGACCGCGTGCCAGGACGGCTACGTGCGCGTTGTGCGGCTCGAGACGCCCGTGGCGGCCGACGACGGCAAGACCTGGGCGGCGGCCGACGTGGTGCCGAAGACGGCGGCGGTGGCAGAGATGGACACGACGCATAGCAGCAACACCGGCACCGGCACCGGCACCGCCCGCCGGCGACGCGACACCCGCCACTCGGTCAGCAGTTTGCTGTCGGCGGCGACGACGTCGCACTCGAGCCCGTCGCTGATTGCGGCCGGGGCGGCGGCGGCGGCGGCGGCGGCGGCCGGGGCAGCAGGACTGGGCGGAGCGGGGGCGGCAGGCCCGCACGCGGCGTCGACGCCCGTGTCGGTGTCGTCGTCGGTGTCGTCGACGCCGCGCGATCGCGATGGGGGCGTGGCAGATGCAGGGTTCGACACGGTCGGCGGCGGCGGCGGCGGTGAAAAGAGCGGCAGCGGTGGTGTTGGAGGCAACAGCGCGGCCGCAGACGGCGCCGGCGCCGGCAAAGAGGGCCTGGCGTCGGCCAACACGTCGTTTGGCTCGTCCGGGCTGTCGACGATTGCCGACAGCAGCACGGGCAGCACCGCCGGCAGCGCCGGGGGCGAGGGCAATGGCGGCCCGGGCTCCGGGAGCGGTGCCGGTCTTGGAAGCAGCGCGGCGGCGGCAGCCCCGGCGCCAGCGCTCGGCCGCGGACAGCTGCCGGCCGACCGGCGGTTCACGGGCGGCGCGGGCGAGGTGCGGCACACGGTGCGCGAGGTGTGCCGGCTGGAGAACGCGCGGACGCCGGTGTGGCGGGTGGCCTTTGACGACGACGGGCAGATCCTGGGCAGCGTGGGCGACGACGGCAAGCTGGTGTGCTACCGGCAGAAGCCGGACGGGGTGTGGGCGCGGAGTTCGGAGCTGACGGTGATGAAGACGCGGCGGTAGATCCAAGAAGGAAAATGGGAAAGAATAAATATGAGAAAAAAAACAAAAATAGAACAAAAAAATGATCAAAAATATAACAAAAAAAATGACAAAAATGCCAATGCCACATACAATGCCAAAATTCAATATCGCCACCACCACAACCACCACCACACCATCACACCACCACACTCACCGCCGCTTCTTTCTCCCTCCCCCCTCCTCCTCCCCCTCGGTCGTCTTCCGCTTGCGCCCCTCGCGGCTCCAAAACTCCTTGGTCTCGCGCTTCTGGCGCGCGGCGCGCTTCTCCTCGGCCTCGGCGACCTTCTTGCGGTGCTCGACGCGCTTCTCCTCCTTCTTGGCGGCGCGCTTGGCGGCCACGTCCTTGCGGATCGTCGTCAGCTTCTGCATCATGTCGCGGGCGCGCCGCTCGTCGCCGCGCACGACGACGGCGCGCTTCTGCAGGTACGTCTTGGTCTTCTGCTTCTTGGTCTGCACAATCTGCGAGCGGAACGGCAGCGCGGCGGCGAGCTGGCGCGGGACCTTGAGCGCGTTGAAGTGGCGGTCGGCGCGCGCGACGGCGCGGTACTGGCTGTTGCGCAGCTGCGGCGTCGCCAGCTGCTCGTCGCGGCGGATCTCGCCCGTCAGCCGCATGGGCTGCCAGCCGACCAGGTTCGCGGCCGGGTTGTAGAAGCGGTGCGGCCGCACGGGGTACCAGGCGCGCAAGAAGACAATGTCGCTCAGCAGGATCTTGTCCTCAAAGGTCGCGCGGAACGCGCCGTCGGGCTGCTGCAGCGCGTGCTTGATCTGGCCGCGGATGCCCGACACCGTCTTGATGGCGGCGCCCTCGAACTTGGCAATCTCGAGCGCCGAGTTGAACATGTTCTTGATGAACGCCGTGTTCTTGAAGATCTTGTACGGCACGCCCGTCAGCTTGAGCTTCTTGACCACCTCGGTCTGCTCGTCGACGCTGAGCACCGTGCCCGTGGCCGCGATGCGCAGCCCGCCGCCGGCGTTGGCCGGCGCCGCCGCCGAGAACGACCGGAACGCCACCAGCCCCGTGTTGGGCGCCACAAACGGCCCGTAGAACTGCGCAAAGCAGTGCATGTGCTCCGGCGTGTACTTGAGCATGCGGTTGCGCGTGCGCGAGTCCGAGATGCTAAACACCGGCAGCGTCTGGAACCGCCGCCACCCCAGCGACACGATCAGCGGGTCGTTGGTCTTGAGCACGCGCTTGTGCCACCGGTGCCGCTTCAGCCGCACCTGCACGAACCCGAACCGGTCCTCCGTCGCCGTCAGCCCGCCCACCACCAGCGGCACCCGCGCGTCGAACCGCTGCACAAACTCCGCCGGCACCCCCGCCAGCACCAGCCGCCCGTACTGGCCCGCCCGGAAGCCCTCCACCGCCACCCGCTGCCGCGCGTCCAGCGTCGCGTACTCGGCCCGGTTGATGTCCGCCTGCTTCGCCAGCACCGCCTTCTGCGCGTCGTACCACTCGTCCTCGCCAAACTCGTCTGCCGCCGCCCCCGCCTCCCGCCGCGCCGCCGCCTTGGCGTTGTGCGTGCCCTCCCGGTCCTCCTCCTCGAACCGCAGCCGCAGCTCCTCCTTGCGCCGCGCGTTCTTGGCCCGCTCGTCCTCAAACGCCGCCGCCTCCGCCGCCGTGCCGGCCTCGGCCTGGCTCTGGCTCTTCTTCTTCTTCTTCTTCTTGCCCGCGTGCTTCTCGCCCGTCTCCAGGTCCTCGAATGCACCCTCGCCTTCGCTGTCGGCGTCGTCGTCGTCGTCGTCGGCGTCGTCGTCATCGTCGTCCTCATCCTCGTCCTCATCCTCATCCTCGTCCTCGTCAAACCCCTCAAAATCACTGTCGCCGCCCTCATCACCCTTGCGCTTCGTCGTCGTGAACCGCGACCGCAGCGCCTGGATCGCCTCGTCCGTCCACCGGCTCGCCAGCGCCGCCGCGTCCACCGCCGGCATGCTGCGGTCCTCGCTCTCGTCCTCGGCCTTGTCCGTCTGCGCCTTCTTGAAAAAGTCCTCGTCGTCGGCATCAGCGTCATCCTTCCTGTCGTCGTCTGCCTCCTCGTCCTCGCCCCGCCACCGCTTGACCACCGCCTCCGGCGACAGATCGCTCTCGTAGATCAGCCGCGCCAGCTGCCGCGGCTGGAACGGCCGTTTCCGCTTGTGCAGTGCGCGGGCCCGCTCCGCCAGGTTCTCTTTCCAGCGCACGTCCGTCTGCTCGTCGTCGTCGTCGTATTCCTCCTCATCCTCATCCTCATCCTCCTCCTCATCCTCCTCCTCCTCCCCTGACAACGACCCCAAATCCGAGTCACTATCCGCAAAGGCAAGCTCTTCGCTCTTGCTGCCGTTGCGGTCGCCGCGGTCCCGGAACATCTTGCCGAGCTTCTTCTCGTCGAACTCGGCATCGTCGTCGAACGCGTCGTCGTCGTCGTCGTCGTCCGGGTACTCGGCATCGCCCTCGTCGTCGTCATCGTCGTGGTTGGCCAGCCGCACCGTCCGCTGCTGCTTGCGGCCCGTGTTGCGCTCGTCGTCGTCGTCACCGCCGTTTTCATCCTCGCCGGCACTCCGCACCGCCGTGCCCTTGGAAAACAGCTGCACGCCCTTGTCCGTCTCGCCCAGCACCTTGTGCTCGCCCTGCAGCCCGACAATGAGCGCCTCGCCCTCGCTGCGCTCCACGCCCACCGCGTCCTTGTCAAACGTGAAGCCGTTCTCGCGGTAGATGTAGATGGCGTCGCCGTCGATCTTGAGCCCGCTGCGGTCCGACATGGGCGCGTACAGCTTGCGGTCCTTCTCGTCCAGCCGCCGCCGGCCCGTCTTGCCCGCCGCCTTGGCCGCCGCCTGCTCCATCGCCGGCGTCGGGCACGGGTCCGGCAGCACGTCCATCTGCGCCACCGTAAAGTCCCCCAGCCCGGGCACGTGCACGCGCTGGCCCTCGGCCGCGAAATTCGTCCCGCGCAGGTAGCCCGTGAACACGACCGACCGGTCGCACAGCGGGTCCGCCTCGATGCGCGCCGGGTGCGTGATGTCGCGGAAGCTGTCAATCACCGCGTACGGGTGCGTGTTGCGCCACACCAGCGGCCGCGGGTTCTTCATCACCGACAGGAACCGCGACAGGTTGTGGATCTCGCGGTCCGGGTAGCGCCCGTTGAGCACGCCCGACAGGTAGAACAGGTGCGCGCCCTGGTACAGCTCGTTCCACAGCCGGTGCTTGAGCCGCTTCTTGGCGTCCTTGAGCGCCTGCGGCTTGCGGAACAGGTCCAGGTGCGTCAGCACGCCAAACACGTTGCCCGGCATCCCCGTCGCCGCCAGCACGTTGAGGAACTCCATCGTCTCCATCTCGAACCCGTAGTTGCCGTCGATCATCAGCAGCACCACGTCCGCCACCTTGGCCACGTCCACCATCGCCTCCAGCTCGTTCGGGCACTCGAGAAACATGAGCCGCTGCTTCTTCGACGTCACCACCGTCACGGGGCCCTGCGGGTCCGTGATCGTCTCCTTGGCGTACCGCCGGATCAGCGACCGCAGCAGCGTCGTCTTGCCCACGCCGGGCGGGCCGACAATCGTCACCAGCCGCGGCGGCGGCTCGTCGGGCAGGCGGTCGACCAGCGGGACATGGAGGCGTTTTTCTTTGATCTAGAGGAGAAGAAAAGGGATCGTCAGTATGTTCAGTATGTCGCATGGACAAGCGCATCGCCAAAACACAACATCCAAGGGGCTACACACATCATGCGACCGGATCGCGGTTCTCTGAAGCTTTCCGGGATTCGAGACAGCAAAGGCCTTGGGATTGGGACCTGGAGAAGAAGAAAAGAAAGAATGTCAGTCAACCGAACACATTGCCAAACATCCATAAAACACCTCCATACCAGAATGCTTCTTCTTCTCCTTTGCCTTCCTATGCGGCTTGTGTGTTTGTTCCTCCATGGCTGCGCATCGCTCGGTGGTCGCTGTGCAGGTGTGGACGGGGGGAACGCGAGGAGAGCCAAGCGAAGAGAAAAAATGCGTCTACGGTTTAGTCTTCCAGAAATCTTGCCAGGCGGCAGAAGCCAAAACGCCCAGAATTTTTTTTGGTTATCTTATCGCGCCGCTATCGATAGCAACCGCGTCTCACCGCCTTGGATTAGTCATTTTCGCGATCTGCCCCTCCCGCGGCGGCAGCTTCACTCCTGCCTGACGACGACGACAGCCATCGGCACAGATTCCCATCCTCTCATACTGACTTACGGGGAAGGCGGATAGTCTTTCGGGGGACTTGCGAAATGACCGAAATTGTGGCGAGCCAGACGCCGCCCATCCTGCACCAGCCCTCCGAGAAGGAGAGGAAGTATGACCGGCAGCTCCGTCTGTGGGCAGCCAGCGGCCAGTCGGCGCTGGAGTCGGCGCACATCCTCGTGCTCAACGCGGGAAGCGGCACCGTCCTGACCGAGACGCTGAAAAACTTGATTCTGCCGGGTATGTATTGAAAGACAAAAAAAAAACAAGAGGTGGTGACTGCAGCTGACGCTCGCGCAGGAATCGGCCAGTTCACCATCTACGACGAAGCCGTCGTCCAGGAGGAAGACCTCGGCGTCAACTTTTTCCTCGACGAGTCGAGCCTGGGGAAGTCGCGGGCGCAATGCTGCATGGAGCTGCTGCGGGAGCTCAACCCAGAAGTGGAGGGCGACTGGCAGCCAAAGACAGAGGTGCGTCCGCCTGGAGATTGACGATGCCAAACTGGTTATACTGACTTTACACCCAAGAGCGATGGCAAGCGGCTGCCGCAGCTGCTGGACACGGCCTCTCCCTTCACCATGATTCTCTACGCCCACCCCATCTCCCCGGCTGACCTGGCCCTTGTCACCGAGTACGGGCAGAAGCACAAGACGCCGCTGATCGCCGTCCACTCCGTCGGCTTCTACTCCTTCTTCCGCGTCCGGCTGCCGGGCGCCTTCCCGATCGTCGACACACACCCGGACGAGACGGCCACGACAGACCTGCGGCTGCTGGCGCCCTGGCCCGAGCTCGCCGACTTTGCGCGCGAGCTGACGGCCGACATCGACGCGCTCGACAACCACGAGCACGGCCATCTGCCCTACGTCGTCATCCTGCTGCACTACCTCGAAAAATGGCGGGCCGACCACGATGGTGCGGACCCGTCGTCGTACAAAGAAAAGACCGCGTTCCGCACGTTCGTGGCGGAAGCCGCCCGGCGAGACAACCCCGAGGGCGGCGAGGAGAACTTTGAAGAGGCCGCCGCGGCCGTGCTGCGCAATGTGGAGCGGCCGTCGTTGCCGTCGGGGCTGCGCGAGGTGTTTGATTACAAGCCGAAGGGATTTGTAGGTTTTCTCCTCAGGTATGGTGCGAGTATGGGGCACGCGGCTAACCTGTGCAGGAGCTCGATTCCGGCTTCTGGGCCATTGCCAGTGCGATCAAGCAGTTCTACGAAAAGCACAACTGCCTGCCGCTGCCCGGGAAAGTGCCTGACATGAAGGCCAAGTCGGACGTGTACATCCGCCTGCAGACCATCTACAAGGCCAAGGCGCGCAAAGACGCGGCCGAGGTCCTGGCCACCGTGCAGGCGATGCCCGGGTGGAAGGACATTGACGTGAACGAGGTCGAGCTCTTCTGCAAGAACGCGGCGCACGTCAAGCTGATCAATGCCACGCCGCTGGGCGAGGGCCGGCTGGCCAAGGTGGTTGGTACGTGTCACGACTCCAGCAGTATAGAACGAAGACTTGCTAACACCAGCAGAGGAGGAACTCGCCAACGACGAGATGGCCAAGCAGTGCACCATGCCGCTGTCGCTGGTGCCCATCTACCTCGCCCTGCAGGCCTTCACGCACACGCCGGCAGCCAGCAAAGCAGAGATCATCGAGGCCGTCGAGAGCCTGGTGCCGGGCACCGGGGCCAGCAAGACCGAGCGCGTGGACCAGGTCGCCGAGGAGCTGGCGCGCGTCGGGGGCGGTGAGCTGCACAACATCTCGGCGCTGACGGGCGGCATGGTGGCGCAGGAGGTCATCAAGGTCATCACGAAGCAGTACGTGGCCATTGACAACACGTGCGTCTTTGACGGGATCAACAGCCGGTGCCAGATTTTCCGCCTGTAGAGAGGGAAGCCCCTCGCTTAGACATACAAACGCCTTATGAATGTTCCATGTTGGAGAATCCGAAAAAATAAAAGTCAAGAGTCGAAATGTGTTATGGAGTGGATGATGTCATTTAGAGACTCGATCAACAGCGTCGACCGGATCGTCGTCTCGTGATCGGCCACTTTCCAATCAGGAAGGCATAACCCAGACATTCCAAAATAGGAAATCTCAGAAACACGGAGAAGGCAAGCGCCCTCTGCCGCTAGACGGGTGTAACGCGGCGGTCTGCAACGCGTCTTCTCGGTCTGCTCCATCGCGGCTTCCCCCCTCGTCCATGTACGATCTTTCCAATACTCGAGGCGGATAGTTCCTGCCAAATCGGGTGCCGTCTAACTATACACTTGTGCTTGACGCGCTCCTGTGTAGGAAGCCATGGCTTCCCGTAGCTCTTTCCTGCGGCCGAGGTCGGCAGACTCGCACCTCTCTGTATTTCTGGTCTTGTTCTACTTCTCTTTTCGTTGTATTTTGTTTTTTCCTTTTTCACCGGTCGTCCTTCTTGTCCGTCGTTCAAGCTTATCCCCTTACGTGCCTCGCCATACAATTCGTCAGAGGCATCGCATCTTTCTTTGTATTGTTTTTTTTCTTAGTTTGTTATTCGAGTTTCTGTATTCTGCCTCTGTGTTTATCTCATCAGATAGACTCCCCTTTTTTTATTGCTCGACTGCGGTCGGACCAAAGACACGACAGAGGGCTCTTATTGCAGCATCTTTAGACCACGAGATCGACGATCATAGACACGATGGACACAGAAACGCGCCTTGCTCCGGACAGGATCTTGCCGTTGCCTTCAAGGGCACCGACCCCGCCGCCTCAGACGTCCTCAATGCCGGCCAGCCTGCGGCCAACCCATCCACCGACACCGAAACGGTCGGTATCCTTCTGTTCCGTGCCCAAGATCGCGTTCGCATCCTCCTCCCAGCCTTCCTTGCCGTCCATCAACTTTGACCCCCCGGTCTCCGTCCGCAGCAATTTTTCGGCTTCCGGCGGTCGCCGAGACAGCCGTTTCGAGAGAAACTCGATCACAAATGGGCGGTTTACAGAGGATGTGGAAGCCCCGATGTCGATCCGGAGCCTTCCGTCTGACGGGCTACCCGGGTCCAGTATCTCGACCTCGAGGCTCTGTGTACTCAGTATGGGGCAAGTTTTGCTGCTTTGTGGTTTTTAACCGTTTTTTTATATATATTTATGCTCTTCTTTTCTACTTCTATTTTCCGTCACATCACTGGATCGTCCACTGTCCTACCTGTACTAACTGATACTCCATATTAGTCTCTTCTTCGGCCTCTTTCTCGCCATGGTAGACTCGTCCATTGTTGCCACAAGCCTGCTCTCCATCGGCAGAGATCTGGGCTCCGACAATCAGGTCAATTGGGTTGCTCTGGCCTATACATTGGCACATCTCAGCTGTGCTGCTGTTTTCGGCCGCATCGCCGATGTGGTCGGTCGCCGAAATGCCTTTCTGGCTGCCTTTATTATCTTCTTTGTTTTTTCCGTTGGCTGTGGATTTGCTCGCAACTTACGCGAGCTCATCGCCCTTCGTGCTCTACAAGGAGTTGGAGGTTCAGGCCTGTACTCGCTTGCCATGATCATCTGGCCTGAGATCACCCCGGAGCACCAAAGGAAGCATATTGCCAGTATCATTGGGGTTGTTGTTGCCATGTCAGGTGTTCTCGGTCCCGTCTTGGGCGGATTGCTTACAAGCTACGCCTCGTGGCGTTGGATTTTCTGGATGAAGTATGCTCCACGGCCCCCCCTGCGTTCGCCGTTGTGTTTACTGACTTTGAGACAGCGGCCCCATTGCCTTTGTGTCCATGGCCATTTTTTGCTTTGCCTGGCCGAAAAAAGAACAGTTGCCGGCCATCAAACTGCGATCGTGGAGGTCTCTCGACGTTGTCGGCTCCCTACTCCTCATGCTCTCTGCCTGCCTCGTCACCTTTTCCTTCCAGAACATAGGCTCTGATCTGACCAAATGGAATGCTCCTATTTTCATAGGGCCATTGATCACCGGGTGTATCTGTGGCATAGTCCTTTTGGGGTGGGAGTGGTTCATTGAGGGACATGCGCAACACATTATGCCTGCAATTCCTCTGAGCCTTCTCCGCAAGCACATCTTTTTGATGGCCATCCTCAACGCCATGTGCCTTGGGTTTCCATTCTTTTCGGTAATATTTGCCATCCCCTTGCGGTTGCAGGTGGTGAATAGTGCAACTGGTCTGATGGCTGGCGTCATGCTTCTCCCCATGCTGGGGGGTGTTGCGGTGGGCAGCGCCGGCGCCGGATTCATAACCCATCGGGCCAATTGTCTACGAGACATTCTGGTCTTTTCCAGTGCTATGATGGTGCTCGGGTGTGGTCTGGAGTCGGCGCTTGGCGACATGCCGTCTTTCCAGCGCATGGCTCTCGGATTTTTGCCATTTATTGGCCTCGGGTTCGGCATGGCGGCAACGGCTGCTACAATAATGGTGACAGCTGAGGCCCCGCCTGATGGGCATGCGGTGGCACAGGGAATTCTGGCCCAAGCCCGGATCTTTGGAGGCAGCATGGGGATTGCCACGTCTTCGGTGGTGCTGGCACAGCAAGAGGTCTACGTTGTGGGCCATGTGGTTGCATACGATTTCTTTTCGTCCAAGGCAACGGGGTCGCCGCGCACCGTCGGCCTGATTCACAAGGCTGTCGCGCAGGCCTTCCAACGGGACATGCACATTTGCACTTACGTCTCTGCTGTGGCTACTATCTTGGCCATCTTGACATTTAGTCGAAAGAGCAGGCGAGTCCCTTTGCTTTCCGACGGCGCTGCCCGCGAGAACGATGCCCTTGTCGGGGTCGTTCGCTCGGCCCGGAATCCAGACGCAGAGCAGGGCGCACCTGTGGAACACCCGCTTTCAGCTGCTATGCACGTTAAAACCCCAAGCGAAGTCGAACCGAAAGAAGAGGACGAGGTGCTTGGGTGCAGAGTATCGACTGATGAAAAGGACGGCAACCAAGAGAATCAGCCAAACAAGGAACATGATGGAGAGCTGGCAGCCAAGACTAACAAGCAGAATTGAATTGTGAAGGTGATATGAGTTATCGGACAAGAATGCAAAGAGTACTGGGCTACATTTCACGGCGTTTTTTTTTTTTTTTTTCTGTTTACCCTTGTTTTATACTTTTTATTTTATTTGCAAGGGTTTCCTTTTCGGAGAGACGACGGGCTGGGTCAAACGGATGTCTTCTGTTGTTTTTTTCTGTTATACAACATCTCTAGCTGAAGAATGAGTCAATGGGCATGTTCGATATCGGACAGGACCGGTTATTGGAACGCCATGTGGAGATGCCCCCTTTTCGTCAAAACAAAGCGGCAGTGACTCGACCGTTAGCCCGATTGCATCACATCACGGCGGGGTATTCGATACGGATTCTCTTGCGCCGCCGGTGTCCGGTTTTCGTCCCCCGCTTCCGCTTTTCCTTTTCATCGCCTACCTCCGCCCAACCGATTTCTCTTTTTGTCTTTCTTTCTTTCCTTTTTTTACTTCTGTTATTGAGCACTGCCTGATGCTGCCCTTCATCCGGACTGCCTCTTTTGCTGCCTCCCGATATCGGATTGTTGCATCCCACACGTCAAAGTCGTTTCCCGCCAGTCGCCCTTTGGTACTTCCTAAGCCCTTCCAGGCCACAGGTTCTACTTTTACACCCACTCCCCGTTTTCGATTCACCCACCGATCCATCACCACAATGTCTGCTGCTGCGAAGCGCCTTGATGGCAAGACGGTCCTGATCACGGGCGCGTCGTCCGGCATTGGCCGCAGCTGCGCGTTCGAGTTTGCCGGCACGGCGGCGGCGGCCGGGTCGCTGCGGCTGATCCTGACGGCGCGGCGGATCGAGACGCTGCGCAAGATCGCCGACGACCTCAAGAAGCAGCACGGTGACAAGGTCGAGGTGCTCCCGGTGCAGCTGGACGTGAGCGACCCGGAGGCGGTGCGCGGGTTTGTGCCCAGCCTGCCGGAGGCGTGGCGCGACATCCACGTGCTGGTGAACAACGCGTGAGTTCCTTTTTGCTCGTCTTTGTGTCTCTGGATTGTCTAACGCCTGCAGCGGCCTCGTCCAGGGCGTGGCCCGGGCCCCCGAGATTGCCGAGAAGGACATCAACGTGATGTTTGCGACCAACGTCACCGGCCTGATCAACATGACGCAGGCGATCCTGCCCATCTTCCTGGGCCGCGGCAGCGACGGCGGCGCCGGCGACATTATCAACATTGGCAGCATTGCCGGGCTGGACCCGTACCCGGGCGGCAGCATCTACTGCGCGACCAAGGCGGCGGTGCGCAGCTTCTCGGAGAGCCTGCGCAAGGAGCTGATCCACACGCGCATCCGGGTGATTGAGATCGACCCGGGCCAGGTCGAGACGGAGTTCTCGGTCGTGCGCTTCTACGGCGACAAGGCCAAGGCGGACGCCGTGTACGCGGGCGTGACGCCGCTGACGCCGGAGGACATTGCCGAGATTGTGGTGTTCTCGGCGACGCGGCCGGAGAACGTGGTGGTGGCGAACGCGCTGATCTTCCCGCAGCACCAGGTATGTCTGATCTCTTTGATCCAGTTCCTCTTTCTTCTCTTCTCGTCTCTTCTCGTCTCTTCTCGTCTACTCTCGGCTAACTCTCCAGGGCGCTGCTGGCTTGCTGTTCAAGAAGTCCACGTAGGCCGTCTGTCTACAGACCTTGTGAACTGGAGGACAAGGCCGCATTCTACAGACCTGCTTTCCATAGATCACAATCGCAATCCATGCCTTCGTCCCCTGTTCCTTGTGCTTCGCCCTCGTCTTTCCCCGCCTCGTTCCCCGCCGTTATGTAATATGGCCGGCAGAAATTTGCGCCGCCGCGCGCGCCACGGAACACACCGCTTGCCTGCACGGCAGAATTTTCCGCGCTAGGCCTGATTGGTGTATTTTGTCGTTGTGGTCATTTCATTTTTCATTTCTGGCCCCAGCCATTTTTTTCTGCCCTTGCTCTCCGCCTGCAAAAACACACTGTTCGTCCATCACCGCCCTCATCACCACACGACAGAAAAAGGGTAGAAAAATAAACCGACATCTCCCCTCTCCGCCCGCCGCCTGCGACAGACGACTCACCGCCAGGTCCGACCGAGACGGAACGCTTTTTTTCCCCCCCTCTTCCTCCCCTTCCTCCCTTTCCGCCCCCTTTTTAATCCCCCCTCTCCGGAACGACGACGGCGACGTCGCGACGACGACCACCATGGGCCGGAAACCGAACCCGATCATCCTGCAGTTCTTCGAGCGCGGCGCGCGGCTGACGGACAACAGCAACCGCTACCCGCACCGATGCAAGGCCTGCGGCGAGCTGTTCCCCAAGGGCCGCGCCGAGTCGCTGATGACGCACATCTCCAAGAAGTGCCCGGCCATCAGCGAGGCCGACCGCATCAACGCGTGCCTGTCGCTGAACGGCCTGAGCCACCACATTGCGAACGTGCCCATGGGTTCCGGGGCGGGCGGTGGCCTGGGTGACGGCAGTGTGCCGCGTGCGGCGCCGCGTCCGGCCGGCCGCGCGCCCGCGCAGTACCTGCAGCACCAGCAGCACCTGCTGAACAACGGCCACCACGCGCTGGTCAACGCGCACGCGACGCCGCACAGCCTGGGCGGCTCGCTCAGCCACACGCACGCGCACCACCACCACCTGCTGCAGGCGGCCGCGGCCAAGGCCAATGGCGCGGCCCTGCGCAGCAACGGCAATGGCGCCGGCGCCGGCGGCAGCGACAACAACGGCAGCAGCGCGCCGACCGCGTCCATGGACGGGCTGCCGATGGTCGCGCCCGGCAGCGCGTCTCCGGTGACGCCTGGGGGTGCGGCGGCGGCGGGCGGTGGTGCGGCGGCCAAGACTGCATCCACGCCGGGCGGCGCGGGCGGTGCTGCCGGCGCATCCGAGCACCCGTCGTCGTCGTCGTCGTCGTCGCCGCGGCCGGGCGTTGACACGGCCGCGATCCAGCGCGACTGGACGGCGCTCGAGACGCTGGCCGAGGTCTCGCGACAGATCGACCTGAACGAGAAGCACGACGGCAGCGGGGGCAAGGCCGGCGCGGGTGCCGCGGCTGCCGCGGGCAAGGGGCCCAAGGGCAAGGCGGCAGCGCTCAAGGCCGCCAAGGAGAAGGCGCAGGGTGGCGCGGCGAAGGACGCGTCGGCGGCCGACGGCACCGGCGCGTTTGGCGATTCGGCGGATCTGTCGATGCTGCGCACGGATCTCGATAACGATGAGGTCACCCTCGCGCAGCTGCGGCGTCTCGAGGCGGCGAACCTGTCGATGGCGGCTGCGGCGACGGCGCAGCTGAACCCGTCGCTCCTGGACCCGCAGCTGCGCGCCGACGTGTCGACTGCCGCGGCAGCAGCAGAGGCAGCAGCGGCGGCAGCAGCGGCGGCGACGGCGGCGGCGACGACGACAACAACGACGGGATCCCCGACATCGCCGGCCCCGGCGGCAGAAGATGCAGCGGCACAAGCAGTAGGGTCTCCCAACGGTTCTGAAAAAGCCGCGGCCGGAACGGAGGACGCAAAGAAGGAGGAGGGAGCGGCGGGCGAGGCACAAGACGTGCACATGGAAGATGTGACGGCCATGGCGGACTCGGGCGAAGCGGCGGCCCCAGCCCTGTCGGCAACGGCCCACTCGACGGCGATGGACGCGGCGGCGGCGGTGTCGGGGCGGCCGTGGGGCGAGATCACGTACCTGTCGGAGAGCCTGCCGTCCGGGGCGTCGCCGACGGCGTCGGCGGCGTCGGCGGCGGCGGTGGCGCAGATGGAGATGCCGGGCGACCCGAACCGGATCAGCTTCCACGTGGGCCACCCGGACGAGGCGCGGCAGCGGCCGGGGCGGGCGCGGTTCAACACGACGCGGCGCAAGGAGGTGCAGGAGGTGCGGCGGATCGGGGCGTGCATCCGGTGCCGCATCCTGCGCAAGACGTGCAGCAAGGGCAGCCCGTGCGACCAGTGCCGCAAGGTGCTGTCGCCGCGCATCTGGCGTGCGGGCTGCGTGCGCACCAAGTTCACGGAGCAGCTGGACATTTTCTGCGCGGGCGTGCAGGTCGTGCTGGCGCAGCACCGGGCCAACCAGCTGCGCGAGACGGTCGACGTGGCCAACCACGGGCTGGTCATTGAGGCAACGCACTTCCCGGACGAGCCGGCGCCCGTGTCGGTGACGCTGGGCGTGCTGCAGAGCAAGGGGCTCAAGGACCCGGCGGCGGCAGCGGCGGCGGCGGACGTGACGGCAACGGCGGCGGCGGCAGCAGCGGCGGCGGCGGCGGCGGCAGCAGCAGCAGCAGCCGCGGCAGCAGCCGCGGTGACCGAGCCATCAGGCGAGGCGTCCTCGTCGGCGGCTGCGGCTGCGGCGGCGGCGGCGGCGTCGGATGCGAATCCGACGGATACAGCTGCAGCAGCGGATCCCTCTGCGGAACCAAGCGGCGATGACGCAGCGGCTGCTGCTGCTGCTGCGGCCGCTGCGGCCGTCCCGCTGGCGCCCATCGCGCCCATTGCGCCGCTGCACCTGTGGAAGAACGGCGAGATTGTCATGGTGGACACGGACACGGACGACGTGCCGCTCAAGATGGAGAGCTACATGCGGCGGGTGCTGTCGGAGTTTGTGCGGCGCGAGCCGTCGCTGTTTGTGCGGACGCTGGTGGAGACGGCGTCGGCGCTGGCGCGCGAGACGCACAGCGTGCTGCTGATCCGGGCGGTCGAGCTGTGGGGGCTGGTCGAGATCCTGGACCGCGAGCGGCAGTGGCAGATCCGGGTGCGGCCGGCCGTGGCGGTTGCCGGTGCCGGTGCCGGTGCCGGTGCCGGTGCTGGTGCCGGTGCTGGTGCTGGTGCAGACGGTGCCGACGCCGACGCCGGCAAGAAAGACGACGGCTGGCACACGATCCGGGCCGACACGGACCAGGACACGTACACGACGCTGTGCCTGCAGCTGACGGCCGGGGCGGAGCGCAAGGCGGCGGCGATCAGCCAGAGCCTGCTGACGACGATGCAGCGGCTGCTGCAGGACAGCAAGACCAAGATCGACTACACGATGTACTTTGCGACGCTGATCCTGCTCAACTGCGTCGAGAAGTCGACCTGGGGCTTCAAGGCCTGGGACCAACCGAGCCTGCGCGGGCTGTGGCCGCTCGAGCGCACGCCGCAGGACTTTGCCCAGCAGGGCTACGTCATTGCCGACCTGCTGCGCATGCTGCTCGGCATCCGCCGCGTGCTGCCGCGCATCGTGCGCCGCGACGACGACGACGTCCTCGTCCACGTCGACGACAAGGACAAGCCCGCCGACCCGGTCGTGCGCGCCTTCTTCGAGACCGTCAAGCTCAACTACAACGACGTCGTCGCCCGCCAGGAGCACCCGGTCTTCTCGCCCACGGACTCGCGCTCGTTCGAGCTGCTCTTCTGCTCGTCGCTGCTGCTGCCGCAGCCCAAGTGATCTCTTTTTCTTTTGGCTTTTGTTTTCTTTCTTTTTTTTTCATGTCTTTTTGTTCATGGTTATGTTAATGTGTCCATACCCGGTGTCATAGAACGGTGTGTCAGGAAGAAACGGCTGGCTTGGCTCAGAGGATTCCCGCCAGGGAGAGGATCGTGTTTTTCTCGCAGGGAAAAAAGGGTTCTGGTTGCGTCTGTTTGTTGTTTAGGAGCCACGGCGTTTACAGGAAGATCTTCACTGCCCCATTCAGAGCGTAATTCGCGGTCACGTGTTGCTGTCACGTGCATTGCGCCAGGGACAAATTCCCACCCCCCCCGACGCGGTCGCGCATCGGTCGCAGAACAGGACCAACCACCAAAACTCGCAGTCCCTGTCGACGGCAACGGCGAGGCAACACGGGAGCTCCGCGCGCACACGAAAGCCCAATTGACGTGAGACGCGAGCGCGTTTTTCTGTGGTAGACGACCGCGCGAGTTCTTGTTTGGGGGTCTTTTTGTCTCTCGTTTTCTTCATTTCTCTTTTTTTCTTCCTTCTCTTTTCTCCCTGTCCTTCCCTCCTCCACCTCCCTCCTCCTCGCCACAATGTCGGGCCAGTCGAAATGGCGCGAGGAGCAGATCCTCATTGTGTGCCCCGGCAGCCTGACGACGATGGCGCAGCTGGGGTGCAGCGAGCTGACGCCGCCGGCGTACCGGATTCCGACGCGCATGTTCCGGGACGAGGAGACGGGCCAGTGGCGGCCGTACCGGACGTGGAAGCGGCGAAAGGGCGCGGGCACGATTGCGGCTGCGGCTGCGGCAGCTGGTGCGGGCGGCGAGGCCGACGCGGCGGCAGCGGACGAGTGGGAGTACGTGGAGGACCCGGACTCGGACGAGGGTGCGGTGTATCCGCTCGAGGCCGGGCACATTGTGCACATGGAGGCCTTTCTCGCGTTTCTGGAGCACGTGCACACGCTGCTGACGACGACGTTCCACAACACGCCGATTGTGCTGATGGCGTCGCCGCAGTGGACGCGGCCCGACTGCGAGGCGGTGGCGCTGTACATCTTTGAGAAGACGCGCACGCCGGCGCTGTGCATGATCAACAGCGCGCTGGCGACGCAGTACGGGCTGCGCTGGCCGCACATGACGGTGGTCGACATTGGCTACGAGAAGGTGGACATTACCTGCATCTACGAGAGCCGCATCGTCAGCCACATGGCGGTCGGCGAGGCGGCGCCGCGGCACCGGCGGGCGATTGGCGGCGGGGGCGGCGGGGGCGGCGGCGACGACGATGCAAAGGAATCTGTGGACGACAACGACGACCGCGGCCGCATCATCTCGGGCGGCGAGGTGTTTACGCGCCGCCTGCAGGCGCTGCTGCACGCCAAGAAGCTGCCGTTCACGCACGAGATGGCCGAGCAGCTCAAGAAGAGCGCGCTGTGCGAGGTACTGCCGTACGCGCCCGAGCACCCCAAGCTGATGGACCTGCCGGACGACGGCGGTGCGGACGCGGCGGCGGCAGCGGCCTCGGCGGCTTCGGCAGCAGCGGCGGCAGCAGCGGCGGCGGCGGTCCCGCCCGTGGACGAGGACGAGCTGGCGGCGGCGGACGACGGCCTGCCGCCGGCGGTGGCGGCCGACGGCGTGCTGGACGTGGCCACCATTGTGACGAGCGGCCAGACCAAGGAGTTCCTGGCCAAGAAGGAGCGCGAGCAGGCGTCGCGCGGCGGCGGGCGGTTCGGGCGCGGCCGCACCAAGCAGGACAAGGAGGCCGACGCGGCGGCCGCGGCCGCCGCCAACAAGCTGCGGCTGCCCAACGCAAAGCGCCCGCGCGCCGTGTTCCACTTTGAGGAGGTCGTCGAGGAGGACGAGCAGGACGTGCAGGCGCGGCAGGCGGCGGAGGCGGAGGCGGCGGCGGCCGCTGCTGCTGCCACCAAGGAGAAGAGCAAGCAGCGCAACGGCGCGGGCGGCTCGGACGACGGCTCGGGCTCGGACGACGACGACGACGACGACGAGGCCGAAGAGGAGGCCGAGGGCGACGGCGACGACGAGAAGAAGGCGACTCCGGCGCCGGCCGAGACGGCGAAGCCGACAGACAGCGCCGAGAAGCCAAAAGAAGAGGAGAGCGCCGGCGCTGCGCCAGCGGCCGCAGAAGCACCTGCAGCGGCACCGGCAGCAGCGGATGCTGAGGCGCCCAAGGCCGAGGCGCCCAAGGCCGACGAGCCTGCGGCGGCGGCCGAGGACGCCAAGCCGGCCGAGGACACGCCGATGGAGGATGCGCCGGCGGCCGCGGCGGAAGCGACGGACAAGGCAGACGCAGAGGCTGCACCGGCAGCAGCGGCGGCGGCAGAGCCGTCGACGTCGACGGAGCTGGTTGTGGCCAACACCACGACGGCAACGGAGCCGGAGCCGGAGGCGGAGGCCGACAAGGGCCCGCGGTACAAGCGGGTGCGGCACGACTACGAGATCGGGGTGGAGCGGTTTGCGTTTGCGGAGCGGGCGGCGATCGACCGGGTGGTGGCGACGATCTACCGCACGGTGCAGAGCATCGACGACCTGTACATGCGGCCGGCGTGCTGGGAGAACCTGGTGTTTGTGGGCAACGGCAGCCGGCTGCGCGGGCTGCGGGAGAACATTCTGCAGACGCTGCAGGCGCGGCACCTGATCTCGCCGTCGACGGCGACGATCTTCACGTCGGAGCTGCCGAGCCACATGGGCACGCCGTCGGGGGCGCAGACGCCGGCGGGGGCGGGGCCCGGGGGCGTGGCCAACGGCGGCGGCGGCGGCGGCGTCAACCCGCTGCTGCAGGCGGCGACGACGGCGTCGCACCAGCAGCAGCAGCAGCCCGGCGGCGACGGGCACGGGCCGCACTTCCACGCGCAGACGCCGACGGCGATCAAGCTGGCGGCGCTGCCGACGTACCTGAGCGAGTGGACGAAGAACGGGTTCGAGGAGGCCATGTTCCTGGGGGCGCAGGTGGCGGCGCGGCTGGCGTTCTGCGTGCACAACCTGGACGCGCAGGGGCAGGAGTTCCAGCGGCAGATGAGTCTGACGCGGACGGAGTACAAGTGAGTTTTTCAGCATCTCTGATTTGGGGTTCATGGCAATGCTAACGTGTCCAGCGAACTCGGCCCCAAGGGCATCCGGACGCACTCGATGCTGGGCTAGGCGGCCACGCACGAGGAGGGCTGGTTGTGAGGGGGGATTGGATTGGCTTTTTTTTTTTTGTGTTTTGTTTGTTTTCGTTTAGTGCAGAAAAGGGGCAGGGCCAGGAGTGCATGGGTGCCGGTTTGCTTTGTCGCCTTGGACGTGGACGGATGCGTTGCAGAGGAGCCGAGGCCTGTATTGATTACCATGTTCGTTATATCATTTATGCAAGAAATAAAGGAAGAAAAAAGAAAACAAAACAGCCCAAAAGCAAAATCAAAATTAAATCAGTCAATGCCCATCAACTCTGCTTTTCCCCGGATATCATGCATGCCGTCCACAAAACACATCCCTTCGGGTCATTGCCCGTACCCCGGCAGCCGGCTCGTCCCCTGGTACTGCTGGTCCGGCACGGCCAGCACGCGCGGCTGCAGGTGGGCGTCGGCCGCGGCCTCTTCCAGGGCGTCCTCGAAGCTGGGCAGGCCGGCGGTGTCGGCGTCCGTCTTGGCCAGGCTGCCCCTGCGCGGCGGCGCCATGACGATCTGCACGGGGATGGCGACGTCGATGGTGGTCGTGGAGAGGGCCGAGGGCGCGGCCGGCGGTGCCGCTGCCGCCGCCGCCGCCAACGACGACGACGACGATGTCTTGGATCCCGGGGCAACCGTGATGGCCAGGTGCAGGACGTAGGTGCGCGACGCCAGGCAGGCGTGGAAGGACGGCACGAACATCTTGCGGTGCAGGGGGACGTCGACGGGGATGTCGAGGGTGCCGTCGTAGGCGAGGGCGATCTTGTCGCCGCCGCTCCCGCTGCTGTACCCCGAGTCCTTGCGCGTGATGGGCGCGTCGTCGGCGCGCGCCGTCCAGCGGAAGCCGCGGACGACGGCCTGGGCGGCGGCGGGCGGCAGCGGCAGCGCGACGGCCGTGGTGTAGTCGCCGCGCGTGTCGACGGGCAGGCCGCCGTCGTGGCCGACCCAGTCGCCGCGGTCGGGGAACGCGGCGGCGCCGTGCTGGCTGAAGAAGGTGTGCACGCCGAGGCGCGCGGCGACGGCCGTGACCTGCGGCGGCGGCGTGTCGGGCGCGGCCGGCTCGAAGCGCAGGTGCACGCGGGCCGTGGTGCCGGGGCCGGCGGCCGACAGGGCGGTGGCGACGGTGTCGGCGCTGCCGCCGTGCCGGAGGACGAGCGGCGCCGGCACGGGAGCCAGGACGCCGTCGCCGGCCGTCACCGCCAGCCGGCCCTGCTTGCCGCCGAGCAGGCCCTTGCGGATGGTCTTGCTGGCGTGGTGCTTGTAGAGGCGGCCAACCCCCGTCGTCGTCGTCGTCGTCGTCGTCGTCGTCTCGGGCACCGGCTGCAGGGCCGCGTCCGGCGCCGACACCGGCAGCACGCGCACCGGGTGGACGGCCTCGACGACCTTTGTGCTGGCGCTGCTGCTGCGGCCGTCGCTGAACCGCCACACGCGCGCCTTGACGGCGTACTCGACGCGCGCCATGTCGGGCGCCATGTCGTCGCGCTGCCAGCCGGCGCCGCCGCTGCCGGAGCCGCCGCCCAGCGTGGGCGGCAGCCGCATGTGGTGGGCGCGCACGGCGTCGGCGGCGTGCGGGTGCTTGCAGGCGCCGAGGGTGAGCTGGGCGGGGATGACAAAGTGGAAGGGAAAGGTGTAGGTGTGGTCGGCCTCGAGCACGCGGGGCGCTGCCGGGGTCGTTGTTGTCGCCGCCGCCGGCACCGACACCGCTTCGGCCATGGGCATGACCATCTTGAGAAAGACGTGGCTCGTCGTGACCGGGCGGTTGACGGCGTACACGACGGTGTGCACGGTGCCGGTCAGGGCGATCTCGACGGCGTCAAAGGGCAGCGGCCGGCCGGGCGTGATGGAGACGGCGCCGGTCAGGACGTCGCCGGTGGTGTAGACCGTGGCCGGGCCGTGGCCGTCGACGCGGATGTCCATGCGGGTGCGGCGGCTGGACAGGTCGATGCGGCTGGTGGTGCTGCTGCCGCTGCCGGTGCTGCTGCCGCTGCCGGTGCTGCCGGTGCTGCCGGTGCTGCCGGTGCTGCCGGTGCTGAGGACGGAGCTCCGGGACTTGGGCATGCTGACGCCGGACAGGTTGGAGCCGGCCAGACGGAAGAGGACGTCGTGGGCCGACATGGACGGATGGGCTGGAGAAGACGACAGACTGGTAGAGGCAGTGCAGACGAGGATATCGGAGAGAGTCATGGCTTGTTGGACCATCCAGGTTACGAGAGGAGAGATGGGAGAAGAGATGCTTGACTACCGATATATAGACAGCAGAGCCAAGACCCAATTGACAAATGTGTCATTGTTCCCTGTCCCACGCGCCCTTCCGATGGCTGCTGAAAAATCCAAGCCGGTCGTCTAATCAGTCCAAGGGCGTCGGAAGCGTGTAAGTGACTGGACATGCGAATACGAAGGGATAAAGAAAAAGAAAAAAAAAGAAAAAAAAAAAAAAATAGAAAAATAGAAAAAGAAAGTACAAGAAATTAAAAGAAAATCCTACTTCTTACAGAAAAAAACAAAAAAGAACTGAGCCCTCCCTCCCTCCTGAAAAATTGAGTCACAACCGTCCGATGGCGGCGCCCGCGCGCTCCCAGCCCGCAGCGACAGATGACTCCCGGAAGGGCGCATGTTGACATGAAAACGTGGAGAGTCGCGCACGAGTGGGGCCCCTCTTTCCGCTGCCGCCGGCAAGTGGGGCCCTCTGGCATTGTGCCACGGGCGGTTCTTTTTTTTTTGGGCGGGGCTTGGCCGTTCTTGGTGGTTGCCCGTTGGGGGTGGCCGCACCTGCCCTGCGGTGGTGGTGGTGGGCGTGCGATTCGCTTATGCTCGGCATGGCGCAACGACGGCCCGTATGTACGAGCACACGCGGGCGCAAAACGACACCGAGCACGCACACGCACGCGCGCAGTTACGACGCCGGCGGCCGCATCGGCGGACTTTGCCAAAAACGGCCGATCCGAGGGCCGGCCGGGCGTTTTGCGGTAGCGCCGCCTAGACGCGGCTTTGGAAGAGTCAGAGAGTTAGGGTGTCTGAAAGAGTCGGCAGAGGCAGAGAACGAGTCAGTCAGAGCAAGGGTTGGTCAGGGCCAGAGTTGGTCAGGGCCAGAGTTGGTTAGAGCCAGAGTTGGTGAGCCAGAGTTGGCCAGGGCCAGAGTTGGTCAGGGCCAGAGTTGGTCATGGTCAGGGGTGTCGTCCAGATGTGACTGCGTCGAGTCACCTGGAACAGGTCGAGTCAACCAGACTCCCAGGCTAATCCCACGAAATGTACAGCATGATGCCCGCGCCCGCCGCAATCGCCGCAAACTGCACCGCCGTCTTGCGCAGCTCGCCCAGCTTCCCCCCGCCCGCCACGTCCGTCTGCAGCAGCTCCGGCACCACCGCCACCGTGCCCACGTACAGGAACGTGCCCGCCGTGAACGGCAGCAGCAGGTCGCCCCAGCCCAGGCTGGTGCCCAGCAGGCCGCCGCGGCCGGGCGCCGGTGCGTGTGCGTGTGCGTGTGTCTGCGCCGGCACGCCGGCCTCGGCGCCCGCACCCCCCATCTCCTGCACCAGAATCCCAATCCCCGTGCCCAGCAGCGCCCCCAGCGCCGTCACAAACTGCGCGCCCATGGCCGCGCGCTTCGAGAAGCCCGACTGCACCAGCAGCGCAAAGTCGCCCACCTCGTGCGGGATCTCGTGGAAGAACACGGCCACCGTCGTCGTCGCGCCGATGGTCGGCGACGCGTAAAAGGACGCGGCCATGGCCAGGCCGTCGGTGATGTTGTGCGTGAAGTCGGCGCTGGGTCATCAGTATTGTCGTAGACAGACACAAGACGACGAAAAAAAAAAAAAAAAAAAGAAAAAAACCCACATCAAGTTCAGATACCCCGACAGCTTGACGCTGGCGCTGGGCTCTGTCACGGCCGGCTCGGGCTTGGCCGCCTTGCCCTTCTTCCGGTTCTTGGCCGTGCCGGTCTTGGTCTCTGCCGACGTGGTCGATGCCGTTGCCGTCTGTTCGTGGCCGTGCCCGTGGTCATGCCCGTGGTCGTGTCCATCCCCCCCCGTCGCGATCCGCAGCCCCTTGTCCATCGCCACAAACGTCAGGAACCCGACCAGGATGGCCACGCCCAGCAGCAGGTTGCGGTTCGGCTCCACCAGCACCAGCCGCGCCCGGTCCGCCCGCCCGTCGTCCTCGCCCACAAAGATCTCCGGCAGCAGGTGGAAGAGCGTGTCGCCCAGCAGCCCGCCCACCGCAAACGCCACCATCACCGACAGCGACGCCGGGTCGATGCTGGGCGGGCACAGCGCCAGCAGCAGGTTCGGCGGGCCCGAGATGTACAGCGTCGCCAGCAGCGCGTTGACCGCGGGGCTGCCGGGGAACAGCACGGCAAAGAGCTTGGTCATGGTCGTTGTGGCGCCCTCGTTGCTGTTGTCGCCGCCGCCGTGCAGCTGCAGCTTCTGCTGCCCGAGCGCCTGCACCACGGCACACTCCTGCAGGCGCTCGTTGAGGGCGTCGGCGTCGAGCGGCGGCAGGAGCAGAAGCGTGTCCTGGGTGTCCTGAACTGCTTTGGCCGTCTTGGCCGACACACCGGCAGCGAAAAAGACGACCAGCAGCAGCGCCAGGGCGACTGCCGCACAACGCCGACCAAAACCAGAGACGGAGGCCATCTTTCGTGCGCTTGCAGCAAGGAGACGACAAGAGAGGTTCGCCGTTGAGGGCAAGTTGAACGGCAGAGACCGCCCACGCGCCCTGAGAACGGAGAAATTAATCTCGCGGCGCTTCGTATCCGAGAGTGGGCCCGGAAGCGCCAGTTGCCGTGTGTACCCGTATGGCAAGAGGCGCTCCGGGCCGTTCTTGCCAGATTGAGCGCGACGGCGGCATCGCGTTCGTGGGAGACGTGTTCATTTCTGCCTGATCTGTTCTATTTGTTCGATTCACGATACGCTTCATCTATGCATTGACTTTTCCCTTCCGAAGCAGATGCCAAACAATGAAGAACACAAGTCGAAAGTCGAGAAATCAAACAAAACAAAAGACAAAAACAAAATAGACCTGTCTCTGATTTCTTGCTGATCTCCCTTTAGCTTCATCTTCTCTTTGTTCCAATTTGCTCTTGTTCCAACTTGCTCTTCATTCTCTTTTTCCTCTTCTCGTCAGCCGCCAACACACCATGCCACGCACACTAAGAACCAGGATTCCCAAGGGCGGGACATTTGCTCTTCTGCCCTCTACATCTTCTTACCCCTACACCGCCCACGTCGTATCCATCCTCCTCCACGCCTGGGCAGTCTTGGCATTCGATTTTGGCTCTTGATCCCCCCCCACCTGCAATCATGGCTTGGCTTCCCCAGGGCACCACGAGCGCCGGCCTGCTCTTCGGCGACGGCAAGGGCCAGTCCTCCGCCGCCCCCGCCATCGCCGCCTACCGCGGCCGCCTCTGGTGCGTCTGGTCCGACCTCGACGGCCAGCTCTGGTACTCGCGGACCGGCGCCGTCGGCGACACCAACAACAACGACAGCAACAATGACAGCAACGACAACGACGACGACAGCGCCACCAATGGCAACGAGGCGCTCTTCGGCCCCCCGCAGCGCCTGGACCTGGCCGGCCTGCCCGTCCTGACCAACCTCAACGGCGTGCTGCACCTCGTCGTCGTCCAGCCCGAGACCGGCGCCATGGCCCACCTCGTCCACGACGACGACGACGCCGGCTCCGCCTGGGAAAACCTCGGCCTGCTCGACCCCGCCGCCGGCCTCGTCGCCCACTCCACGCCCGCCCTGGTCGCCTTCCACAACAAGCTGTTCCTCGCCTTTCTGCGCGACGGCCGCCTCTACTACTCCATCTGGGCCGCCCTCGGCGGGCCCGAGGCCAAGACCTGGACCCCGCCCCAGCGCGTCGCCCCGGAGGACGTCGTCTTCCGCGGCATCCCCGCCCTCTTCGTCCTCGGCACCGCCCTGCACGTCCTCTGCGGCGCCGACACCGACGAGCGCCACATCATGGGCTTCGCCTACGACTACATTGCCCAGACCTGGGCCCTGTCCGACGACGTGTCCGAGGGCCGCGCCGCGTCGGGCGTCAGCGCCGTTTCCTTTGGCCGCAGCGCCTACCTGGGCATCATCGAGGCCGGCCCGACCGACGACACGCACGCCGTCTACGTCGCCGAGTTTGACGGCACCGCCTGGGCCCCGCACGAGCCCGTCGCCGACACGACGGCCGCCGACCCGCCGCAGATTGCCATCCTCAACGGCCGCGTGCACTGCTTCTTCAACGACAACACCAAGACGCGCGACCTGCGCTGGTACGCGCGGCCCGTCCTGCACTACGCGCTGGCGTCGTGGATGGGCAGCCTGCCCGACGCCCTGCCCGTGTCGCGCATCACCGTGCCCGGCACCCACGACAGCTGCGCGCGCAGCAACATCCCGTTTGTGCGCACCCAGTACCTGTCCATCCGCCAGCAGCTCGACCTGGGCATCCGCTTCTTCGACCTGCGCCTGCGCCGCCACAAGAACGGCAAGCTCTACTGCTACCACGGCGGCATCCCCATCGACCTGCCGCGCTACCTGTCCTTCAACAAGGTCATGGACTCCATCTGGCAGTTCCTGTGCCCGGACCCGGCCACGCCGCCCACCGAGACGGTGCTGGTCTCCATCAACAACGACGACCGGTCGCAGGACCAGAAGGACAACCCGGCCATTTTCTACCACGCCGTGGCCGACGCGATTGCCGCGACGCCGCCGTGGGCCGCCGGCGGCGGTGGCGGCGGCGGCTCCCGCTGGTACACGGACCCGGTGACGCCGCGGCTGGGCGACGTGCGCGGCAAGGCCGTGCTGCTGCGGCGGTACGCGGGCGACCCGGCGGTCGAGCCGACGGCGCAGCAGGGGCTGGACCTGTCGGCGTGGCTGGACGACAACGCAGACTTTACGCTGGTGACGCCGACGCAGGTGCGGGTGCGGCTGCAGGACAAGTGGAAGTTTGCGAACCGCATTGCGCTGCACGACCTGATTGCGACCAAGGGCGAGTTTGTGCACAAGATGATGCAGAGCGCGGCGGCCGGGACGGCGGCAGAGGCAGCGGCAGCCGCCGGGGCTTCCGCCGGGGCGGCGCCCGAGAACAGCGACGACATCCACGACTGGTACCTCAACTTCTGCTCGTGCGTGGGCGACCCGGCCGAGCACGGCGAGATTGCCGAGGCCAAGTGGATTGCCGTGGGCGCGCACAGCGACATTATCGGCAAATGGGTCACGGGCATGAACGTCCTGACCAACGAGTATCTGCAGACGACGTTTGGCGGCGGCCGCGTGTGCCTGGGCGTCGTGAACCTCGACTACCCCGAGCTGCCCGAGTCCAACGACCTGGTGGCGCGGCTGATCGGGACGAATTTCTGAGGGGCATGAGGTGCCTGAGGTGCCTAAGGTGCCCGATGAGCATTTGCGGGTATTTGCTGCCTTTTTGAATGATTTGTTGGTGCTGCTGCTTTTGTTTTTGTACGACTCTGCCTGGAATGGCCCCCTTGCAGCAATCTCGAATTTATGCCATTTTGGATGTTTGCTTTCTTGGAACGCTGGAATGCAAGCGAACACCGCCAAACACCGCTAACCCTCGCCCCCTGGCCGCATTGCAAGGCATCCCCCCCTGGTGTTTACTCCATACTTCTTCCATACGGGTGGGTTATGGAGAACGCAATGGTTCTCGGAGATTCGCAATCCCCTGCCGGCCCAGGGTGTGTTGCTATATTTAAGTCTCCCGGAATGTCATCAAAATGAAAGACAGATCCAATACGAGCGTGGAGCCGTCATGCGCGCATCGTTGCATGCGGACGAGGACGCATACGGAGTACGGGGGCTGTGGTGGTCAATTCATGGGGAAGGGGGACATTGCGAGTCCTTTTGGGAGACGAGCTGTGGGAGCCCCCCCTTTCCCCCCCTGGGAGCCCCTTTGTTCACCCTTTGTTTCTCTTCCCTCCCTTGATCCCGCCACGCGGGGGCACGACAAAGGGAGAGCCCTGTTTCCGCTCGAAAGACGAAACAGCACGGCCTCTTTGCCCAACGGCACACGCAGCGAATGAACGACGCCCGTGGACATGGTGGCCAGGCCAGCTGGCACGCGGACCAGGGGGGGGCACAGCCTTTTCGTGCTTTTCGTGCTCGCTGCCCAGTGTGCTAAGTGTGGCCGGCGAGCCCAGCGTGCCCACCCCGGTGCCCACCCGCCCCTTTCTCCAGTGCCCCTGCATCGAACGCTCGCCACTAGTGCAAGGCACGGCCGGGTCTGGCTGGCTGGCTGGCTCGGGATGGATGCAACAACGACCCACGGCCCCGGTTTTTGTTTGTCCCAGCGAGGTACTTTTGTGCGTCTGGGCCGAGCGATCGCCTGCTCCTCCCCCCCCCAGGATCGAGCTGGTCTTTCCGGGCGCCACGCCGCCAAGGAGGGAAAAAACAACAAACAAAGGGGGGGGGGGAGGAAAAACTCTGCCCGCCGCGTTCGTCAGCCGTCAGCCGGCCCAACGCGCACTGTCCTGCCAGGTGTCTGTCAGGCACGGGCACAGGGCAATGCATACAGTGTCCGGGACGCAGCGGCGACGCGCGCCCTCGTGTTGCGTAATGTCGTATGAGAGAAAAATAGAAGGTAGACCGCTACGTAAGGTACGAAAGGTACGTACACTCTGTACATATACGAGTTTTCTGGCCGAGCGCTTCCGACTCGTATTTCTTCTCTTTCCTCTCCTTCTTTCTGTTTCTTCTTCTTTCGTATTTCGTCACTGTTTCTTTGTTTGTCGTTGTTCCGTCATTCATTCATTTTTTTTTCTTTTTTCATCTCATCCTTTTCTTTTTTTTTTCGACACACTCGCTCAAGTCGTCTTTTCTTTTTTTTCTTCTTTTTATCACCTCATCCTCATTTCTTTCACTTTCCTCCCTCGTTTCGTTTCATATTCACAATGCACGGTCTCACCACGATCGCGGCCCTCGCCGCTGCTCTGCAGCCGGCCATGGCTGCGTACCAGGGCTTCAACTACGGCTCGACGCACACCGACGGCTCGGCCAAGACGCAGTCGGACTTTGAGTCGGCCTTCAAGACGGCGGCCAGCCTGGACGGCACCAACGGCGGCTTCACCAGCGCCCGTCTGTACACGATGATTGTGCGTACCGATCTTCTGTCTCCTTTTGTTTTACATATTCTAACCCCCCACAGCAAGGCAGCACGACCAGCGACGTCATCTCGGCCATCCCGGCGGCCATCAGCACCAAGACGACGCTGCTGCTCGGCCTGTGGGCGTCGGCGGGCGACGACATCTTCGCCAACGAGCTGACGGCGCTGAAGAACGCCATCTCGCAGTACGGCTCGTCGCTGGCCCCCCTGGTGGCCGGCATCTCGGTCGGCAGCGAGGACCTCTACCGCGACACGGAGATTGGCTTCAAGAACTCGGCGGGCATCGGCAAGGGCCCCGACGTCATTGTCAAGTACATCAAGCAGGTGCGCGAGGCGATCTCGGGCACGGCGCTGGCGGACGCGCCCATTGGCCACGTCGACACGTGGACGGCCTGGGTCAACTCGTCGAACACGGAGGTTGTTGACAACGTCGACTGGCTGGGCGTGGACGCGTACCCGTACTTCCAGACGACCATGGCCAACGACATCAGCAAGGGCGCGCAGCTGCTGCAGGATGCGCTGACCGAGACCAGCGGCTCGGCCCAGGGCAAGCCGGTGTGGATCACGGAGACCGGCTGGCCCGTCAGCGGCGACAAGAGCGGCGACGCGACCGCCAACACGGCCAACGCCAAGACGTACTGGGACGAGGTGGGCTGCCCGCGCTTCGGCAGCAGCAACATCTGGTGGTACACGCTGCAGGACGCCGACCCGACGACGCCCAACCCGAGCTTCGGTGTGATCTCGGGCACGTCGACGACGCCTCTGTTCAACCTGACGTGCAGCTCTTCGTCGTCTTCGTCGAGCAGCAGCAGCAGCAGCAGCACGGCCTCTGCGACCAAGAGCTCGACCAAGACGGGCGCCACCAGCGCCAGCGCGACCGCTACGGGCGGCTCGGGCTCGGGCAGCGGCAGCGGCAGCAAGACGACCACGGCGTCGGCGGGCGCCAGCGCCTCGGGCAACGGCTCGACCACGCTGACGGCGTCGGCCAGCGCCAAGTCGAGCGCGACGTTTGCGGCCGGCAACGGCACGACGGTGACCAAGGTGACGAGCACGGCGGGCGTGACGGCGACGGGCGCCGGCGCGGGCTCCGGCTCGGGCTCCAGCGCGACGGCCACGGGCGCCACCTCGTCGCCGACGGCGGTCGTGACCAGCGGCGCCGGCATGCTGACGGGCTCGATCGGCCTGGTGGCGGCCGTTGTGGCTGGCTTCCTGGCTCTGTAAATGCGGTTTACAGTAGCCATGGGGTAGCCGGGCGGCGTTGATGGGTTCTACTTTTCTTTTCTCTACACATTACATGTCCCTACCCCCTTTTTTTTTTCTCTCGCGCAGAATGCATATAAAACTCCATGCGCACAAACACTCTGGGACGGGAACACGGAAACCAATAGACATTCGGGTCGGGCAAAACATTGGCACACAGCCAGGTACACTGGCCTGTATTTGTACTTTTTTTTTCTACTAATCAAACATTTCTTTTTTGGGTACATTGCATGAACAAAACGATCAGGACGACGGCGCGTCCTCTGCGTCGTAGTCGTCGACGGCCATGGCGTCGGTGGTTGTGTCGGCGGCTGTTTCTGCGGGCGTGGCCGTCTCGGGCGTGGCCGTCGCGGGCGTGGCCGTTTCGGACGGCGTGCCGGCAGCCTCGCCCTTGTTGAGCGCATTGTTCACCAGCGGCGTCGTGTCGTTGAAGATGCGCAGCAGCATGGCCGCGCGGTCCTCCTTGGGCAGCATCAGGTTGAGCGACTGGAAGCTCTTCCACAGCGGCAGCGCCATGGGCTCGAGGGGCGCCTCGTCCGGCGACGCCGCCTCGTCGTCGGCGTCCGGCGCCACCTGCAGCACAAAACACCCCATGCCCAGCCCCGGCAGCGCCGCGCCGACCTCGCCCAGCCGCGCCGCGTCCGCCGCGGCGGCAAACTTGGGGAACATCTCCGTCAGCAGCACGCGCAGCGTCGCGCGCCGGCGCAGGCGCACGACGCGCGCCGCGCCCACGTACCCGGCCAGCAGCGGCAGGCCCTCGGCCTGGATCCGCCACCGGCACACGTCGGGCGCCGGCGCCTCCTGCTTGACAAACATGCGCACGCCGCCGTGGACAAACTTGACGGCGGCGCCGCCGCCGCCGCCACTGAGTGCTTCCGACGAGTTGCTCGACAGCACGTCCCGCACCAGCTCGCTCGTGTAGTAGATGGCCTTGGCCGGCTCGCCCGTGGCGTTGCGCACCATGAAGCGGTCGGCCGGGAAGCGCGGCGACAGGTGGTAGAAGGCCTGGATGGCGCGCACGACGGCGTGGTCGGGCGCCAGGTACTTGAACGGCTCCTCGTACGGGCCGTCGTACTTGCGGCGGGGGGCGGGCGCAGCTGTTGTTGTCGTGGCCGTCGTGGCCGTCGTGGCCGTCGTCGCTGCGGTTGTCGTCTCGGTCTTGTCCTCGGCATCCTGCTTGAGCTTCTTAGACTCGGCCGCCTCGACGGCCTCCTCGCCCTCGCCGCGCTCGCGCTTCTTGCCTGCAGAGGCTGCGGGTGCGGCAGGCGTTGCTTCGGGCGCTGGTGCCGTCTCCGGCTTGGCCTCCGGCTTGGCTTCCGGCTTCGCCTCGCCGCCCTTCTTCTCCAGCACAACGATAAAGAACCCGCCGGTGTCCTGCAGGTGCGGGTACACGCGCAGACAGCGCTCCAGCGGGATCCGGTCCGTCTCGTCGCTGGCAAACATGGTGGGCACGACCTTGCTAGGGGCGACGCCGCCGCCGTTGTTGTTGTTCCCGCCGGTGGCCGCCTCGCCCTCCGCCCGCGCCTTGGCCTCCTCCTCCGCCTTGAACGCCTCGACCTCGGCCCAGCTGCGCCACAGCCGCCCGGCCTTGTCCATAATGTGCCAGCGCTTGAGCCCCGGCCGCCGCTGCAGCTGCGGCAGCCGGTCGCTGCTGTCGAGCAGGGCGACCTTGTCGGGCCCGCCGCACTGGGCGACGGCGGCGGCCACGACGGCCTCATTCTCGACCGGGTTGAGGCTGCAGGTGGAGTAGACGACGCGCCCGCCCGGCTTGAGCATCTGCAGGGCGCGCACGAGGATGCGGACCTGGACCAGGTGCAGGCCCAGGGCGTTGCCGGGGTTCCAGTCCTTCCACATGGTGACGTTCTTGCGCAGGGTGCCGTCGCCGGAGCAGGGCACGTCGGCGAGGATGCGGTCGAACTTGAGGTAGCGCACGGGCGCGTTGGCGGCGGCGCCCGGCAGCGGCGGCAGGCGCAGGGACGGGTAGACGGTGGCGTCGTGGTTGGTGACGACAATGTTGGGCGACGACAGGCGCTTGAGCTGGTGCACCAGCAGGTGGCTGCGCTTGTAGTCGGCGTCGTTGGCGACGAGGATGCCGGTGGCGCGGCCGTCGTCGTGGGGGTCGGCGGCGAGGCTGTCGGGGTTGGCCGGGTCGTTGTCGTCGTCGTCGGCGGCGGCGTCGGCGGCGGCGGCGTTGTCGGCGGCGTTGTCGTTTGCAAGACCTTGGCCCTCCCGCGCCCGCAGCACCTTGCGCACGCGCGCCTCCTCGCCCTGGTGCACCATCTCGAGCAGCTGCGCCGCCTTGCTGCCCGGCGCCGCGCACAGGTCCAGCACGGCCATGCCGGGCCGCACGTCGAGCAGCAGCGGCGGGATCATGCTGACGACCTCCTGGCGGCTGATGTTGCCGACGGTCGTCTCGCTGACCAGAAACTTTTGGAACGCCGCAAACGGCGGGAACTTGCGGATCACCGTCTTGGACGTCGTCATCCACCACGCCAGCTGGTCCGGGTACCACGGCACCGGCTGCGGCGGCACCACCGGCAGCCCGTCGTAGTGCGTCATCTGCGCCAGCGCGGGAATGTACCGCGTCTGCAGCAGCTTCTGCACCGCCAGCGCGTGGCCCTTGGACCCGCAGAAGCGGAAGCTGTGCGGCAGCTCGCGCCGGAACGCCGCCCACAGCGCCTCGCGCTCGGCGGCCGTCGCCGCGTCGTCGCCCTCCAGCCCCAACAGCCCGTTGTAGTACCGCTGCAGCTTGTCGTTCTCCTTGACAATCTCCGCGTACGGCTTGTGCTGGCGCTCGGCCGGCTGGCCGTCGCGGCGCCGGTTGCCTCCGCGTCGCTGGGTCAGTCAGTATGGATCCTCGTCTTCATGCTCGTCGTCTTTATCCTCGTCGTCTTCATCCTCGTCTTCACCCACCTTGTTAAACCCCCCGCGGCCCATGACGCTCAGCAGTGGCCGTGTGCTTGCAAAAAATAAAAAGCCCACACTCTTGGGCATGCACTGGTACCAGTGCAGAGACGACGAAACACAGAAAAGAGGCTCGTTGTCTGGGGAGAGAGAAGGGGAGAGAAGCCAGTTTGTAAGTCCCAAGTCCAAAAAAATAAAAAAAAATGCGGCGCCCCGCTTGCTTATCTTATCAGTCGGCTATGTACATATCAAAACTCGGATATTTGCATCACCGCTCCAGCAGCCCAACGGTCCAGTGCACGACGCGCTCCATGCCCTGGCCGTGCTTGGCGCTGATGGGGATGGCGGCCAGCTGGGCGGTCCAGCCGCCGGCGACGCCGCTGGGGTGCGGCTCGTCGCCGCGGCCGACGCGGTCGACGTAGGCGCGCAGGGCGGCAAAGTTGGCCTCGGTGCCGGGCAGGTCGGCCTTGGTGGCGACGACGAACCAGGGCTTGCCGGCGATGGCGAGCTCGGGGGAGGGCGTGGGGGAGAAGAGGCGGTGCTCGCGGGCGGTGGTAAAGGCGGCCTGGGACGACAGGACGCCGCCGCCGGCCGCCGCCGCCGGCCGAGGCCCGTCCCAGTCGATGCGGTCGTCGCGCGCGCGCTGCTGCTCGGCCTCGTCGCGCTGGTGGGCGTAGAGGCCGACCTCGTTCCACAGGGCCTTGAGGGCGGCGACGGCGTCGCCGGCGCCCAGGTCGACGACAAAGGCCAGGACGCCGGCGCGCTCGACGTGGCGCAAGAACTCCATGCCGAGGCCCTTGTCGAGGTGGGCGCCCTCGATGAGGCCGGGGATGTCGGCGACGGTGAAGCGGGTGCGTGGGTCGGGGGGCGCGGTGGCGGGAGCAGCCGCCGTTCTGTCACGGGCGTCGTCGTACACGTTGGACGCCCCCCGCACGGTGCGCGGCGAGACGAGCGGGCGCCCGCGGTGGTTGTCGAGCACGACGGTGCCGATGTTGGGCTGCAGCGTGGTGAAGGCCCAGGCGCCGACGCGGGCGCGGCTGTTGCTGAGGGCGCGCAGCAGCGTGCTCTTGCCGGCGTTGGGCAGCCCGACGAGCCCGACGTCGGCCAGCAGCTTGAGCTCGAGCTCGACCGTGACGGCGACGGCGCGCTCGCCCTTGGTCGCGACGACGGGCCGCGGCGTCAGCCGCGACGCAAAGTGCGGGTTGCCCAGCCCGCCCAGCCCGCCGGCCGCCAGCAGGATCGGCTGCGGCGTCGGCCGCGCCAGGTCCAGCCGCACGGGCGCCGGCGGCTGCACCACGGCGCGGTCGCGGCGCGGCAGCCGGGGAAACGCAATGTTGCGCACCTCGGACGACGCCAGCCCGGGATACACCACCCACTTGCGGCGCAGCCAGGCCTGCTCGGCGGCGGCGTCGGCGTCGTCGTCGTCCACGGCCTCTGCAGCTCCCTCTGGCTCGCTGTCTTTCCGCCGCCGCCGCCTCTCCTCCTCCAGATGATGCCGGTCCGCGTCGGTCAGGTCGGCCTCCTCGGCGGCGCGCTGGCGCTCCTCGGCCGCCGCGCGCTCCGCCGCCGCCGCCGCCGCCGCCGCCGCCGCCTTCTTGCGCCGCTTGGCCGCGTAGAAGCGCGCCCGCGCCAGCTCGGCCTCCTCGACGACCGGGTCCACGCGCCACGTCTCCGTCACGACCGTGCCCACCGGCACGCGCAGCACCACGTCCTCGCCGCGCTCGCCGTTGCGCGCCGAGCCCTCGCCGTGCTTGCCGCGGCCCGCCCGCAGCACGCGCTGCCGCGCCAGCTTGTGCAGCGACGTCTCGCCCGGCACCGCCTGGATGTACACGCTGCCGCCGTGCCCGCCGTCGCCGCCGTTGGGCGGGCCGTCCGGCACAAACAGGTCGCGCAGAAACGCAATGCACCCGTTGCCGCCGCCGCCGCCATACAGCGTCAGCGTCGCCTTGTCGGCAAAGCTGGTCTCGGCATAGTCGTGCGGTGCAGGGTTGAGCCGGGTGTGGTGGTCGTCGTAGGCATCATCGTGATGGTCGTCGTCTGTCGTCGGGGCATGCTCGCTATAGCATCGCCGTGGTGCTGCTGCTCGCGCAGCCACTGCAGCTCGTAGTACCCTGGGGTACAAAAACGGGAGAAAGAGCGGCGAGCCGCCTGCGCATCGGGCCGCCATGTCGTCTAGGCTTTGGCACGGTCGTCGTCGTCGTCGTCGTCGTCAACAGCAGCTTTTTCCAATTCGTTTTTTCTGCATTGGTGTAAGCGGGCGCGCATGCAGCAAACGGGGCCCGCCACTCAGGGACCGCCCTGGCAGAATTCCGCGTTGGGCAAGTGCGATGGATGTGGCCTGCGCGCGCGCACGGCAGCTGTCGCAGCCCAAAGATGCGGTGTGGAGGGTCGCATGGGGCAGCAACGGCTGACGTGGGAAGGCGCGAGCTGGGAGGTGTTTTGGCAGAGGGGGTTCCTTCCAGCATAGGCATGTTCTTCAGCGGCCGGGCTTGTGGCAGGAGCTGTGTTCGCACCTGCCAATTTGTGTCGAGTACTGAGGCAACTGCAATTCAGTCAACTCTAGTCCTCAGTTAGTTGTCAACTCTAGTTCAGTTACTTGCCAACTCTAGTCCTCAGTTGTCAACTCTAGTCCTCAGTTACTTGTCAACTCGAGTCAACTCATCATTGCCAACACCACAAAACACCGCACCCGTGCCCAACCTCGCCGCCCACGATCCCGCATGCAGGCCCGTTTGCCGCAGCGAATCACCTCGGACCAGCCTCTCTGCCTCTGGGGCCAAAAACCCACTTTGCCGCCTGCACACCACACGCACAATTGTCCTCTCTCCGCCCCCAGACAGCACCTCTGCTCCCTCTGATCCTCTCTCTTCTTCTCTTCTTCTGCCCCCCGCCCGCTACAGAACTGTCTCGCCCGTAGACTGCCCTCCGTCATCCCACCCCCCGCCCACACCGGCAATTGGCCGCCATTGTGCTCTCCCCCCCCCTTCTCCCCCCCCCCCCCCCGGGCCAGCCAGCGGAGGTCACGCCCGCAGTAGAAAGGCGGTCGGGTTGATTGTGCGGAAAAAAAGGCCAGCGCACGGCTCGAGCCACGCCTGCGCGGACGCAGACACACGACGACGAACGAGCAGCGTTGGGCGGTGTTTCGTCATTCGGGGATTTCTTGATTTTATTCATTTTTCTTTTTTTTACTCCTATTCCTTTTTTACTCATATTCTTTTTTTTTTATTTTTATTGATTTTTTTATTGAGATTCCTTGGCCTCATCTCCTCCTCCTATACGTCCGCCCACCGTCTCATGACTTCCGGTCCTCTCGGGCCACCTCAGTCTGTTAGTATCCCCCTTCCTTTCCTCTCGCGCGCCCCGACGACCCTCACCCCATTTCGCTCGTAGCGTCTTCCCCTTGTTTACTCTCGCGTGTCTTTTCCTTTGCTTGTTTGGGTCGACCACTGCTCGTGGTTGCAGTCTGCATCCCGCGCCCGGCACAGCAAATCAGACCGCGGCCTGCTGGCCAGCGAGCATCCAAGCTTTCTCCATTTGTTTTGCGTTTTGCGTCCCCCCGTCACCCAGTCAATTCGGTTTGCCCTACACCAGACACCACGACCCTCCCCGCCTCGCTCTCCGATCATGGACTGACAATCGGACGCGATGCGTAGCCGTCTCTGGGGGAGAACACGCACGCGTCGGTCGAGCACCCAACCCCGGTCTTCCCTTGCCCTTCCACCCCCCCCCCCCCTGGCGGCGATCGACTGGCTCGTCTGTCCGTCAACCCTTGAGAGGCTTCAGGTTAGTCTACCGGGGGCTCGAAATGGTCCGCCCTGTTCTGGTCTATAAGAGGACAGGGGTGAGAGAGTTGCTGTCCCGTGCTTTCATGACGATATCTTTACGCCTGATTGCCGTCCCTTTCTTCTTCATCTCACCTGCTCATCCTTCACATTCCCCCTGTTCCCTGTGTCATGGTTTTGTCCCTTTTCGCTTGCAGAGCTGGCTGGCCCAGTGGCAGACCCAGATGGTAGAGCGTGCTGTACTGTATACGTTGTTTATTGCTCCTTTTTTCTTTTTCTTTTCTTTTCTTTTTTCTTTTCCTTTTTCTTTTTCTTTTTTCTTTTCCTTTTTCTTTTTCTTTCCTTTTTTGATTCTGTAATTTCCCTCCACCTCTTCACATCCCTGCTAAGATGTATGCACAAGACTTCTCCGACCAAGCCCCGCGCAGGGTGCTCGTCATCAGGATGGATCCCAACTGCGCCATCTGCAACGCCCCGGCCAACATGCGCTGCGAGTGCGAGGCCCGCGGGCTCGAGGTGGCCGTGCGCCAGGCCGAGACGCGCATGATGCAGTCGATCTATGAAGACATCAAGTGGGTGCCAACACAGACAGGACACAAAGACAAGCTGCTGACTGCCAGGGCCTGGGTCCGCGAACACGCCCGCGACTACATCCTCGCCTACTTTGCCCTCCTCAAGGACCGCCGCCTCGTCGCCCACGAGCAGCACATGGAGCAGCTCAAGGCCCAGGCCTACCACTACTACCGCGCGCCGCCCCATCCCGCCGAGGTCAACAGCGCCCGCGACGCCTTCAAGCGCGGCATCGACGACGACTGGCGCACCTCCGTCCAGCGCTACCCCGAGGTCCTCGAGTACTTCTTCAGCCTCGTCGAGCTCAACCTGCCCGCCGACGACGACCCCCTCGTCCGCGACCCGCCCCTCAGCGCCCTGCAGGGCTCGCGCAAGAGCGGCCGCCGCGGGCCCAGCCTGACCACCGGCAGCAACGTCGCCGAGGGCGGCGGCGGCGGCGGCGGCGGCGGCGGCGGCGTTGTCGACCGCGGCGGCGTCGACCGTGACCGGGGCATCGACCGCGACCGCGACCGCGGCGGTGCCGGCGGCCGTGGCTCGCTGCCGCCGCTGCCGGCGGCCGGGCTCCCGCCCCCGGGACCGCCGCCGGGTGCGGCATCCATGGCCATTGGTCCCGGCCCCGGCCCGGGTCCCGGCGGCCGCGACGGCCGCGACGCCATCGGCCCCGGGCCCGGCGCCGGCGGCATGGTCTACGGCGGCCGCGACATGCACGCCCTGGCCCGCGGGCGCACGCCGCCGCCCATGATCCCGCCCGAGCGCATGATGCCGATGCCGATGCCGCTGGACCGCCGCACGCCCGTGCCGCGCGACCGGCGCTCGTCGGGGTACCGGCAGACGCCGCAGCCGCCGCCGTCGGCATACTATCCGCCATACTGACCTGCGGCTGCTGCTGTCTCTCTTTCTGTCTTCTTCCTTGGCTTGGGTGGCATCATGCTTTACTTGCGCAAACGCGCAGCGACGACTGTTGGCTCTCTGAATTTGTCTCGTCCCCTTTTCCTTTTTATCCTGTTTTCTTTCATCGCCCGGCGTTCAGCGGAAAATTGATGCAAAATGTCTCTCCCAAAGCTGGTCTGCGTGCAACCTCCTTTTGTTTTTGATTTCCTGCCCGCCAAAAAAAAAAAAAAGACGTAAATATATAGACCACCCGCGAGCTTTTTTTTTTTCTCTCTCTTTTGAGCGTGCGCGCAAAACGAACCGCCCACGAGGAGCATAAGAAATAAACAAAAACTATACAAAGCTGGGATGAACGGCAGACAGAGGGCAGACGGGAGGGCACCGCGACAGAGCCTCGTCGTGTGCTGGCCTATGCCTTCTCCTCGGCGGCCTCGGCCTCGGCCTTGTCCGTCTTCGCCTCCGCGGCCTCGGCCTCCTTGGTCTCGGCAGCGGCCTCCTTGGCCTCGTCCTTCTTGTCCGCCAGCGAGCTGTCCTTGAGGTCGGCCGTGACCGCGGCCACCGCCTTGTCGCCGCCCGTCTTCTTGCCCGACGCCGCCTCCTCCTCCTCCTTCTCCAGCTTCTCGATCTCCTTCTTGGCCTTGTCGATGTTCTGGGTTGTTAGCAGAGAAATAAGCAGAGAAATAAGCAGAGGAAGAGCAGAGAGAACCCACCTTCTGTGTCTGCGCCGCCTGGTCCGCCTCCCACTGCTGCAGCTTGGCCTTGATCTGCTCCACCACCGTCGGCACGTCCGCCGCGCTCACCGGCGGGTTCAGGCCCATCGACGCGCAGTCCTCAATCACCGCCGGCGGCACGCTGAAGCCCTTGCTGCTGCCGGCTGCCGGGGCCGCCGCCGCGTCGCCGTTCTTCTTGCCGCCCTTCTTGCCGCCCTTCTTGGCCGGCAGGTAGTCGTCGTCGCGGTCCTTCTTGCTCAGGATCCGCATGCCCTTCAGCCCGGAGTCGTCGACCTTGCGGGCGACGGGCGCGTCGAGGCCGGTGCCGCTGCTGCCGTTGGTCGCCGCCGAGGCCGTCGCGCTGTACTTGGCCGCCTCGGCCGGGTCGAAGAAGGCCAGCAGGCTGCGCGCGCGCCGCATCTCGTCCAGGTACGCCGGGTCGCTGGCCTCGGCCAGCAGGCGCTGGGCGCGCTCCTTCTTGCGCTCGCGGTCGATGCGCTCGCGCTCGGCCTGCTTGCGCTCCCACGCGCGGTTGCGCGCCTCGCGCTCGTAGGCGGCAAACGCCTTCTTCTGCGCGTAGAAGGTGTCCTTGAGCTTGCGGATCGCGTCAAACTTCTCGCGCTGCTCCGCGTGCAGCTTGCTGCGCTCGTCGCGCAGGCTGTTCAGGCTCTTGTACACCGTGTCCTGCTCCGCCTTGAGCCCGTCCAGCTCCGCCTGCAGCGCGTTGTACTGCTCGCTCAGCGCCTTGGCCGCCGGGTCCTCCATGCCGTCCTTGATCTGCTTGATGCTGGCCTTGAGCTCCGCAATCTGCTTCTCCTGCGCGTCCAGCGCCGCAAAGCTCTTGCGCATCTTCTTCAGGCTCGTAATCTCCGCCAGCGCCTTCTTCTCCTCCACCAGCGCCATCATGCCGCCCTCCACCTGCGCCTCCAGCCGCCGCACCTGCGCGTCCAGCTCCTCCGTCGACTTGAACGGCACCTTGCTGCGCGACGCCTTCTGCTCCGCAATCCGGCTGCGCAGCTGCTCGTCCAGCCGCTTGATCTGCTCCTGCTTCGACGTCCGCGACGACTTGCTGCCTGCCTGCTTCTGCCGGATCTCCGTCAACTGCGCAATCAGCTCCTGGCGCCGCTTCTGCGCCGGCGACGGCGGGCCGTCCTTTTTGGGCTGCGCAATCTCGATCTTGGCCTTGATGGCGTTCTGTTTGCCGTGTCAGTAAAGCACGCACATACACACACACACATGGACACGATCCATGCATCAGGAAAAGGGGGAACCCACAAAGCGAGCCATCACGTCCTTGTGCGCCTTCTCGGCCTTCTCCAGGGCCGCCTTGAAGGCATCCTCATCGGGCTTCACGGGCCGCGTCGCGCTCGCCGTCTCTGCCGGTGCTGCTGTTTCCGCCATTGTGTCGTGTGCGTGTCGAACGGAGGTGGATGGATGATGGGGAAGAGAAAAAGAGAAGAAAAACCTAGCCTTAGCAGGAGAGGGTCGTAGGGAGAGAAAAGGAAAGGCCCAAAAAAATAAAATAAACAAAGGAAGAATAAAGGGGCAGTGCCGCAATCAATCGACTAGGAAAGGAGATGCCAATAGGGTGGTCGCTGCGCGGGAAGCAAATCTGTCTTTTTCCTAGAGTTTCTCTAAAATAGTATTTTTGGACCTGAGAAACAATACGGAGAAAAACACTGCACGTGATCCGTTCTTGTGGGTAGGCGCACGTGATGCTGATTGCTCGCCCAGGGGCGCGGCCTGATTGGCAGCCCATTGTCTCTGTGGGGCCCTGCGATTTTCCCATATCGTAACTTTTCTTTTTTTCTTGTTAGAAGCGACGCATCTGGACATCCTCCCCAACGACAAACCAAACGCCACCAACCGGAATCGGATCCAGCCGCGCCGCTCATTGCATCAGTTACTGTTTAGCGGAAACCGCACGAGTGCAGGCCGACACAAAGACACAGGGGGCGAGGGGAAGCGGCTCGATACAGGGAGACACCGACGGCGACTTTGACGGACGAGCGCGAGGCACAGTCGACACACACACCCACACACACACGCCACCATGTCGTTTGCGATCGACGGCGACGAGGACCCGGCGAAGCAGCGCGAGCTGCGCAAGCTGTGGCGCGCATGGCGGACGGTGCACGAGATGTGCCAGGACCGGGTGGGTTGCGGAAGGCTGGCACGCGGAACGAGCGAGGCACACGCAGGCTAACAGCGGCAGGGCTACGAGCTGGCCGAGGACGAGGTCAAGATTAGCTTTGACGAGTTTGTCGCCAAGTTTACGCTGCCCGACGGGTCGCCCGAGTAAGTGCGAGGAGGAGGAGGAGGAGGAGGATGAGGAGGACGAGGACGAGGACGAGGCTGCGAGATGATCAAACAGAGAGAGACTTGCTAACCCTCCCCCCCAGCCGGAGCCGCATGCAGTTCTCGGCGCGGCCGACGGAGCAGATGATCCGCAAGTACACGCCGCCGGCGACGGCGGCGCGGCCGGACCCGGCGCCCGAGTGCGGCACGGTGTGGGTCGAGTTCTTGACGGAGACGCAGATCGGCGTCAAGGAGATCAAGCGCTTCGTGCAGCACTGCGACGAGCACGCGTTCCGCGCGGGCATCATGGTGACGCAGGGCGCGCTGAGCGCGCAGGCGCGCAAGGTGATCAACGCGACGATGATGTACACGCAGATCGAGTGCTTCATGCAGGACGACCTGCTCGTCAACATTACGCACCACGAGCTGGTGCCGACGCACGTCGTGCTCAGCCGCGAGGAGAAGGCCGCGCTGCTCGCGCGCTACCGCCTCAAGGAGACGCAGCTGCCGCGCATCCAGCAGAAGGACCCCGTCGCGCGCTACCTCGGGCTCAAGCGCGGCCAGGTCGTCAAGATCATCCGCACCAGCGAGACGGCCGGCCGGTACGCCAGCTACCGGCTGTGCGTGTGAGGGGGGGGGGGGGCAATCCAGAGAGTTCTCCACGAGGGCTAGGGCATGTGTGGCTGCTTCGGTTTTTGTTTACTTGTTATCTGACCTGATCTGTTGTGTTGGCGTTTGTTTTGTTGCATTTTCCTCTTTCTTTTTGTCTTCTCTTCAGGGACCGGGCGGTCGCCCCCTGCCTGCAGAGATTTGCCCTTGCTGGAGGCGTTATATTGGTAGAGAAACCCGCGTGTCACGGTGTGCTAATCACAAAGAAACGATAACATATCAAAGACATTATTGTATGAAGATTCTATACAGAGTTGCAGGGCTGTGCTAGGCCGGGTATAAAGAGCAAAGAAAAGCATCGTAGATGTACACAGCCTCGCCGCACAAAGGAAAACATAGACAGGGAAAAAAAAAAATGACACGGTCCCCAGCCCTCCATAGGAATACACAAATGCAACACACCCAGCGCCCTGCAGAGTGACAACGGGAAGAAGAGGATGGAAAACAGGGGGGATAAAGACAAGATAAGAAAGACATGCAACGCTCGAATCAATAAATCATAGATCATGGCAAAAGGGAAAGAAAGGAGAAAAAAAAGTATGAGACGAAGCCCAGGAGGCAGCCATCACTTGGACCGGCCGAGAAGCCCGCCGGCATCCATCAGCATCATGTCTTCTGGATTGCCGAGCGAGCCTTGCCGCGTCAGCAGCGTGCCGTCGGGCGACAGGGACGACGCGGGCGGCATACCCTGGTACGGCAGGTCCTGGGGCCCGGTGTGGCGGTTGAGCGGTCCGGGCGGCATCGCCGGCATCGCGTGCATCGCCGGCATCGCCGGCATCGCTGACATGGACTGCATCGACGCCGGCGGGCCCGTCGTGGCCAGGAAGCCGCTGAGGTCCTGCAGCACCGACGTGGACCCGCGCTGCAGGCCGTGCGTGCTGGCGGTGTAGGCCGGCGTGGGGAAGTGGTGGTGCTGCTGCATGTGCATGGCGGGCGCCATGGCCGGCGACCGGAACGCGGTCCTGGGGCTCTGGCGGGGCGATGCTGCCAGGCCGGTCGGGGGGAAGTCGCCGCCGCCGCCGTCGTCGTCGTCGTCCGGGTCAGAGTCGGCCGCGCCGCCCAGCAGGCCGCCGGCGTCAACAAACGAGACCTTGCGCGGGTTGAAGCCCGAGTTGGTCCGCGTGAGCAGGTCACCCCGGTCGCGGTCTCTATTTCGATCTCGCTCGCGCTCGCGCTCGCGCTCCCGTTCCCGGTCCCGGTACAGCAGCGAGTCGTCGTCGCTGTGGCCGCTGAAGCCGGTCAGGCCGCTCCGGGCGCTCTGGCCGCTGTTGGTGGCACCACTGCGTCTCCGCGTGTCGGGGAACTTCCACGCCGCGAGGTCGCCAGCAGTCGACGTGATCGCGTGATCGCCGCCGCCGCCACCACCACTACCGCCGTCGTGGCTCCCGGCTTCGGACAGATCGGCGGTTTTGCGCTCCGTAACAACGGCATCCTGGTCGAGGCTGTCGACCTTGACAATGGGCGCGGGCCGGCCGCGGGCCGAGCCGAGCGGGCGGGTAGGGGGGCTGTCGAGGTACAGGTCCTCTGGGTCGTCGCGCAGGCTGGGCTGGACGCCGAGGCCGAGGTCGCGGACGAGGTCTTCGTCGCTGCCCCAGTGGCGGACCATGGTGGGCCGGCGGGAGCGGTTGGTGCTGGAGGGGTGGAGGGAGTTGGTGATGGAGGGGGGCCGGAACTTGTTGCGCTTGGCGCCGCGGTCGCGGACAAAGGAGCCGAGCACGAGAGCATTGGCGGCGGCGGTGGCGAAGAGGAGCTCGACGGAGGCGACGAGCGAGCGCAGGCGCTGGTTGCCGTGCTGCTCGATGACGCGGGTGACGCGGTAGACGGTGACGGCGACGACGCCGAGGCTGAGGGAAAAGAGCAGGGTGAGCTGGATCTTGCGCTTGATGGACTGGTTGCTGAGGACGATGAAGGAGACGGGGAAGAGGACGAGGAGCAGGTCGGTCAGGGCGTTGCAGACCGAGACGGTGAGCAGCTGGGCGTAGCCCTGGCGGCAGTGGCCGCCGGGGTCGGGCAGGACCTGCCAGTAGTGGGAGAAGGGCTGGCACTCGGCCAGGTCGCTGATCAGGACGGCGACAAAGGTGAGGGCCAGCGAGAGGCGGATGAAGAGGACGGCGAACTCAATGTAGCGTTCGGAGAGGGCATCGCTGATGCGCTTGAAGTATTCGAGGATGGCGATTTTGTAGATCCAGAGGCTGTTCTGTTAGACGAAAGAACTTGAAAATAGAAGGAGAAGGGGAGAACGCACGTTGCGGCATGAAAGATGCGGCTGGCCAGGACGAGGCCGCTGCCAATGGCGATGCGGTGCAGGTCCTGCTGCGACAGGGCGACGTTGTCGTACTGGGCATTGTTGGTGCCGTAGAGGAGGATGACGTGGACGAGACCCATGCGGAGGAAGAGCGGCAGGATGGCGTAGGAGACGACGCGGTCTTCGGTGTAGAGCAGCTCGCTGCGGATGTAGCGGCCGGCAAGGCGCAGCAGGACAATGATGAAGCAGAAGATGGTGATCCACCAGCAGACCAGCAGCGTGGGCTTGGTCTCGGTGAAGGAGAACAGCGGCGGCGGGCTGGAGTAGAGCGTCATGGTGGCAGTTTGAGGAGAGAAAGAGGGGGGAAAAGGAAGATGGAAGAGGCTTCAAAGCTTCACGCCACAACACGACGGCCGTGCCGTCCGGAAGACCAGGCGCCGGGAAACGCCTGCGTCGTCCGCCTCCAGGCGGAGGGGCAAGACGAGAGGGCCAGCCGCAGACTCGGCAGATAAACAGGAACAACCGCCGTCGGTGCTGGATCGGGTCGTGGTCCGCCTAGGCATCCGTCTGGACGAGGATCGTGCTGGGGAATCCGCGGTGAAGACGGAGAGGTGGGCGTTGGAGAGTTTGCTGAAGATTTGTTTCGGTTCTTGTCCGAGGACAGGAGAGACAGCGTGCTGAGACGTTGAGGCGTTGAGGCGTTGAGGCGTCAGGGCGTCTAGACGTCGAGGCGTCGTGATGTCGAGGTCGGGTGGCCGCAGGCGTGGATCGCGATCCGATGTGCGGGAAATTGACGAGCGACAGCGGATAGATACCCAGGGAAGAGAGGCCCAGGAAGTGTAGAATTCAACGGAAAAAAGAGGGTCCCCTGAAAGGTCGCAAGTGAGACGCTGGAGAGATAAGAATGGGGCTCGAGCTGGGGAGGGGGGTGTGAGTGTGTGTGTGTGTTGCAGTTTTCTTCAGCAGTATTCTCGTCTATCTGGAATTGCTCTGCCAGAAGTGGGCGTTTTGGCAAGAGTGGGATGGCATTATCTGTCCTTGGTTCATTGGCAGCCAAAGCGTCCTATCCTGTGCTGCGCATTTACACCGCCACGGGCACAGACAATGCCTGCCAAGGAGACCCGCTCTCTGAAACGGCCGAGTCGGCACGGGCTGCTGCTTCCCTCTTTGCGTTTACCAAGGACGCGCAGGTGCCGCGGAAGAGGGAAAGAGCGACCAGCAGCGACCAGTTGCGCACGGGGGATTTGTCTGAAGAGTGGGGGGGAAGTCTGTGGGCTCTGGGCCATGTGACAGGCCGATTGTATACGAGGCGGAATGTAAGATACGATACGATACGAGACACGATGGGTGAATGCAGAGCCTCGGGGCGCATAGCTTTTTTTTGTCGCACAGAAGAATTGCGCAGGGAGGTTTGCGTATTACTCCGTACTAACTCGGTAACAAAGGGGAAAAAAAATACATACGTCAGGTATTTTGCAGACTTTCGCGGCAGGAGTGGACCCCCCCGCCCAGCTCTCGGACGAAGGCGAAAAAAGGAAGGCGGCTGGGCGGTGCTTTGCAGACAACGGAGTATTATGCTTTGCAGAGAAAGTGTTGCTTGGCTGGGCCCCACTGTTTGATCCCAGAGCGCTGGCACAGGGCGCCCGAAACCCTTTTCTCGCACGACGGAGGCGCTGTGGGGAAAAAAAAGAAGAAGGGGACAAAGAAAGGGAGAAACAGGGCCGAGACAAGGGCAGAGGCCGATCGAAAACTTTAAAACCGTGGCTGGGATCGATGCTGCTGCTTTGCTTGGGTTGTACGAGACAACGTGGCGGGAGTTGGGTGGTACGCGGGCTAACTGGGCGGGAAGGGAGGGTGATGGGCGACGGGTGGCGGCAGCAGCGGCAGCAGCGGCGAGATAATACGAAGCAAAAGAAGACATACTCTGTAGCCGAGAGAAAGGCAAGCAAGTCATTAGAGTTGCTTTCTGGGAGAACCGATCCGGCCACGCGACAGGGGTGCGAAAGAGGGGGGGGAGGCCCGCGGCCCAAACGGGCAGGTGGAAACCCGGACGAGACCACCTGCCAGCCATCGTACGAGTCCTTATCACCGCGGCAGCAGCGGCTCGAGTCCACGACGTCTATGCGTCAGATACTCTCTATCCTATCCTCCTGGAAGCCCCCTGAGCCGCATGGACTCTAGGTTCGGCAGATAGATAGAGCACCGGCGCCGTTGGCTGGCCCGTTTCGGGTGTTGTGCTGCAGGCTGCAGGCGCTGGGAAATCCAGACCCGGCTGCTGCGGAAATGGAGCTGCAGAAAGGGAAGAGGTGGGAAGACCGTGCACGCAGGCTATCTCTCGGTCGCCAAGAGCGGTCTTGGCCCGGGGGGTCTTGGACGAGACGCTCCAGAAAACAGGATGGCCGGGGGTTCTGGCACAAACACGGCATCAAGAAGCGAGCTCCATGGAGGCTGCAGGACTGCGTAATTCGTCTCTGTGACCAATCCAATCCATGGCCCTTCACGGCCACACCTCCACCTTTTCCCATCCGTTGCTGTACTCCCGCCCGTCGGCGTCCCCCGCGTCCCGTGCCGCTTGCTCTCCCACATACGTGTACACCCACCGCCGCGCGTCGTCCCCCCGCGACAGGTCCGTCTGGTCCACCTGCTCCGGCACCAGCACGCACACCCGGAAGTTGGCCCGCGCCGCCGCCGCCGCCGCCGAGCCTGCGCCGCCGTTGGCCGTCAGGTCCGCGTCCGTCACCGGCGCGCCCAGGCCCTCGCCGGGCGTCTGCGGCGCCGCCCGCGGCCGGCCCGGCGGCGGGTTGCGGAAGCTGCCGCGCATCCCCGGGCTCAGGTTGCCCAGGTGCGCCAGCACCTCGCGCGACCAGCTCCAGGCGGCGGTGGCGCCGGCGGTGGCGGCGGCGGTGGCGGCGGCGGTGTCTGCTGCAGACCCAGAACCCCCCCGCATCCGCCCCCCCAGCACCCGCCGCGCCGCCGCCCCCCCGGGCCCGTCCACGCTGTCTGCCGCCAGCAGCCACAGCCGCCCCCGCACCCGCCACTGCGTGCCCGCCGCCGCCGCCCACCAGACGGCCTCGACGGGCCCGGCCTCGGCCGCCGACGCGGTGGGCGGCGCGGCCTCGCCGTCCCCCTTGTTCTCGCCACGGCCCCCCCGCACCTCCCACGCCTTGGCCATGCGCGCGTCCGTCGTGAAGACGGGCATGTCGCTGGCAAAGCACCCGGCCGGGTTGCGCGGCAGCGGGTTGCGCGGGTTCGCCGGCAGGTCGGCCCACATGCCGCGGAAGACGCAGGTGCGCACGCGGGGGGCGGCGTCGACGTCCTCCTTGTCGTCCTCCTTGTCGTCAGACCGCCGCACCGTGCTCACCGCGCACAGCGGCGGCGTCATCGGCCCCAGGTGCTCCAGGAAGAGGGCGCGCCACGGCGCTGGGCCGCTGCTGCTGCTGCCGATGCTGCTGATGCTGGACGGCCCCGCCGCCACCCCCGCCGCGGGGAAGTTGGGCAATGTTCGGAGCGGCATGCTGTTGAAGTGCGTTTCCTGGTCGCTCGTATTCTCTCGTCTCGTGTGCCCGGGCTTGTATCGTTTTTGCGACAGGCCAAGAAGTAGGATGGATGCATAAATCCCCGGTTGGCAAATCGCTTGGCCTGTGTGTGGGCTTACGTACTTTTGGTAAAAAGCAAAAGACTTCTTTTTTCTCTAACCATACTCTCAATATGTCCAATTTATACAGCACAGCCGTGGTAAAACAAAAGAAATCCCTCTTTTTTTCCAGAAACTCGTATGGGTATGTAAAGTCGCAAGCATGAACCATCAACACTGTCGTCTGTCCGTCTTGGCCGTTCTCGTCGAATCGTTTCATAGGAACTCCGTCAGCACCTTGACCCGCGTCTGCGCAACCTCGGCGCCGTGACCACTCTCGCCCATTGCGCGCACAATCTCGACCATTTTCTCTGTCGGGCAAGTCAGCCAGTGTCTCTCACAAAAGTCTCTTCAAGAGCACCAAGCACTTACCAATGTCGGCCCGCGCGCGCGCGTACATGGGGTCTTTGGTCAACGCATCCGCGTCTCCCTTGTTCTTGTTCGCGGCCTCCTTCAACACGCCGCCAATGCACAACGCCTCCAGAAAGGCCCGGTGGTTGAACACCCACCATACGCTCGACTCGCTCTCAAACAGCTTGTAGAGAACAAAAAACGACGTGATCGCGTCGTGCGCTGCCTCCAGCGTCGCCCGCACGTTGACCGGCACGTCCGGCGACTCGGATGCGTGCACCAGCATCAGGTTGTGGAAGTAGTTGCTGCTCAGGAACAGCGTCTGCCGCACCACCCGCTTGTTGGTCTTGGCCAGCTGCGTCAGCGACTCGGGGTCCCAGCTGCGGAACACGTCCGGGAAGCTGCGATAGATCGCCCGGAAGTCCGACACCATCTTGGACTTGTGCCGCGATGTCGTGCAGATCGGCACGTCCAGCGACCGCGGGCTGCTGATCACTTCCTGCACCAGGTTGGCCAGCGTCCACGAGCCCCGGATGTACGCCGTGTCCGTCACGCTGTCCTGGTTGCTGGTGTCCATCACCTCCTCCTCCTCCAGGTCCTCCACGTTCACGTCCGTGTGCGTGGCCGTGGGCGGCAGGGACAGGAGGACCGTGAGGAAGGTGTCTTGCAGCAGGACAGCCTGCCAGACCTTTCGTCGTTGCTGCTTCTCGTAGCGACTGGCGTTTGGAACCACTGGAACAGTCAGAACTATGCGACAGCCGAGTGTGGCAGCAAAAAAACAAAAAAAAAACAAAAAAAAAAAAACCAAGATACTCACCGATGTTTGGGTCACGGTGCAGCCCCATCGCATAGGCTTGGCGCATAAGAATCCCAGCAAAGGCCCAGCCATCGGACGCGTGGTTGTCGTTGACCAGGAAGTAGGTAATCAGAACCATGGACTGGATCGAGCGGATCGACGCAGAGCTGAGGTAACAGCTCAGGCGTAGCGCTTGGTTGCTGGCCGAGGCATAGAACTCGGCCGTCTGCTTGCGTTCGCCCGCCATGGTCGGCGCGACAAACTGCGTGCCGAGGGCGAGCATGGCAAACAAAAGGCCCACGTAGGCCGGATCGACCAAGTTCTTCTGCTCAGGCGGCAGGACCCAAAAGGTCTCAAAGTCGGAGAGAAACTGGCGCTGGTCGAGCATGGGGTAGACAGGGTCGAAGCATTCAAAGTAGCGGGCAAGAAGAACGTCGCACTGCATCTTGTCGGGGAGAACCGAGATGACTTCCTGCAAGCCGCCCTCACAGGTCCAGTAGTTGGCAAAGGGGTGCTCTGAGCCAATGCCAAACACGTTGGAGGCCGACGGCACGGAGTACGGGACGTTGGACAGCAGGCCCGTAGAGAGGGCGACAGAGCCGAGAGAGGACACGTGCGCATTGACATACACGCGGTCGGCCATGTTAGGAACAGACAGCGAGGTTCCAGGGGTTTTCTTGGACAGCAGCGGTCGCGTGACGCGGCGACCACCAGAAGCAGCGGCGGATCTGCTCGTTTCTCTTGTGAAGGGGTGCGTTAGTGATATGCAACAAATAGAAAACCAACTCGTCCATGGGTACGCACTCTAACAAGTTTGCCACATGAGCATATTTGCATTCGGTTTGGCGTTTAATGCCTGTTTGGATCACCTGTCAGTGGGTTGCACTCAAAAGCAATCTCGGAGGGCCATGTGCCCGGAACGTACAAGAAAGGCAATGTGGCCGGCCACGGTCACACTAACAAAGCTCGTGTTAGTAAAAAATGACCATACACACATGCAGATCTTTCTTTCTCACTCGATACGAACCTTAGTTTTCCGCTCCACACATTCGGAGCAAGACAGCGTGGGCTTGTTGCGCTTCTGCTTCTTTCGGAAGGGTTCGCTCGAGGAGCTGCCGGTGGTGTTGCTGGCGGCGTTGCGGCCGAACTCGCCCATGGCAACGTCGTGCTTGACGTCGGATGCGCTGGGGCTGGTGCTGTCCCGGCTGCTGCCCAGGCCGTTGCCGCCCCTGCTGCTGCCCATGGCGGCACCGTGGCCGGCACTGTCAGCATTGGGGGTGGGCGGCGCAAAGTCGTTGCTGCTGGTGACGCTGCTCGCGGTGCTGTGCGCCACGGAAAAGTTCATGTTGTTGGAGTGGTTGCTGATGACCATGCGCACGTCGTTGCCGCGGCGGTTGCGAACGCGGACGGCGGCCAGGTCCGAGTCGGCGTCGCCGCCGCCGTCGCTGATGCTGGCGGTGCCATCGTTGTGGTTGCCTCCGCCACCGGGCGCAAAGACGGGAACACCAAACTCGTAGTCGCCGTGCGCGTCGCCGCCGGCGGCGAGCGGCATGCCTCCCCCGGGTGCCGGGTGCCGCTGGTAGTCCTCGCCGCCCGGCTGCGGCGGGGGGATCGCGTCGGCTGAGGTCCCATACGGCTGCTGTGGACCAACGGGCGCGTAAGGTGGTGCGATGCCGCCCGTGCCATATCCGTACATGGCATCGGGGAAGCCGTTGTAGTAGTTGGTGGGCCGATCCATTGCGACGGGACACACTATTCCCAGAGACAACTCGATTGGCCGGTGATCAACAGCAGCATTGGGGCACGATGCGTCTCGCGGCAATAAAGGCAGGGAGGGCGGCGTAAATCCGGGCGCGCACGAGGCTGGCTGGAAGCTATTCCCGAAGGCCAAGCCTGCGTCGTGCGCGTGTGGTGGGTGGCCGGGGGCGTATTATGCGGAGAAAGTCCGGGGATGGGAAAAACGAAGAGGGCCGTGCAGCAATAACGATCTGGAATAAGACGGAGAAAACCAAAATGCCCGAAAGTGACAGATCAAAGGACAGAACAAAGATAAAGGTGGTGAGATGGCCTGCGGAAGCTCCCGTCGCGACGATGCACAGCGGTGGGGAATGAGCTTGTAGTTACGCAGGGGTTGTATGTTGTTTATGAAGGGGGGGGATAAGTAGGCCTCTCTTCCAGGGCCAGGTGACGACACGGAAAGTTCCGCTTATACGCCAGGCTGGATGCGAAACGTATAGAGTGTGGGAAACGTCAAAGGAGGGCTGCAACGGGGGTAGGGGGGGGGGGGGGGGGGACTAAAGATGAACAAGGGGAAGGACAAGGGGAAGGTAAACGAGATATGGGGGAGGGGGGGGGATGAGGAAGGAGGAAGAGATGAACGGATGCCACGATGTCGGCCAGAGGCGCCGTTGGTGGCACGGCGTCCGTTCGCTTCCGCGGCACGGTAGCACGGCAGATGTCGCGCTGGTGGTGTGCCCCGACGTGCTTTGTCCAATGCGGGCAAACAAAGAGAATTAAAAGGGCGGTCTTGGTGGCAGCGCAGCAGCGATGTAGAAACAGAGCCTGTCTTTTGCTGGTCTAGCAAGACCAGGGGTGGGTGTGTGTGGTGTGGGAGGGGGGAGGTTCGGGCCTTTGGTGCTTTTCTGTCGCGTCTTGGCAACGCCGGCCGTGGCCGGACCAGAAAATAATAGGAAAAGAAAAAGAAAAAAAAAAGGCGCTGGCGAGATCGTGCGTGGGTGAAGGGGCGCGCAATGACGCAAAAAAGCAATGGAACGTGCGGGACGCGGAGAGCCTTGCGCGCGCGCGTGCCGCTATACCCGGTAGGAATTTGGGGGTTGCGTGAATCCTACCCGCGCGTGGAGGGCCGTCTATAAAAAAGAGAGGTGACGAAGGTTTGGAGAGGGGGGGGGGGGGGGGCGGCGGTTGACGGCAAAATAATGACGGATGACACGCGAGAAAGGGGGGATTAAGGGAGAAAATACGAGCCGGGAAGGAGAGGGGCCCTTTTCTCGCAAGGGTTATTAAGGGAAAAAAAGAGAAGCGACTGAACAAGCAAAGAGGAAAAAGGCAGGCAGGAGGTTCAGACAAAGAGCCTTCCTCTATGGCTCCGTTTACGAGAGAGCGCAAATGGAAAGAAAGGGAGGGGGGGGCAAATCGTCGATTGTGGAAGGTACTTCCCTCACCGTTCCTCCCCCCCCTCGCTTGCCCTCTTGTCTCTCTCGCTCGCTCGCTCGCTCCCTGCCCCCTTCCTTCCCTTTGATATATTGCCGCGAGGGAAGGAGCGACAAGGCTGCTCCTGCACAACACACCTGGCGCGTGCTGCGCGCGCGGGGCAATGTCGTCCGAGGTGAGTCGCGCACGCGCGCGTGAATAATCCATCCCACGCATACGGGAGAGAGCACCTCATGCCCTGCTTATAATACGGAACGGAGCAGCAGCAACGGTGAGAGTGCGCCCAGAGCGAGAATCGCAAGGCCACGCCGTCCCACAAAAACCCCCATGCGCCGCCCTTCGAGATCCGGAAAGCCGCCGAGGGTGGTGCGGCTAGCAGAGGTTTAAGCAGGAATTCGATGCGGCTGGAAAAACGATCTCCCTGTGTGGGCAGACGCGCGCAAGAAGGAATCGGGCAACGGCCACTACTTTGATTTGAAAGCAGGTAAAGCCACAGACAAAAACGTCAGAAGACGCGCGGCAACACACCCAGCAGGCAAACGTCCAAAAAAAAAAAAAAAAAAGGGACCTGCCAGAGAACACCAAGGAAAATATGTCCGATGGCCGGAGAACGACGGAGTCCGGTCTCGGTAGATTTCGTCCAGTCCCGAAAGCGTCTCTTCTCGTTCGCGTCTTCGCTCCTATGGACTTATGACAAGAAACGGCTTTGCGCGCCCCCGCCGAAAATGCGCTGCCGGCCATTGGCCAGTGGCCTTACCCCATAGACGCACGACCTGGCACGAGTGGGCCCCGGGGCCCGGACAAGAGTCGGCAAGTGTACAAAGTACGGCCGGGCTGGAACGACAGGCAGCGAAGGAAGAGACAACCGTTGCCCTTAGCCAGGAACAAAAAAGGCAGCGCAGGCACGACGTTTCAGCCTGGTGACCTGGAGCTGTTCGCTTGAGGGCAGGGACTGTTTTGCTGGCAACGGACCAGTGAGGGATCGTGACAAATATGCTGCGTCTGCCAGCGAGCAATGGGCTCTTGGTAGATCGGCTAGTGCTGCATGAGAGCAGGCCACGAACAAGACACCGACGCCAGACACCCACACTCGGGCTGCGTATGGGATACCATGTAAAATTGCTAAGCACGGCTGGTCATACAGAAACAGATCATCGTGCTATTGGTCCACTGTAGCGGTGCAAAGAGAAAAACATGACCATCGCATAAACAAGCCATAACAACCCCAGGAAGTCAGCAAACCCCAAGATTAAAAAGCAAGAGATCGTAAATCAGAACCGCCCCCTGCCTGCAGTGGCAAGAAATAAAAAAATAAAACAAAATAAAAATAGATGTGTTCCTCCCTTACCCCCCTTCTTCTCTCCTATGACCGGCCGCGGGCATTCGACGACTGGTTGTTGCTGCTGCCGCCAGACAGGCCACGGAACCAGTTCCCCAAAAAGCTGCCGCCACCGCTGCCGCTGCCGCTGCCGCTGCCGCTGCCGCTGCCGCTGCCGCCGCCGCTTCTGCTGGCGCTGGCGCTGGCGCTGGTGCTGGTGCTGGTGCTGGTGCTGGTGCTGTTGTTGTTGGTGGTGGTGTTACGGTTTCCGTCTGCGCCCTCGTCGCCGGCGTTTGGTCGAGTCCAGCCAGACTCGCTCGGCACCGGATCGCGCCCGTAGAACACCGTCGTCCAGTCGGGGATCCCGCTGCCGCCGCCGTGTGTCGGCTCCCGGTTGAGAAGGCTCGAGATCCGGTTGCGGTCCTGCCGATCCGTCCGCTCCCGGTCGCGCTCGCGCTGGCGCTCACGGTCTCGGTCGCGCGTGTAGCGGTCCACAAACCGCTCGCGGCCCAGCTCGTCCCCGCTGCCATCGAGCCCACCAACGCGCCAGTAATACTGACCGGTGCTCACTGACGAAGGGCTTCGCCCACGGCTGTCCGACGACTGGGATTCTCTGCCGCTCCGGGACCAGTAGTCCTCGGCGATCGGCGGGACGACGCCGTTGTTGAAACGCCGGCTGGGGATGTTGTGGCCGGGGTTGGGCGAGTGCGAATCCCGCCGCCGCCGTTCGCGCTCGGCAGCCGAATCCCGCTCCGGCGTCCGCGAACTCCGGTAGTGGTTGGTGGGAGGCAGACCGGCCGTGCGCCGGATCGCGTCCAGTCGATCGCGGTGCTGTTGCTCGGCCTGCTGGCGCTCGGTCCGCGCCTGTTCTCGATGCTGGCGCGCTCTCTCTTGTTGGTCCGTCTGCTGCTGATGCCATAGCGAATGCCATGCCCACGGCTGTCCCCACGGCTGCCCCTGCTCCTCCTGCCTATGAAGGCGCATCATCGGTGGAAGCATGAACGGCCAATCGGGGTCGCTTCCGGTTTGGCTGTCGCTCTGGCCAGAGCCGGCGCTCTCGGAGCCATGTTCACCCGTAGTAGCCCTGGCGGAGGCGCGTGCTGCTGCTGTTGTGCCACGGCCCAAAGCTGCGTTGTGTAGGTCGCTCAGATTCATCATAAAAACCCGGCCGTTGACCACGTAAGGGTTGGTGTTTGAAAAGTTGCTGTTCTGCGAGCCAGCCGTCTCGCTGCGGGCCTGTGCGTTGTTGTTGTTGTTGGTGGCGGCGCTGGCGGCAGAGGAGTCGCTGGCACTGTTGTTGGCGCCACTGCTGCTGGCAGTGTGATCGCTGGTGGCTCCTGCCTGGCTGCTGGCCTGGTTGCGTTCTCTTTCGCGCTCGCCGTGCGTGTCCCCGGCGGACCCGCTGTTGGCCGCCACGACCGGACGCCGGCAGACGGGGCAGGTGTTGTGCTGTTTGAGCCACATGACCGCGCACTCCTCGTGAAACCAGTGTTTGCACGACAGAGACAGAACTTCCTCGCCGAGGGCCACTTCGGCAATGCAGATGGTGCACTCGGCAGAGCCCTCCGGCCCGAGCATTTCTGCATCGATCTTTTTGCGTTCCAGCTCGTTCAGAGCCTGTTCCGTGGCGGGTGGTGCGGCGCCGGAGCTTGTGGCCGTCTCCATCAGCATGGACATGACAAGATCCATGGCCTCGTTTGTGTGCACCACATCGCCCTGCGGCTGATGCAGCAGCGACATCAAGATCTGATGCATGGCGGTCGGCAGATCGGGCGGCAAGCCACCGCCGGACTCTGCTTGCTGCCTTTGCCGTTGCTCAGGGAATAGGTGAGGCGGACTTGTGTCTCTCATTATGTCGGTAAAGAACCTACAGGAAAACAGAATTAGCGACGTGATATCGAGAAAAGAGGGGATACCATGGAACATACGAATCAAAGTCCCCCATATGACCAAGATCGACCGAGCCACTGCTCAAGCCCGAGCGTGTTCTGCGTGGCCCCGTGGCAATCGTAAAGGTAGTGGCGCCGCCGGGAAACCGTACACTGGTAGTCCGGGGCCCGTGGTCGCTGGTGCGGGTCGTCCCCGACCGGCCGTGCGACTCGCTGTCGTTCGAGCTGCTTCCGCCGGGCCGAGAGGCAACGCTGTCGCGGTAGCCCGTGATAAAGTTTGTGAACGAGCTGATGATCGAAGCGGGATCAGACGGGTCCGTCACCCGCGGCCGTTGCCCGTGCGAGGACGAACCAGGGCCGTGATCGGCGTCCGCTCCCCGATGCCGGTTGGACCCAGGCGGCCGGTCGCCCTGCTGAGGCGTGCTGCGGCTCGGCGGATGAAAATGGATGGTGGAGCGGTACATGTCGTAGTTTCCGGGGTCGTGGAACTCCTGCTCGTCGATGTCCGCAACGCCCGGATCGGAGTTGTTGTCGTCATCGCCGCCATCGCCAGCCCTCTGTCTCTCGAGACGCTCCGCGTGAACGCGCAACAGGTGCTGGCGGACGCGTTCGGTGTTGCGTGCCGCATCAGGACGTAAGAAGCCGAACGGGTCTATGCCGGGTGTGGGGTATGCCACGGAGAACGGTGTCGGGAGGAAACCACGCGGGTCGTTGGTGTCGGACTGCGATACCTGTTCTCTCGTTAGCGTGGGAAAAGAAAGGTGGGATAGAGAAACATGCGCACCAGTTCAATGCAGTCGCTGTGACAGAGGTCGCATTGCAGCGCCGAGGCATCGCCGACGGGGTGGTACCACTCGTTGTGGCATCTGAAGCAGAAGGCGATGTCGCGACCGGCGATGTGAGGGAGGTGGCGAGACGCCATGGCGCCAGGAGACGGCTACCGGGTAGCTGTTGTTGTTGTTGTTATGACCGCAGCGACAGTGTGCGGTGCGATGACGCGTTGGACAGACGGCAGGGGCCGATGACGAGCCCGACTGACGCAACCGTCCGCGTTGGGCACCCGGGCCGCCGACGGTCGCTAGTGGTGGATCAGGCCCAGGAAGCCAGAGTAACTAGCCAGGGTGAGAGGAAGGAGACGAGGCCGTGAGGAGGATGGCTGGGGAAACGCGTTCGAGGATGACGGTACCCGCCGATTCGCTTCGCTGTGCGTTGCGTTGAAGAACGACGACGGGTTGCCTGCGGCTGACGCGGGTCAGCTGCTGTAGCGGTGGCCGGAACTCCTAATTTCCCGGGAACTTGGCGGCGTTAGGCGGCGGCGGCGGCGGCGACTCCTCGCAAATGAGTAATATTGCCGCTTTTGGGTCGAGACGGGACAGTGCTCATACAGTGCGGGTGGCGCAGCGGTCAGCGAGAGAAGAAGAGGGGTGAGGGAGAGAGGGGAAACGAGGCGTATTGAAGGAGAGAGGATGATAGGAAGACGCAGATAGGAAGAAGAAAACGAGGCGAAGAGGAGAAGACGCGAGGGTGAGAATGCGATAGATAAGGCGGACTGAACAGGGGGGGGGGGGGGGTGGAATCTAGGCGATGTCTTAAAGAGGAGGAGGAGGAGGAGAAAACGAAATCGCGGACGAAAACGAGGGAAAGACAAGAAGAGGGGATATAAAGAGAACGGGAAGGAACGCCAGCAGCGAGGCGAGTCGCTGTTTCCTCGCGGTTGTGGTGGTGTGAGGACAGTGTGCGCAGTCTGTTGCGTCACAGAGCTGTTACAGGAGGGGAAAAGGGAAGGAGGGAGGGAGGGAAGGAGGGAAGGCGAGAAGGTGAGGGAAAACGAGGAACGGGAAAAGAGGAGAAGTGAGGGGGAAACACGGAAGCCGCAGCAGGAGCAGGGCTGGAACCCGAACGTCGGCTTGGACGCGGAAGCCTATGGACAGCAACGAATGGGGCTTGGGCGTTTGCTCGGACTACGCTGGATGTCTGCTGTTTTTGTTTGCCCGACTCTGCGTTCTTATATGTACTGCCGTCCGACCAGGTCGCCCCGGCGCGGGCACGCCACGCAAGCATGCAACGTGGTGCACACGTTTGTTTCGCTGTTCCGGAGCGCGCTGCGTCGTCTGGCTCACCGTCTCTTCACTGGGATCCTGCTCCTCGATTCGCAGACAGGCAGGCACCCGAACATGCATGGGCTTTTGGTTTGTAAAAGACTTTGTTGGTTGAGTGGCGTTGGTTGGGGGCAGGCTGTTTCCCAGCCGCTGCAGGGTCCCTCCTGTTCGTTCCAGGCTGGCTGGAAGCGTCATGATCTGTACTAACACACGAACGAAAAGGAAGCAAAAAGAAAAAGGAAAAAGAAACAAAAAGGACCACGAAATAACCAAAAAAAAAATGCACGCAGAAAACTCCCCATGTCCCACTGCCCGCCGCCCAAGAGAGAGAGATAAGAAAAAGCGCAAAAAAAAAAGTCCCAGCCTTTCCCTTACATAAAACACATTATCGAATCCAGTATGCGGAAGAGGAGGAGGAGGAGGAGGAGGAAGGAATCGAGCCGATGGGGAGGGCAGGTCGGGCAACAACGCATGGCATGCAGGGCGCCATGCAGCCGCCGCCACCGCCGCCGAGCCAACGGCAATCCAGCCCAGATCCCCGGTTTACCGCCGCCGGCCCAGGTTGCGCAGCAGCACGCCACCCACGACACCGGCGACGACGGCGATGCCGCTGACGATGGCGACGCCGACCAGCCCCTCCTTCTGGACCTTGTCGTCGATCAGGGCGTTGAGGTTGGAGGCCTGCTGGTTTGTGGGCTCCTTCTCGAGCAGCAGGTCGTTGTAGCGGCGGGCCTCGGCGTAGTTGCCGAGCTTGTAGTTGCCGAGCGCGAGGTAGTAGAGGCACTCGCGGCGACGCTCAGGCGATGTGCGGAAGATCTCGGTCAGCAGCATGACGCCCTGCTGCTGGTCGGCGCGGGCGGTGGACTTGACCAGACCCTGGGTTGTCAGTGTGACACTCTCTACACACACGCTGTCTCTGACGCCAGAACCTACCCATGCAAAGTTGAACTTGGTCTGCACACCGACCAGGTCGCCCTCCTTTTCATACTGGGCACGCAGCACCTGGAGCTCGGCCGGGTTGAGCGGACTGGCGGGCGGGCGTTCGTGTTAGCAGAAGCGCGCGCATGCGGCCAGCCAGGAGGGAGGAGGGAGGAGGGAGGAGAGAGGGGAGGAGGGGGGGGGGTAGGGGGAAGAAGGTGCACCGGTGGTCCGGGACGGCCACGGCAGCGAGAGATCAGCGGAACAGAGGGGCAGCAGCAACGTACGTCTCGGCGTCGACGGCGTCTGTTGGGCACAAAAGTCAGTTAGCCGGGCGAAGGGAGAGGGGGGGACGATGCAGCACGGGCGCGTGCGCGAGGACCGGCTGCGAAAGTCGGTGAAGCAAGCATGCAAAGCGAAAAACAGAGACAGAGCACGAAAAAAGGAAAAAGAGAAAAAAAAAGCAAAAAACGGTGACGTACAAGGAAGAGCGGCGCCCATATTGACTTGGCTGGGGATGGCAAAAAAAGGACGGGGAGAAAAAGAAAACAGGAGTCAGGGAGCTTTGCGAGCAGCGTCACGCAGCGTTGTGGCTTGGGAGGGAGGGGAAGGGCAGTCCGCGTCGGCAAGGGTCGTCGTCGGGGGGGTTCGTCGTGGTCAGGAGGGAGAAAGAATGGAAAGCAAGGTGGAGCGGAGAGAGAGAGCGAGAGTTGGACAGCAAAAAAGGCCAGCAAAAGGGTCCTGCGACGAGGTTCGTACGAAGTACCGCGTTGGAACACAGGAGAGCAGAAACTCCACCGTTCCGCCGCCTCCGCTGCCTCCATTCAGGCAGGCAGCTGCTGCTAGGCGGGTAGCACCTGTCTGCAAGAGGCCACGGCCGCCTGGGCCCCTTGCAGGCCCACTAGCCGAGCCCCTCTTTTTTTTTTGCGCTGCGGACTGGCGGGCGTTCCGTCATTGCGGCGGCATGTGACCAGCAGGAGAGCCGATGCGGTGCAGTTGCGAGGGGAGCAGAAGCAAGAGTACGAAAGAGAAGACAAAGCTTTGAGGAATAGCAAGAGGGCAGACAAAATCTACAGAACACCTTGACAGGACGCGGGTGCTGCGTGTTTCCCAGAAGGGATGTATGCATCTATCCCATACTATGCATGTATGCAGATCCCGATAAGATAATCACCCTAGCGACCCATCCGGACTGGCGCGCGTCAACACGTCGCGACAGCGAAAGAGAAAAAATCACAGACGCGAAGACAAGGCTTTCTTCACGGACACCACTTGCCTCGACATTGACGATTTACAGACGCCTATTCCGTTGTACCTGTTTAGATACAATACCGCCAAAATGCTCTTTGAAGAAGATCCTTCAGTTGTATGTGTTTTCTCTTCGTCTCATCTTCATCTTCCTTTGCTGACCACTCCAGCTCATCCAACACACCGTGGACAACTTCAACACGGCCCCCGACAAGGCAGCGGTCTCGCGGATTAAGGAGTCGCTCGCTACCCTGCAGGAGGCCCGCCAGCTGCAGGTCCAGGATGGCGAAGCGGCGCTGAAGAGTAGGTCTAGAAAAAAGAGAGACGGACGAGATGAGAACAAGAATCCGAGTCTGACCACCAGAACTCGCCCGCCAGCTCAACACGTCGCGCGCGCAGCACGACGAGCTCGCCGCGAAGCACGCGGCGGCGGCGCACGCGTCCACGATTGCCGACCTCGACACGCAAAAGTTCCGCGTGGCCAAGGCGGCGTCGGACCTGGAGATGGAGACGGAGCGGCTGTCGGCGCGGGCGGCCGACCTGGCGGCGCGGCTGCAGGAGCTGGAGCTGCAGGGGGAGGATGGGCCGGCCACCACGACGGCGACGGCGACCAAGGACACGGACGGCAGTGCCGCCGACGCTGCGGCGGACACGCCCACGGACGACGAGGTGCTGCTGCGGCTGCGCGTGTACCGCAGCCTGGGCATTGAGCTGGAGCGCGACGGCGGCGACGAGGGCGCGTGGACGCGGGCGATTGTGCGCAACGACCGCAAGGGCGACGTGCACGTGGTCAACATGGACAAGAAGTTCTCGCGCTTTTTCTACGCCAACTACTTTTGGCAGACGCTGTGAGGGGGTGGGCGAGGGGTTTGTTTTTTTTCCATTTCCCTGGCGTTTGGCGTTGGATGCATGACGAGGCCGGCAGATGAAGCGTCCCAAGATACCAATGAACACGATTTGCTTTACGAGCTATACGAGTGCGAGAGTACCTTTACGTCCGCCAGCGCATACAGCGCAAGACTCCAGCGGCTAGTGCCCTAAACCCCGCTGCGGATTCCGGGCTCCCCGCCCGCGCCCAACCGCTGTAACGCCGGCCGAGTCGGCGTCCTCTCGAGTCAGCGTCCTCTCTGCTCTGCAAAGCAAAGCCGATGCTCTGCAGCCACGCCCAACCATGTGTGGCGACCACGGCGACGGCAGCCGTCCCCTCCGCGACGATGCACCGCCCGCAGACGACCCCTTCCCCTGGCACGCGGCGCCCGTCTACGACGCCCACTGCCACCCCACGGACGCGGTGGCGTCGCTGGCGGCCATCCCGGCCATGCGCGCCGCCCGCCTGACGGCCATGGCCACGCGGGCGCAGGACCAGGCCCTGGTTGCGCAGCTGGCCGCCGACCAGCCGGCGCGCGTCGTCCCGGCCTTTGGCTGGCACCCGTGGTTCTCGTACCAGCTGTACGATGATGGGGGGGGTGGTGGTGGTGGTGGTAGTGGTGGCGAGCTGACGTCTCTAGAGGCCAAGCGGCAGCACCTGGCGGCGGTGCTGACGCCGTCGCCCGGCGAGAAGAGCGGCGAGGAGGGCGAGGCCCTGGCCGCCGCGCTGGATGCGCTGGCCGCGAGCCTGCCGGCGATCCGGCCGCTGTCGGGCGAGGTGGCGGCGGCGCGGGCGCGGCTGGCGGCGCACCCGGGCGCGCTCGTGGGGGAGGTCGGCCTGGACAAGGCGTTTCGCGTTCCGGAGGCGGCGGGGTCGGCAGGGGCAGTGGAGGAGACGACAGCCACCACCACCACCCCCGGCACGCGCGCCGGCCGCCGCCTGTCGCCGTTCCGCGTGCGCCCCGCGCACCAGGCGGCCGTGCTAGCGGCGCAGCTGCGGCTGGCGGCCGAGATGCGGCGGCCGGTCAGCGTGCACGGCGTGCAGGCGCACGGGCTGCTGTTCCAGACGCTGGCGGGCGCGTGCTGGGCCGGGCGCGAGCGGCAGCTGCCGTCGCGGCGGGAGCGGCGCGAGCAGGCGTGGCTGGAGCGAAAGGGAGCCCCGATCGAGGAGGACTCCGACTCGGATGAGGGCTCAGGCGAGGCAGACTCCCCCCCCCTCCTCCCCGCCATCTGCCTGCACTCGTACAGCGGCCCCGTCGACGTGCTGCGGCAGTACCTGGACCCGCGCGTCCCCGTGGCCGTGTACGTGTCGCTGTCGGTGGCGGTCAACGCGGCGTCGGCGGCGGCGTGGCAGCGGTCGGCGGCCGTCGTGGCCGCGTGCCCGGACGACCGGCTGCTGGTCGAGAGCGACCTGGACGCGGCGGGGCCGGCCATGGACGCGGCGCTGGCGGCCATGTGCCGGCGCGTGTGCGCGGTCAAGCAGTGGCCGCTGGCCGAGGGCATGGCGCGCATTGCGCGCAACTACGAAGCGTTTGTGGGCGGGGGCAAAGGGAAGAGAGAATAAGAGCATGCTATTCCGTGATCATTAAACGCCATAAGAGAGTAGGAACAAAAGAAAGAAAGCCGTTGACAACGGAAAAAGAATATCTGCGTAGATTGTCATGGCGAATACGCCGGCGGCGCCAAGTCGTCGTCCTCGTCGACGTCGCCCTGCAGGTGCTGGTAGGCCGTTGTCCGCGGCCGCGACGGCGGCGAGGGCCGATACGACCGTGCTGCATCGGGCTGTGATGACGACGACGACGACGACGGTGACGACGGCTGCTGCGGCTTCGCGGCCGCCGACACCATCTGGCCCACCATGTCCGCCGCCGCCCGGAACTGCGCAATCTCGTCCGTCATCGAGTACCGGCTGGCCGACGAGCGGCGGGGTGCTCTGGGCGGGTTGGCCACGGGGAGCAGCGGACCGCCGTTGTTGTTGGCGGTGTTGTCCCCGCCCTCGGCGCCGCCGCCGCCCATCCCCGCCGGACTGTATTTCTCGTTGTACGTCTGCCGCCACTGCTGCAGGCGCTGCCCCACGCGGCCGACGGCGGCGCCGAGCGACGCCCGCAGCCGCGCCCGCCGCTGCCTGCGGGCTTCGCGGCGGCTGAACCGGCAGCCGCGGGCGTTGTGGTCGGTGTCGATGTCGGCGTCGGCGTTGGTGAACGGCAGGCCACTGGCGGCGGCGGCGGCGGCGCGGCGCCGCTCGGCGTGCTCGTGCCAGTGGATGGCGAGGATGGCCAAGAGAAAGACGACGCTGCAGACGGCAAAGATGGGGAAAAAGGGGTTGTGTCTGGCGGCGGCGGCGGTGCTGGTGCTGGTGCTGCTGCTGGCGGACGCCTCGGCGGCGGCGTCAGAGGCATCCGCCCGGGATTCCACGAAATAGGCGTACGCGCTCCGCACGCCGTCGGAGACGCGGCCGGCCAGCAACGCGGCCTGTTCGGCCAAGGACGTGTCCGCGTGGGCCATGGCGATGGGGCAAAGGTCTCGAGGGCTCTGATGACGATGGAGGCGACAAAGACGATGGCGATGTTGATGGAAATCGATGGCGAAGAGGCAAGAAAAACAAAAAAAACAAGCGTCAGTGGCAAAACCATCAAAGGCCCCCAAAAGGCCACAGCAGACGGGGTGGGAAAGGGGCGTGGTGGAAAAGAACACGAGAGAGAGAGAGAAAAGAGAGGCCCCCCAGCCCAGGTCGTCTCGCGGGAAAACGGCTGCCTGGAGAGGGCGCTGGAGGCGAGGCGCAGCGCAGCGCCTTGCCCCGCCCGGGCTGCCAGAGGGTGTAAGCCGGGCAGACTTTTGGCCCATGTGCGCCCACTTTTCCGCCCCAACGGCCCGCGCGGTCGGCCCACACAGGGCGTGCGGCGCGATTCGGGCGCTATAACTTGTCCACTGCAATCTTTCTGCACGAGTTTGTACACTTTCTGGACACGAAAATCAGATCATATATGGAAAATAGAGTCCCAAGAGCCGTACTGTTTGTGTGATGTGGTCCATCGTTCCCGAACGCCAAAGGAAGAAACGCAAGAAAGGGGAGGGGGGGAAGGAGGGAAAAGGAAAAAGAAGGAAGAAGGAAAAAGGAAAAAAAAAAGGAAAAAAAGACAGATGAGAGTACAAGGAAAACACACCCAGACGGCCTCACGCTGCCTGCAATCCCGCGTCGCTCTCCGTCATCACGCTGCCCACCTCCGACCAGCTCGTCGGCGTCAGCACGCCCCGCTCGCTGCTGCTTTCGTCGTCGTCATCGTCGTCGCTGACCACCTCGTAGTCCCGGCTCTCGGCCGCCGACACCAGCGACGCCGCGTCCGACAGCGTCAGGGCCGGCGTCAGGGCCGCCGGTGCCGCCGTCGCCGCCTCCTCCCCCCAGAACGTCGACACTGACTCCACCGGCGTCCGCTCGCCGTCGCTGTCGCTGCCCGCCGCGCTGCTCACAATCTCCGGCTCCGACAGCGCCAGCGACAGCGTCGGCGTCGCCGGCGGCTGCGGCAGCTGGAAGCCGGCGGCGGCGGCCGTGGTGCCATCGTTGTGGCTCGCGTGGCTCGCGTGGCTGCCACTGCTGCTGCTGTTCGACGTCTGCTGCGCCCACGCCTGGATCGAGCTGTACACGTGGCCGTCCATGCCGGCGTTGGTGTTGGCATTGGCACCCGCTGTGCCGGGCAGAATCGACGACGAGGCAGTCGACCCGTCGACAGTGGCCGAGGCCGTCGCTGCGTTCTCGGCATCAAAGTACACCTCCGACACCACCACGCCCGACCCGGCAGTGCTGCGCTGGCTCGGCGTTGTCGCGGCCGGCGTCTGGGTCTGGCCGCCGGCCGGCGACGGCATGGGATCAAAGATGCCGTCCATGCTGCAGAGGTCGCTGAGTCCGCCCCGCTGGCTGCTCTTCTTGCGCGCCGCCGCTGCCGTGTCCGGCTCCGACGCGCTGTACAGGTCCGACAGCACGTCGTCGTGCTCCGGCGCCAGGTAGGCCGACGACGAAAAGGCCGCCTCACGCGAGGCCGCCTCGTGCGACGCCGCCTGCTCGTCCAGCTCGATGCCGTACTCGTCGCCGAACGGGTTCGCGTACGCCGCCCCCACCGCCGCCGCCGACGGGGCACTGCCGTTCCACCCCCGGCGCCGCAGCGCGCCAAGGGACACCCGGTTCGCGTCTGCGCCCGTGTTCACCACGTAGGCACCGCGGTCCGCGGCGGTCGAGTCAGGCTGCAGGATGCCGTCAAACGTCGTCTTGGGCGGCACCGGCGGCCGCTGCTCCTCCTGCGACTCGGCGACACCACCAAACGCCGCCGGCAGCTGGATGCCCGCGGCCGAGGCCGCCTCCCGCGTGGCCCGCTGCATTGCCTCCAGGGCATCCCGCGGGTTCCACCGTTCCTGTGTGTCCTGCTGCTCCTGCTGTTCCTGCTCGCCCTGCTGCTGCCGCCGCTCGAGCCGCATCCGGTTCCAGTACAGCAGCTCGTCCCGCTGGCGGCGGCGCGACTCCTCGTCAGCATCAACCCCGGGGTCCCCGCCGGCGGTTGTGGCACCCCGGCGGCCGATGCTGCTCTGCGACGACAGCAGGAAGCCCTCGGCGTCTTCCGGCCGGTTGAAGACGGGTGCGCGGTCCGGGTCCCGCAGATCGTCGGGGGCGACAGCATCGCCCATCGACTGCAGCGCAATGGCAATGCGGCGGCGCAGGTCGTCGGCTCTGCGGCGGACTTCTGGCGACTCGTAGACGATGATGGCGGCTGCCACGGCCATGGAGATGGCCACGAGGCCGGCTGAGACAGCAACGGGGTTAGGCATGGTGAAGGACTTTTGTGCGGTCTCGGGTCCTTCTGTGCGAGGCCAAGAGATTTTAAGGTTGGGATAGGGAGAAGGGGAAAAGGGGAAAAACGGCAAAGGGGGGGGAGAAGAAAGAGCGGTAGGGGCATGGCGACGTCGACGAGGGCGAAGGCAGCCGTGTTTGACAAAAGGCACACCACGCAAGCCGATTTGCCACACGGGGCGGCCTGGAGTGGAGATCTTGGGGGGATAAAAGGGAGTGGGTCGGGCGAAGTGCTGGGCGGGGCTGTTTGGAGGGGCATTTTACGCACCTTTGGCGGCTAAGGGTAGAGGCATATTGCCGGCAGAATGGTCTAGGTGAAGGCAGGCGGTAGCGACGGAGGGATAGTAGGAGACGTACTTGTAAAAGCGAGAATGAGGGTCGGGAGGTGTTGGGGAATCCCAACAGAGACAAGAAGGCACTGGGGAGAAGCGAGGAGAGGAGAAGTGAGAAGGGGACAAGTCAGAAGAGGAAGAGGCAGCAGAGGATAAACAATCGAAGAACAAGAAGAGGAGGACGAAGAGCAAGACGAAAACGAGAAGAGAGCCCATGGAGAAGAGAAGGGAAAACCAAAGACGAAACGACGATCTTGTATCGACAAGACGGCGAGCGGAGGATGCAGGTTGCACGTTGGACGAGACAGCAGCGACTCCAGTAAGACACCATATAAACCACAGAAAGAGCACTGCACGCTTACATACGCAGACAAGTGATAGAGCAAATCAAATACGGGCAAACACCGCCAAATCAAAGTCTATATACACCTCCACGCTGCCTCCACCTTACAGCTTCGAGATAATGGCCGCCGCATACTCGTGCGTCTTGGCCTTGCCGCCCAGGTCGCCCGTCAGCGCCTTGCCCTCGGCCAGCGTGGCAAAGGCCGCCGTCTCGATGCGCGACGCGTACTCGCCCAGGCCCATGTGCCGCAGCATCATCATGGAGCTCAGCAGCAGCGCCGTCGGGTTCGCCAGCGCCTTGCCGGCAATGTCCGGCGCCGAGCCGTGCACGGCCTCGAAGATGGAGCACTCGTCGCCAATGTTGCCCGACGGCGTCAGGCCCAGGCCGCCGATCAGGCCGGCGCCCATGTCCGACAGAATGTCGCCGTACAGGTTGGGCATCACCAGCACCTTGTCGTTGTACGGCAGCGGGTCCGTCACCATCTTCAGGCACGTGTTGTCCAGCAGCTCGTCGTCAAACTCAATGTCCGGGAACTCCTTGGCCACCTGCTTGGCCACGCTCAGGAACAGACCGTCGCTCATCTTCATGATCGACGCCTTGTGCACCACGCGCACCTTCTTGCGGCCAATCTCCTGCGCCTGCTGGAAGGCAAAGCGCAGCACCCGCTCGCTGGCCTCGCGCGTGATCAGCTTGATGCTCTGCACCACGCCCGGCACCACCACGTGCTCAATGCCCGAGTACTCGCCCTCCGTGTTCTCGCGGATCAGCACCGTGTCCACGCCGTCGTACGGCGTCTTGAACCCCGCCACCGACCGGCACGGCCGCAGGTTGGCAAACAGGTTGAACGTGCGCCGCAGCGTCAGGTTGAGCGAGACGTGGCCCTTGCCGATGGGGGTCTGGGGGGGTCAGCAAATGTCCAATGGCCTTCCGTATACCATTCATTCCATGCTTACCGCAAGAGGACCCTTCAGCGCAACCTTGTTTCTCCGGATGCTCTCAATGGCGGCATCCGGGATGGCCGTCCGCCCGTCCTTGATGATCGGCGTCACGTCAATGGGCTCCCACGAGATGGGGGCCTGCAAGGTTGTCAGTAACGTGCACCCACCAACGTACACCCTCTTGGTGAACCCACCTTGGCAGCCTTGAAGATCTGCTTGACGGCCTCCGAGATCTCGGGACCGATACCGTCACCCTCGATCAGGCTGACCGGGTAGTTGCCCTGCAAAGAACACGTGCGTTAGCCCAGCTGCGTTCCATCGTCCGTTCGGTCGGAAAGGGCGTTCAGATAGCCGGTTCGGGGAAGAGGGGGGAGGGGTCCGTTCGTACGTTGGCATCCTTCTTTCCGGTGAAGTTGGCGACCCGCGACGGTGCCGAGTAGAATCGTTGGTTCTGCAGAATCAAGCGTTAGCAGGCAAAGTCGAGGACAAGCAAAAGCATCGTGTCCGGGCCATCCGGCCGGCCCTCCATCCATTGGGAAAACACACCTGCAGCGACAGGCTGACAACCGCACGCGGAGCGGCGCGGAAGCATTGGCGGCTAGCGGGGCCAGAAGCAACAGTTCGGATGGCCAGCATGGTGTCGACGGAGGGAGGGGGAGAGGGAGGAAAAAGAAGACGAGGAGGAGGGGAGGAAAGCAAAGAAGCGCAAAAGGCGAGGAAGCTGGAAAAGAAAGAAGGCGTGGGAGTTCAATGGAAGAGAGAAACAAAAAAATAGAGACAAAAAAAAGAGAAAATCAAGAGAGAAAAAAAAGTCTCGGGACGCCGGCGAAGGGGAATGGAGATAATCACAAGCTGCCACCGTCCGTGAGTGATAAAAGTGCACTGGCAGCGAAAGCTACAGCGGCCAAACACGGGCCAAAGGACAGCGAGGAACCCCACTTGTGTGCGGTCATTGGCCCACCGATAATCGCTCGCGGCTGCGCTTGGTTCGTATTTCCGTCGCACGCGAGCCCTGGCCTTCGGAAGCCGGATAAAAGATAGCGCTTATCGATAGCCAAGCCACAGCAGGAGTGCACCGCCACGTTTCAAGCTGTCACCTCCACACTCACCTCCACAGTTTCCGGACGCAACGACGGAGCCATACGACGACCACACACACACACACACAATCCAGCCATTCCCATTCCCATCAAACCCTTGTGCATGGACGCTGGGCGTCTGCACCTGCCGCCATGGCCGATCTCGAGCGCACCGTGCTCGACTTTTACCAGATCTCGACGCCCTATCCCGACGCGTGGCCGGCCGAACGCGACGCCCTCGACGACAACGATGACGGCTTTGATGGCGGCGACGCCAAGGCGGCCGCGGCGGCCGACCGCGAGCGCCGCGCCAAGATGAACCGCCGCAAGTCGCGGTACCAGGCTCTGGAGCGCGCGGCCACGCACCGCAGCAGCGGCCTGGGCGGCGGCGGCGACAAGGGGCTGCCGCGCGACGAGCCCGACCCGCTGGGCACGACCGACAGCGTGCTGCTGGCCCTGAAGCGCAACGGCGTGCAGGACGAGCCGCGGTTGCGTACGTGCTCTGTGGTCTCTGCTATCTTTCAAGGTAAATGCTAACCCCCCAGGCAACCGCTTCCTGCTCTCGTCGACAGCCTTCTCGCCCGCCCTGTTCCTGTCCCAGGTCCACACCAACGCCAGCACCGAGTCGCTGCTGGCCGGCCTGGACGTGCTGTCGCGGTCGATCGACCAGAAGTCGGCCTCGCTCAAGGTCCTGGTCGAGTCCAACTTTGAGCGCTTCGTGCGCGCCAAGGCCACCATCGACAACGTCTATAAGGAGATGAAGTACCACGGTGGCGAGCCGCCCGCGCTGCCACCGCGCACCCACGCGCGCACGCACTCGCGCCAGTCCAGCCGCTCCGCCTTCCGCAGCAGCCTGAGCGCCGGGCCGGGCGCCCTGGCGGGAGCGGCCGCGGCGGGCGGCGGTGCCGCCGCCGCCGCCGGGGGCGATGCGAATGGCGCGGCCGACGCGCGGCGGCGCAACGCGCTGCTCAAGGAGAGCGAGTACGGCGTGCTCGGCATCAAGCAGCCGCTGCTCGAGGTCGTGGCCAAGGCCGAGGACGTGTGGCGGCCGGCGCTGGGCGGCCGCGAGAAGGAGGAGGCGCTGCGGGTGGTGTCGGCAACGCTGGCGCGCTTCCACGAGTACGTCGAGGCCAGCGCGGCCATTGCCGACAGCATCAAGCGCAACGACCACGAGACGCTGGTTGAGGAGTACCACCGGGCGCGGCGGTTTGCCGACGACGCGCGCGCGCTGGTCGAGCAGCTGCAGCGGCAGCAGCAGCAACAAAAGCAACAGCAGCCGCCGACGGGCCGGGCAAAGGGCGACGGCGACAACACTGCCTCTGCTGCCGCCGCCGAGGCCCGGCCCACCGACGCGCAGATGTACCAGATCCTGCTGGCGGCGCGCATGTGGCACGACGTCGAGGAGCAGATCCAGGCGTACAAGCGCGACGTGTGGCGGCGGCTGACGTCGATGCACAGCGTGGCGCGGGCGTCGGACGCGCTGGCAGTGGGGCCGGGGGCCGGGGCGCACGACCAGCATATGGAGCTGATCGCGCTGCTGCTGGAGCTCGGGGTGGAGGACAACCCGATCTGGGTGTGGCTGCTGAGCCGGTACGACTATCTCAAGGGCAAGATCCAGGCGACGTGCGACCGGACCAAGGTGGAGATCGAGGTGCTGCGGCGGCGGCTGGCGGCGGCGGACAAGCCGGCGCCACACGTGATTGCAGGCCACCTGCGGACGCTGGGGCGGCAGTCGCTGGAGTCGCGCAAGATTGCGACGCTGGACGCGGCGGGCGTGGTGGAGCTGTGGGAGAAGGTGTACGGGTTCCTGCTGCAGCTGCTGTCGGCGCAGGGGATCCTGGGCGAGGTGGTGGAGTTCTGGCAGACGGTGGGCGGCTTTGTGGACGGGCGCACGCAGCAGTCGCTGCCGACGGGGTACCGCGGCGAGTCGCGCGAGCACCACCGGCTGTCGCAGCAGGGCGCGGTGGACCTGCAGAAGGGCGCGGTCGAGTTGGTGGACCTGCTGCGCGAGCAGGTGTTTTCCTTCTTTGCCGGCCCGCCGCCGGAGGACGTGTCGCTGCTGTTCTCGCCGATCCCGCTGTCGCCGTCGCCGCGCACGCCGCGCACGCCGCTGTCGGCGCTGTCGCTGCACGGCGGCGGCGACGGCCGGGGTGGCACGGGAAGTGCAGGCAACGCGCCGCTGTCGCCGAACGGGCTGCGCGACCCGCGGTTCGCGCTGGACCCGAAGAACCCGCCGCCGCCGTCGCCGCGGCGGGGCGAGGCGTGGGAGAAGTTTGCGTTCTGGCCGCCGTGGTCGAACTCGATCAGCGGGGTGCACTACCTGTCGAAGATGCTGGCGCTGGTGGGCTCGGGGGCGTCGGAGATGGCCAGCCTGCTGGAGAGCCGGGAGGGCACGGCGGCGGGGGCGGGCGGCACGGACGGCGGCGAGGTGGAGCGGCTGCGGACGCTGGTGGGCGCGGTGCGGGAGCGCAGCGTGGCGGCGCTGTGCGCGGCGTGGAACAAGGACGCGGAGACGATCAAGTACGTGGAGGACTGGCACCGGGCGGCGGACCGGCGCGACGTGACGCGGATGCCGGCGGCGTTTGCGGCGTTTGAGGGCGCGATCCTGTCGGGGATGCAGAAGATCCTGTACGTGTCGGAGGCGATGAGCAAGCCGGGGGCGGGGGCGATTGTGCTGCCGCCGCCGACGAAGCTGCTGCAAATGGTGCGGGCGCAGTACGTGACCACGCTGTACAAGGCGCTGAGCGGCATGGTGGAGAACGCGGAGCGGCCGGTCAAGCGGGCGGACGACGAGTGGACGACGGGCGAGGCGGGCGATGCAGGGGCCGGCGGCGGCGGCGCAGCGACCGGCACAGCCACGGGTCCCGGCGGCGGCAGCAGCAGCAGCAGCAGCAGCACCATTGCGCTGGCCCTGGCGTCGGCAGCGGTGCCGGGGGCGCTGGGCGACGGGCGGGCGGCGGCGCTGCTGGACAACGGAGCGTTCAACGCGGGCGACCGCAACGTGCGGATGCTGCTGACGCTGAGCAACCTGCAGAGCCTGCGGACGGAGATGGTGCCGCGGCTGAACACGCAGTTTGAGAATGCGTTTGCCGTCAAGCTGACGGACGAGACCAAGACGATCCGCGACGTGCTGGGGCAGATCGACACGCGGCTGTTCCAGTCGTACACGCGGCCGACGACGGACGCGCTGCGGCGGATTGTGCGGGGGGGGGTGCTGGGGGCCGGGGCCGGGGCCGGGGGGGCTGCGTCTGCTGCTGCCAGAGAGGGAGAGGCCCTGCAACCCCGCCCCTACGTCTACGACGCGCTGCTGCTGCTGGTGCTGGTGCACGCGCAGGTGTCGACGACGGCGGCGTCGCTGACGCAGCAGGTGCTGGCGCATCTGCTGGAGCAGCTGTCGCGCGAGCTGCTCGACGCGTTCAAGCAGGGGCCGCCGGCCGGCCCGGCGTCGTACGACCTGGCCGGGCTGATGCAGGCCACGCTCGACGTCGAGTTCGTCGCGCAGACGCTCAGCCAGTACACGACGGAGCGCGCCGCCGCCGTGCAGAGCCAGATCTACCAGGACCTGGACGCGCGCACCGACGCGGACGCGCGCGCGCAGCTGCAGAGCGCGCTGCCGGAGCTGCGCACGGTGCTGAAGCGGCTGCGCGAGGCGAGCAAGAACGAGTTTGCCTGTTTCCGGAAGCCGAAGCGGGGGGGCGGCGCCGGGGGAAGCGACCGGGGCGGGGCGGCGTCGCCGGCACCGTCGGCCGGGTCGGGCGGCGGCGGGATGGGGGTGGCCGTATGATGGGGGAGGTGGCGGTGATGGCCGTCAGAACGGTCATGGCATTTATCTACGTCACGGGATGGATCTGGTTTCAGTCTTTTTTAAGCCTGCGTATTCTCACAGTTATTTTCTTTAAACCAGCGCATTCTCAGTTATTTTCTTTAAACCTGCGTATTCTCACATTATTCTCAGAGATGAGATCGGTCTATCCTACAACGCCCTGTCCAGCTCACTTCCTCCGGTTCTGCTGCATCATCAGAATCTGCACCAGGCGCACAAAGATGTTGAGAAAGTCCAGCTCGAGCGAGATGCTCTCGTTGACGGCGTCGCGCTTGATCAGGCCGCGCTCGGCCAGGCGCGCGTGGTGCAGCACCTTCTGCACGTCGTACAGCGTGAAGCCGCCAAACAGCGCCAGGCCGCCGTACAGCCACAGGTTCTCGGTCAGGGCCAGCGTGCGCACGGCCGTGGCCGGCACGACCAGCGGCGCCAGGCCCGACATGAGCACAATGGCGCAGCCGGCCAGCAGCGGGCCGCCCAGGTACAGGTACTTCTCCTGCTTGGCCGTGGCGCCGACAATCGCAATCGAGCCCATCATGGCGACGGTGTAGAGGCCGGCGCGGGCCAGCAGCGGGCCGGGCACAAAGGCGATCATGGGGGCGATGAAGGCGGCCTGCGTGGCGTTGAACGCGGCCCAGAGGGCGTACTTGGGGATGTAGCTGGGTTGTTAGCGATCCGATTCGGGGATTCAAAGACTTGGATGGTGGTTCCTTGGACGGATCCAAGCAGATCGATGCCTGTAGAGGAAGCCGATGCGCCCGGGGATCTATACTCACTTCTCCGGCTCAATCGCCCGCGTCCCAATCATCGTGCCAAAGCTCAGCGCCATTCCGCCAATGGCCACGGCCCACGGGTTCGCCACCATCATCCGGAAGGCAAAGCCCGACCGCACCATCTGCCGCGCCGTCAGCGCAATGATGCCGATGCCCAGGCCCGTGTGCAGAAACGTGTCGTTGAGGTACTCGCGCTCGTACACCGGCATGCCGCCGTCGTCGCGCGTCTCGCGGTTAAACACCACGTTGACCGCCACCAGCGTGCCGCCAAAGATGGCGCCGCCCACCAGCAGCTTGCGCAGCGTCGACGGCTCGGCCGCCGCCGACGAGAAGCCGTTGCCGCCCTGGTGGTAGGCGCGGCGGCCGATCGTCGACAGGACCGAGGAAGTCGTCGCACCCGCCCGCAGCATCGTCGACGGCTTCGACAAGCCCGTCTTGGGCGCCGCGTGGTGGAAGCCCGCCGCCGCCATGGTCGTCCGCAGCGAGGCCGTCTTGGTCGCCGTCGCCCCGGCACCGAACAGCTGGGGCGCGACACGCCGCAGCCCGGCCGCCGCAGGGCCCACGGCGCTCGTCGTGGATCGTAAGAGAATCATGGTGTCGTGTGATGTGTGAAGTTGCGTTGTCGATGACGGAAGAAAGGAATCGTGAACCGTGACGAGTCTTTTAAGAGGCAGAACAGCGCCACGCAATGCGGGCAGCAGGACAAAACTTGGCGCCTTAATAATCAATCGAGATCGGGTGGATCCGGCGTTTGCGCGGTGGCGGGCCCGGAGTTTACAGCATTTCCGACACGGCCATTCGCTGGGTTGGACAGCTTGGGAGCCCCACCCTTGCACACAGACGAGAAGCTTCTATTCTGTGCTGCGCCAGCTCCAACTTACAGCGAGGAGACGGCAACGGCGGCGACTGTGTTGAGTAGGAAAAGCTTACGGAAATTTCAAATCAAGGAAAACTTCTGGTAACAGAAAGCTCTAGATGCTGTGTGTGCAGTTGAAGAGCAGCGCAAGGTCGAGGAGGGTCGGCGCATTGAACCCATCTCAAGACACTCGGCCAGAGGCGTCACAAGCAGCCGAACATGGTGAAAGTGGCCGCTGCCGCTCTCTACAGTTGCTCACGTCTCCGCCGCTATGCAAATTTGATTTCATCGGCGCATAGGGAACGATGTGGACGCACGTCTGCTGGACCGAGAGCGGTTGGCTGCAGCCGGTGTGCCATTCACAGAGTACGGAGTACGAGTGCACTCCTCGCTGACAAGAACAAGTGTGCGGAACGTGGCAGTTACCGCAGTTTGTTCCCCAGAAGTCTCTCGGCAGACGACAGTTGATCCCATAAAGGTTGCAGTGCCGGCGAGCGGGGGCCCTTTCACTTACTCCGTACAAGGACAGGGATCGTGCAGCCTGGAGAAAGAGACCCGTCGATTGGCGGGCAGGTGGAAAAAGGTAGGCTGCGCAAAAGAAGCATAAACCATGTAGCGACGACAACCCCTGGAGAGACAACAAGCCGAGCAAGACGCCGAGAACTGAAAATCCAATGCCAAAGTAGATTCCCCCCCTCCATAACCATGACAACCGCTCCTTCCCCGGATCAACTCCCCCACCTTCCCTTCTAGCTCTTTTGATCACAGCCTAGATGGCAAAGCTTATACCACTTCTGAGGACAATTTTATATCAAGCAAAACAAAGCATCAACCACTCTTCTTTTGATTTTTTTTCGCCGCACTCTACAACAACACCAAAAAACAGGATATCTTGTTCCTCACCAACTCTATTGCCCTAGCGTCTCTGAACGTGCTGCAGCGCTCCAAAAGCGGAGAATCGCCGTCGACGACATCTACCGAGCGTTCTATGAAACCGTACCATAATATGCCCACCACTCACGCTCTCGTCCGAAGAGCCTGCTGGGCTGCATGACCCGTCTGGACTGCAACGATGCCAGACGGGCCGACTCAACGACGGCCACCGGCAGGGGTTTGGCGAGGCCCCCGCATCTGATTCTCAGCGTGCAGCTGCACATGACCGGGGGGGGGGGGAGTGCCGTGGATCGGCCGGCAGATGCGGGGAGATGTGCGGGTGTAAGTCGCAGTGCCTGTGTGCGAAGAGCGAGCGTCAATGAGCATGACGGTCATGGACTCAGTCACATAGACGGACGACACACTCAATTGAGTATAGACGGCTCGGGACTCTCTGTCGGCCACGCTCACGACCACAGCACGACCACGACACGACACGGCCACGACCACGACCACCGTCACTGGTCCCTTGCTGTCTGCCCGGCTAGCCTGTCCAAGCCTGCCCATCACGTTCACCTCACCAGCACGTCTCGGTCCGATTGCGCTGGGCGTGCTGCCCAGTCGGCCCTGCTTTCTAGCGTGGGCACGTCTCGGCACGGATGGCGTCCTCGGCCGGCTTCGTGACCGGGTATGGATCTCCGGGCAAAGGCAGCTCTGGAGGAACAGTATAAATGTGTGGTGATGCTCGCAAGGATGTCTGTTCCTCAACCAACTCAACCAACTCGCCTGCTTCCGCCACCATGCTCCCCAACCTTTGTCTTGCCGTGGCCACCCTGGCCGGCCTCGGCGCCTGTGCCTCGCAGGGCGTGATCGTGGACGACGCCTACTTTTACGGGCAGTCGCCGCCCGTCTATCCATCGCGTGGGTGTCTGTTCCTTTTGGCTGAGTCCTCCCCCTCGCTAACACCACAGCCAACGCCACCGGCAGTGGTGCCTGGGCGTCGGCCTTTCGCAAGGCCAAGCAGTTTGTTGCGCAGCTCACGCTGGAAGAAAAGGTACGACCAACTTCAACCTTTTTCTGACGCAGTCACTGACCAGCAGGTCAACCTCACCGGCGGGGCCACGTCCACGACCGGCTGCGCCGGCTATGTGCCGGCCATCCCGCGCCTCAACTTTCCTGGGCTGTGCCTGACGGACGCCGGCAACGGCGTGCGCGGCACAGACTTTGTCAGCTCGTGGCCGAGTGGCCTGCACGTGGGGGCATCGTGAGTTCTCCTGGACCAGCCATTTAAAACGTATCCCTGCTCACTCTCCAGCTGGAACAAAGACCTCGCCGCCAAACGGGCCACTGCCCTCGGAAAGGAGGCCCGCAAAAAGGGCGTCAACACGCTGCTGGGTCCCGTCATTGGGCCAGCCTTCCGCGTTGCCGAGAGCGGACGCAACTGGGAGGGTGTGTCTTCTCCTGTTCCATGTTCTCATGCTCGTCTGTGTCTAACCCGCAGGCTTCGCCGCCGACCCGTACCTGGCCGGCGCGCTGGTGACCGAGTCAATCTCCGGCCTGCAGAGCACGGGGGTCATGGCTTGTGCCAAGGTATGTCGAGCATTATTTTTTTGCCTCACTCTTGGCCCTCGCTAACAACCAGCACTACATTGCCAACGAGCAAGAGACGTGGCGCTACTCCAGCGGCAACGTATCGTCCGTGTCGTCCAACATTGATGACGCCACGATGCACGAGTTCTACCTGTGGCCCTTCCAGGACGCCGTGCGTGCCGGCGCCGCCAGCGTCATGTGCTCGTACAACCGCGTCAACAACTCGTACGCGTGCCAGAACAGCAAGACGATGAACGGCCTGCTCAAGGAGGAGCTGGGCTTCCAGGGCTTCGTTGTGTCCGACTGGTACGCGCTGCACACAGGCTACCAGGCGGCCGACGCCGGCCTCGACGTCGTCATGCCCAGCAGCTCGCCCAACTGGGGTACCAAGCTGGAGCAGGCCGTCACCAACGGCTCGCTGGCGGCCACGCGCCTCGACGACATGGCCACGCGCGTCGTGTCGGCCTGGTACCTGCTCGGCCAGGACGGCGCGGCCTTTCCCTCGCCAGGCGTCGGCATGCCCAAGAGCCTGATTGTTCCGCACACGATTGTCGACGCGCGTGACCCGGCCGACAAGTCCATTCTGCTGCAGGGCGCGCAGGAGGGCCACGTGCTGGTCAAGAACACGGGCGGCGCGCTGCCGCTCAAGAAGCCGCGCCTGCTGTACATTGCCGGCTACTCGGCGCGCGAGCCTGATCTGACGTCACCCGTGTCGTCGGCCAGCTTCCGCAGCGGCTCCGAGGCCGTCGGCACCGGTGGCGCGGCACCGGCAGCCGCGCTCAACGGCACGCTCATCTCGGGCGGCGGCTCGGGTGCGACGTCGCAGTCGGTGATCTCGTCGCCCTTCCACGCGCTGGTGACGCGCGCGCTGGCCGACGACAGCCAGATCTTCTGGGACATGCGGTCGGCCAAGCCGACGGCCGACGCCGCTGCGGACGTGTGCCTGGTCTTTGGCAACGCCTTTGCCATTGAGGACCACGACCGGCCGGGCGTGCGCGACACGTACACGGACACGCTGGTGCAGAGCGTGGCCAACTCGTGCGCCAACACGGTGGTGGTGCTGCACAACGCGGGCGTGCGCCTGGTGGACGCGTGGATCGACCACGTCAACGTGACGGCCGTCATCTTTGCGCACCTGCCGGGCCAGGCCAGCGGTGACGCGCTGGTGTCGCTGCTGTACGGCGACAACGGCGCGGACTTCTCGGGCCGCCTGCCGTACACGGTGCCGCGCAACGAGGCCGACTACGGCACGCTGCTGGGGCCGAGTCTGCCGGAGGGCGACTACGCGTACTTCCCGCAGAGCGACTTTGACGAGGGCGTCTACGTCGACTACCGCCGCTTTGACCGCGAGGGCATCGAGCCGCGCTTCCCGTTCGGCTACGGGCTGGGGTACACGACGTTTGCGTACAGCGGGCTGAAGATCAGCGGCAGCGGCCGGGGCCGGCTGAGCAAGTATCCCACGCGCGGCGTTGTGCCCGGCGGCGCGGCGGACCTGTGGGACGACGTGGCCAGCGTGTCGGTGACGCTGACGAACACGGGGGCGCGTGTCGGGCACGAGGTCGCGCAGCTGTACGTGGGCATCCCCGGCGGGCCGGTGCGGCAGCTGCGCGGGTTCGAGAAGCTGCAGCTGGCGCCGCGGCAGGCGGCGACGGTGCGCTTCCAGCTGACGCGGCGCGACCTGAGCGTGTGGGACGTGGCGGCGCAGCAGTGGCGGCTGCAGGCGGGGCCGTACACGGTCAGCGTGGGCTCGCACAGCCGGTCGCTGGCGGTGAACGGGACGCTGACGCTGTCGGTGAAGTAGGACTTATTTCTTTGATTTTCAAAGCTCTTGCTCTTGCACTTTGCCTGGCAAGAAACACGTCTTTTATTTTTCATGGCTGTGCGAAATGCTATCTACAGGACGGGGAAGGGACATGGACTGCAGCACGTCCTCTTCCCCCAAAAAGAAGGACCGCAGCGTGTGGCATGCCGTCACTCGCTCTTGTACACATGGTGCGTTGTGACATGCTGGCCTTTCTTGTTTTGGTAGTCGACCGTGACGTGATCTTCAGGCCTGCCATCGCCTCTGTGAAAGGTCGACCTGGGGGGGGGGTCAGCGTCTGCCCTTTCTATCAGAGCTTCTTGCAGTGGGACAGGAATACGCACTTGATCACGGCGTGCTCGACACCGCGTTTTTCCAGGTTGAAGTTGTTGTAATGGTGCTGGACGCATGTCTCAGCGACCAAGCGCTGTCCGTCTTTCGAATGGTGCGAGGAGTGCTTCCACGTAATGCTTTTGAGGCCGAGGAGAAAGGAGGACGGTCTCATGGCAAAGAAGGACGACGGCCTCATGGCGAGGAAGGACGACGGTCTCATGGCGAAGAAGATTGACGGTCTCATGATGAAGATGGGGAAGGAAAAAAATCAAAAAAAAAATTAAAAAAAGTCGTAGTGAAAGAGTTGGAGTGGCAGTTGTCGAGAGAGATGCTGAACAAAACCCCCAGACATTGCTGGCCACGGCTCTCGTTTATATACTCCATTGCAGACGCAGACACGTTGACGATTCAGACCGCTCAAGACACAGACCGCTTCAAGGCAGCCCCATGAAGCGTCTCCCGTTGACGATCCGAACTCTCCCATGCCGTCTATGACAATGGCCTTGTTTACTCCCGGCACAGATGCCGGACTCACGCACAGCTGAACGAGGGCGCGTGCGGGCACAGCACAGCGTCTCGCTGCGTACGCAAAGCCCCCAACCGGATGCCAGCCGGCGCAGCATACCCCGTACGAGGCCCGTGGGGCTGCTGCCGGCAGCGTCCCCCGGGCGGATCTGTGGGGGAGGGAGCTGGGCGGGCGGCGGCCCACTGATGCGAGGCGGCTAGCGGCAGGGCCCGTGGAAAAAAAAGCCCCTAAGCCCCTAAAACCCGTACAATCCCACACCACTGGACAGGCGTTCTTTAAAACGACGACGACGACGACGACGACGAGCGTGTTTGTTTTTGTTTTTGTTTTTTTCTTGCTCTCACAAGCACATGTGCTCCTGCAATGCCCTCCCTCTCCAAGGCCCTTGCTTCGGCCTCGCGCCGGCTGCGGCTCTCCACCCGCCGTGACGTGGCCGGCGCCCAGGCCCTGCACCATGCAGCAGCATCGTCATCAACACCAGCCCCCGTGAGCATCTCGGAAGAAGCCCGCGCGCGCTACGCGCCGGGGGGCTACCACCCGGTCCGGATCGGCGACGTCTTCCACGACGGGACGTACCGGGTGCTGCGCAAGCTGGGCTACGGGCTGTACTCGACGGTGTGGCTGGCGCACAATGTTCGGTAGGGTTTCGTTTGGAAGAGGTGTACGGATGTGCTGTGCTGACCCGCCAGAACAAAAGAAAACGTTGCGCTCAAGATCCTGGCGGCCGACACGTACGACGGCCGGCACGACTCGTTTGAGCTGGCCATCCTGCGCCACATCCGCGACAAGGCCGCCGCCGCCGCCGGCAGCCCGCCCGGCAGTTCGCCCGGCAGCCCGTCCGGCAGCCAGCACGTGCTCGCGCTGCGCGACGAGTTCCGCCACGCCGGCCCGCACGGCGAGCACGTCTGCCTCGTCTTCAAGGCCATGGGCCCCGACGCCAGCCGCCTGCGCGACCTGTTCCCGCCGCAGTACCGCCTGCCGCTGCCGCTGGCGCGCCGGCTGGCCCGCGACCTGCTGGCGGCGCTGGCCTTTTTGCACGACACCTGCGGCGTCGTCCACACCGACATCAAGCCGCAGAACATCCTGGTCGAGACGGCCGAGCTCGACGACATGTTTGCCCACGCGCCGCCCGACGTGTTCCCGCCGTCCGAGGCCCTGCCACCGCCCGACGACTACTACATGGCGTCCGGGCCCGTGGTGTCGAGCCACGAGGCCCTGTCGGCCGAGAACGCGTCGTTTCGCCTGGCCGACTTTGGGACGTGTACGTGCATCGGTCATCGGTACACCACATTGTCTACTTGTCTACGTGCTAACCCCCCCTCCCCCCCCCCCAGCGAGCTGGACAGACAACCACTTGACCGAATGGATCCAGCCGAATGTGCTCCGGGCCCCAGAGGTCATTCTCCGGGCTGGCTGGGACTACAAGGCGGACATTTGGAATGCCGGGTTGGTGGTGAGTGCACTGCAGAAGAAGGGAAAAAAAAAAAAAAAAAAAAAAAAAAAAAAGCCATGGAGCTGACTGACCCCCAGATCTGGGAACTCACCACCGGCCAGCTGTGCTTCGACGGCCAGGCCACCGCCACCGCCGACTACTCGTCTGCCGCCCACCTGGCCCAGATGGAGGCCATTCTCGGGCCGCTGCCGGCGTCGCTGGTGGCGCGCGCCGGGCGCCGCGACTTTTTCAACGAAGAGGGTGCGTACAGTGGACGAACGGACGATACTCTGCACAAATGCTGACAGCCAGGCCGCCTCGCGAGCGGAATCCAGTTCCCGCCCATCTCCCTGGCCGACATCTGCCAGGACAACGATGCCTTTTCCTCGTCGGAAGACCGCGACGCCTTTGTGGCGTTGATGCAGAGCACGCTGGCCTACGAGCCGCAGGACCGGCCGGATGCGCGCGTGCTGCTGGACGCGGCGTGGCTCCAGATGTAGCACAGCACAAAGTTCACACGAACAAGACGTCCTATTTCCTCTATGCCGTTCTATGATGGTCCCGTCCTTCTTTTCTCTGCGCGCCGTTGGCCGCTCTACTCGACAATCTCCTCCTTGCAGTAGATGCCGTACTTCTGGTCGTCGTTAGAATAAACCAAGAGAGGGCAAAACAGATAAAAGATCGACATACCTCCTTCAGCTCCTTGATGAGCGGGCCGTTGATCTTGGCGTTCATGGGCGCCAGCACGCCCTTCTCCGAGATGGTGCCGTCCAGGACCTGCTTGACGGCGACGGCGCAGGGGACACCGACTGTTGGTTAGCGGGGGGAAGACGAAGACAAGAGGGAAAAGAAAGAGGGAATAGAAAAAACCCACCCAGCTTCGCCATGGCCGAGTAGCCGTTGGGGTCGGTGCTGCCGTACTCGCACAGCGTCGACAGGCGCGTCTGGCGCGTGCCGTCCTTGAGCTCGACCTCGAACTTGTGCTGCAGCATGACCAGGTCGCGCTCGCCCGGCGCGAACTGCATCTTCTTCTCGAGCGTGGCGCACAGCGTGTCGAGCGGGTTGCCGCGCGGCAGGATCGGCTCGTCGGAGAAGAGCCCGATCCACTTGAGCCCGGCCAGGATGCGGTCGCGCTGCTCGGCGTCGGCAAACGCCGTCTTGGCCACGATGGCGTCCGTGAGCGTCTTCTCGTCCGCCGCCGCCGTGCCCAGGAGCGTCTGCGTCGCCGTCTTCCACGCGAGCGGCTGCTTCCAGTACGCGGCCTCGTCGTCCTTGAGGAAGCCAATGTCGACGAGCACCTTGACGAACTCGGGGAAGCCGGCGTAGCGCAGCGTGCCGCGGATCACCGTCTGCGCCTCGGGGATGTTGTAGCGCTGCTTGTAGCCGGTCGAGTCGCGGTTGGGGTAGGCGACGAACGCGAAGCCTGGGGGTGGTCAGGGCATATTTTTTTGAGAGAAAACGTCGAGCTCTGGGACTTACCAGGGTAGATGTGGTACGGCTTGGCGGTGGCCATCAGGTCTGGCGGTCAGAGTAGAGTTCAGAAAAAAAAAACCTAGAAAAAAACCTGGACGAGGAATGCTTACCAGGCCCCGCAATGTTGATGACCTCGCCGTCCTTGTAGAAGCTGGCGGCGTTGCGCAGCGCCAGCAGCACGCCGCGCGGCGACCACGAGAACTTGTAGCCCAGCGGGTTGCCCGACGCCTCCGGCGCCGGCAGGCCGCCGCAGTACGACAGGAACGACAGCACCTTGCCGCCGGCCGCGTGGACCTCGTCGATGGCCTTGACGGCGTCTGGGGGGGGGGGTTAGTGTTAGTGGGTGTCGGTTATGAGCATCGTCAGCTCCTCGTGCTTACACAGGTGGTCGATGCCGGGGTCTGTCTGTTAGCGAATGCCCACAACCAATGCTCATCATCGTCGTCGTCGTCACTCACCCAGCCCAATCTCGTTCATCACCGTGATGCCCGCGTCCTTGCACTGCTGGTCCAGCTCCAGCATCGCCGGCGACACGTAGCTCGTCGTCACCACGTGCTTCTTCTGCCGGATCGCCGACTGGATCACCGCCGCGTGGAACGTGTACGGGATCAGGCTGATCACCAGGTCGTTGGCCGCCACCGCCGCGTCCAGCGCCGCCGCGTCCGTCACGTCCAGCGACACCGGCACCGTGTTGGCAATCCCCGCCGACAGGCTCTGCGCCGACGCCAGCGTGCGGCACGCCACCGTCACCACAACGCCCGACTGCGCCAGGATCTCCAGCGTCGGCTTCGTCACGAAGCCCGCGCCGAGCATGAGCACCCTGGTGGCACAGGTCAGTACATACACACAGTACAAGGTAGAGAGAGATTCACAGCCGTCAGGGAATGCACTCACTTCTTGGAAGCCATTGTGTATGTTTGGGGGTATGTAGATGTGTATGACGGTGTATGCAGACAATTGAAACAGTCATACAAACAAAAATCAACTTTGAAAATTTATTCCGTACGCGGCGCTCTTCCCTACGCTTAGGATGTCTTTTGGCGGGGTTCGCCCGCCGATGCGGAGGCCGGCTGTCTGGGCCTGTTTTACGGTCACGTGGAGGTCACGTGGATCTAGATGTTCACTGGCACGGCTTCTACGAGCATCTGTTTCTTTGAGGACATGTGTAGTTGGGGAAAAGAAAAGGAGTTTATTGACTTACTGGGATATGCGTGATATATATAGAAAATCAATGAAAAAGTTTGGAGAGGATGGGACACACAGCGAGGCGAAAGTCTCGCACGAGACGAATCTGGTGTTAGTTACCGTAGAGCAGCTCAAGCTCATGCAGGCACTGGTCGCAGACATCAAAGAAACGCACCTGCAGCGGGCGGCAGATCAGCTCACAGAACAGCTCCGGGCACTGCTGGGCAGGGATCATCATTAAGGCAATCCCACACAGGCCCGTGCTCAGGGTGGTCTGGTAGTGGCCGCACGGCTGGAAGTAGGTGGTCTGCGTGGTCAAATGGCACATGATGCTGGTTTTTGCGATTCTTCTGCTCCCTTGTGTTGTTATTGAGAGAGAAAAAGAAGAAATGGCGGCGAGCCGTGCGAACAGGTGTTGTGAGCTGAGTTGTGTCTTGGGTAACTGTTGAGATGGTGTTTTGGTGTTGTGTGTGGAGAAGCAGAAGGAAAGGAGAACAGACAAGAGAGACCTGCCATTCTTATAGACGTTAGCAGAGGCCTTCAGACAATCGTGAACAAGGTCGTTGTGATCCCCCGAAGAAAGAACGTGTGCATGCACAAGGAGGCTGTCGAGCCGGGAGACAAAGAGCCTGCGCGTGCACAAGGCTGTCGAGACTGGAGAAAGAGCGTGTGCACGGCTGTCAGTGGTGGAGAAAGAGCGTGCACACGAACTGGCAGACACAATGGCCAAAGAGATAAAGAGCTTGTGCATGAATCCATTGTTCGTTGTGTGTTGGAAAGGCGACGACGCAATGGAACACCAGATCCGTCCGGTCATGAACTTGGCCGTTCAATTCCCCCAACAGCCTCGCCTGTCCCTGCCGCAGCAGACAAGGTACGTTGGGGGGCTTTGCGATACGTATCTTGCTCCGTAAGATACTCGTCGACTCATAGATAGGCCAGCCCGTGTGGAGAAGAAGTGGTCAGCTGGACAGGGCCGCATCGGAGCGCGTGGGCGGCCCCATCTTTGGCATCGCACAACGTACCTGGGATTTAACCCCATTATACATGTCAACAGACGTCCACCAAAACGACCGACAAGCAAAAAGCTCGCAGGCAGGACATACGCGTAAGTACGTCGGGAACCTCTTGCACCGACCGCTGTGACCGCCGTGCTTTGTCTTATCGCATTGCCGAGGAAACTCTGGTTTCAGTACGCCCATTGGTCCCCCTGTCGGCGCTAGGCCGTTTTCGGCTGCCCAGCCACCCTTCTGACTCCCTGACCTGCGTCACGCCGCCGGGGATGAGGCAACAGCGACCTCCGAAGGCGCAAGTTACGGGGCACCCTAGTGAAGCCTGGTGGGGTTCCCTCAACTCAACCTGGGCGCTGGGGCCACCCTGGAGCCGCCCTGTTCGCACTTCCTTTATCTCGCCCTCTCTCGCCTTCCTTCTCCTCTTCTCTTCTCCTCCTGCTTCTTCTCTTCCTTCATCCCCTTTCCATCCCCCAACACCTCTGTCCCCCATCCCATTCCGTCCGTTTCGTGGGGGCTTTCACTCTTGTTCTTCGCTCTTCTGTGTTTCTTTCTTTTTTTTCCCTTTTTTTTTTCCCCCGGTTTCTTTCGTCGTCGGCCATCCAGTGCTGCCGATCTCGCCACCGCTCTTGTTTGTTCCCATCATCCCCTGTACACAACTCTGCCCATCATGAAGCGTTTCATCGCGCTCTCGCTGGCTGCGTACGCTTCGGCGGCGCCTGCCTTCAACACCGAGACCATCCACAGCGATGCTGCTCCCCTCCTGTCGTCGTCGAACGCGGAGGTGGTGCCGGGCGCCTACATCATCAAGTTCAAGGAGCACGTGGACCACAAGGCGGCCACGGAGCACCACGCCTGGGTCCAGAAGATCCACGATGCCTGGATCAAGACCTTCCCGGAGAAGGAGGACGAGCGTGTGCTGGAGCTGCGCAAGCGGGGCTTTTCGCTGGTCGACGAGGTCTTCCGCGGCATCAAGCACACCTACAACATCAACAACGGCTTCCTGGGCTACGCCGGCCACTTTGACGATTCGACCGTCGAGCAGGTCCGCCGGCACCCTGATGTGAGTAGCAATCCATCCCCATCCCCATCCCTTCCGTTCCGTGTTTCGTCATCTGGTCATCTGTCTCGCCATGACGATAAAGCTGTGGCCTAGTTCCTCCACACCTCTTATCTCCGGGCTCGGGCCAATCACCTTGTCTTTCTCCACATGCTAACCACGCTTGTCCTATCTAGGTGGAGTATGTCTACCGCGACACCGTCGTGCACACGATGAAGCCCGTCGCGGGCGAGGAGAAGACGGAGTCGACCTGCGACCCGGAGACGGAGAAGGGTGCTCCCTGGGGTCTGGCCCGTGTGTCCCACCGCAAGTCGCTGAACTTTGGTACCTTTAACAAGTACCTGTTCGCCGACGAGGGTGGCGAGGGTGTTGATGCCTACGTGATTGACACGGGCACCAACACCGCCCACGTCGACTTCGGCGGCCGTGCCCACTGGGGCAAGACCATCCCGGCTGGCGACGAGGATGTCGACGGCAACGGCCACGGCACCCACTGCTCGGGCACCATTGCTGGCTCCAAGTATGGTGTCGCCAAGAAGGCCAATGTCTACGCTGTCAAGGTCCTCAAGTCCAACGGCTCCGGCACCATGTCGGACGTCATTGCCGGCGTTGAGTTTGCTGCCACCCGTCACCTGGAGCAGGTTGCCAAGGCCAAGAAGGGCAAGCGCAAGGGCTTCAAGGGCTCTGTTGCCAACATGTCGCTTGGCGGCGGCAAGACCACGCCCCTGGATGCTGCTGTGAACGCTGCTGTCGACGCCGGCCTGCACTTTGCTGTCGCTGCCGGCAACGACAACGCCGACGCCTGCAACTACTCGCCCGCTGCTGCCCAGAAGGCCCTGACCGTCGGTGCCTCGGCCATTGACGACAGCCGCGCCTACTTCTCCAACTGGGGCAAGTGCACGGACATCTTCGCCCCCGGCCTGAACATCCAGTCCACCTGGATCGGCAGCAAGACCGCCATCAACACCATCTCGGGTACCTCCATGGCCTCGCCGCACATCTGCGGTCTCCTGGCCTACTACCTGTCGCTGCAGCCGGCGACGGACTCGGAGTACTCCCTGGCCTCCATCACCCCCGCCAAGCTCAAGTCCAACATCCTGGGCGTGGCCACCGTCGGTGCCCTGAGCGACCTGCCGGACGAGACGCCCAACCTGCTGGCCTGGAACGGCGGCGGTTGCAGCAACTACTCGTCCATCATCGAGGCCGGTGCCTACGACGTGCGCAGCGAGAAGCAGGTTGCCGACGAGGAGCCCAAGGAGGCCGTCCTGGACTCGGTCAGCGCTCTGGAGAAGGCCATTGAGGCCGACCTCGAGATCGTCTCGGGCAAGGTCATTGGCAGCGCCTCGGCCTTTGGCCGCAAGGCCCAGAAGCTGTCGGAGAAGATCCACGAGATCGTGGACGAGGAGCTCAAGGAGTTCTTCGAGGAGATCTCCGCCTAAGCAGAGCATGTGCCTTCGCCGGCTCTGAATGCATCGTGCTTTGTGTCATCATTTTTTTGTTTTCTTGTTCCCGGGTTTCGCGTTCTATTATTTGTTATTTAGTGTTCATCCAGTCGGGTTTGATCTGGCTTCTGCTCTCTTGCTTTCTGTTATGGTACACGCATATACTGCCCGGCGGGCATGTCTCTCTCTCTCTCATAGCTATGTTCTGGCGGTTCGTAGCATCATATATACGAATGTGTACCAGAATCTTCACTCCATGTGTGCCAGATTATCCACGTGGTCTTCTGCAGGAAAGCACCAGGACCGTGCCTTCTGTCGGATTGTGACGTTTGTCTTGACGCAGGTAGCTCCTTCCCTGTCGAGCTTTCCTCGCTTCCCTCGCTGGTGATCGTGCGATGTGTCTGTTATGGCCATATACATCGGGTTTTCTTTTCTTTTTTTCTTTTTCTTTGCCTCTCTTTCCTCCACATCTATCTTTTGTCCGCTTGTTCGCTCCGTTGCTGCATTATTGCTCGCATCTGTTTTACTACACGGAGAGCCTCGCTTTGTTTTCGTTGCATTCAGTTTTTCTTCTTTTTTGGCTTGTTTTACATATACTCGGCTTTTTTTCTGTTTGTTTCTCTATCAGTTTCCCACCATCACCAGCAGACAAGTGCCCGTCATGTTGCGTCACCGAGGTGTCAGGCCGCGGCCGGAGAATACTGGCCGCAGCGTTCCTCTGCAGCACATCAGCGCATCAGATGCCCGGCGTGATGCCCGCATTGCAGCCAGCAAGGCGTTTGCACTCTGCCGAGAGCGGTCCGACTCGGAGACGCCAGACATGTTTCCCGATCCCTATCCCATTCCGGCTTCTATTGCTGGCGCCACCGATGTGGCGGTCCCTCAGCACCGGCCACCTGCATCTGCGCTGCTGCAGACTCGTCAGAGCATCCGGTTTGTCCGCCAAGCCTCGCCATCAAACGACTTTGGGCCGCCCAATCCATCGGAAGCAGGAGAGCGCAGCTTCTCTCCATCGCCGTTGCTCTTCCCGCACAGCAAGCCGGGTGCGGCCATGCCAACAAACCAAAGACAGCACAGCATCAACAAGACATGGAACGGCGTCATGCTAAACAACAAGGAGAACATCCAGCGCAAAGAGGACACTACGGACGCAGAGCCTTCAGCCGGCATGGAGCTGTCGACCAGGAGTTTTCTTCGAGCTCGGCCGCAGCGACCCAGCATTTCTTTTTCGGGTCAGGATGACGACCAGCTGCTCCTGTTCGGGAAGCCTGGAGAGAGTGCCGTGGTTCAAAAACCCAGTGCCGCCCGCCTGCGACGGAAGTCTGACATACACCTGAAGCGATCACTGCGGCGCTCACGTTCGAGCCTGGGCAGCTCTCGGCCGCTAAAGCTAAACGCAAGTCTACCTCAGATGGCGGTGGCTGCACAGGAGGGACCTGCTGTTAGCAAACAAGAAGCGGAAGAAGGGCATGGAGCAATCACTGGGCCAGGCGCAGGCGAAGGTCTACCGGGAGACTTGATCACAGGCGTGGGCTCTGGCATCTTCGGAGGCAGCACAGGCAATGGAGCCGACAGCAAAGGACTTCGCAGGACGGCGAGCCGAATGTCCAAAAAAGTCAGGTCCCGGTTCCGTGTGCTCTGGGGCCACTCAAAGAGCGAAGCCTGTGCAGACGAGCTGCCAGAACAACACATCCGGGCACGCAGGTCCCACGGCTCGCTCCCCAGTGGGCTACGGTTTTCTTCCGAGGACAGCGGAGGACAGTATCCGGCCAGCATCCCGGCCAGCATCGACCACAGCAAAGCCGGCACAGTGGTGATCTCCAGAGACGCGAGCGGAACGCTTCCGGGCAGTCAACGCGGAGGAGACACGTCCCGATTTACGAGCTGGTCCAGCTCGATTCAACGGGCGAGTTCGAATGCAAGCCACCGCGCATCCTTGAACGACTATGAGGGCCAGCCGTTGCCTGTCATTTCTGAGAGTGGCGACCAGCAGCAGAAGCAGCCAAGCTATGACGAGAACATGAGTTTACTGGTCTCAGGCTTGACCAGCAGCCAGCAGAGACAGCAGCGGCAGCAGCAGCAGCAGCAGCAGCAGCAGCCGACAGATGCCCATGTTATGACGGCATCTTCCTCTGTGGCCTCGTCACCGTCGCTTGCTGGAAGCGGTCGTGGCAGTACACCACGGCCCTTGATTGGCCCAGAAGCTCTCCGGCGACTACAGGAACTCAGCTTGGACTTGCAGCGTGCTTGCTACGATGACGACGTGAACAAGGGTGGCCAGACGGGTGGTGCGGACGCCAGCCAACCCCTCGGCGAGCCGAAAAAGGAAGTCTTGTACGCCTTCCAGTCGACCCCAACGACGCCTGCCAAAGCGCCTTCGGCAGCACATGCGAGCCCCGCACAGGACAAGGAGTCGGAACAAAGCTCGCCGCCGTACTTTTTCCGGGGGAAGAGTCCTTTCCGACGAGCGCTCCGCGAAAGCATGAACTCGTTTGAGGAGCAGACGGCGGCACGCCGGACCAGCGCCCGCAGCCATCGTGGCGCCATCGGGGGCACGGAGAACGATAATGACGAGCCGCTGCTTCATCCGAACGGCGCACGGCAATGGTCACGCGTGCAGGCGTGGCAGGAGGGCCTCAAGCACCGGAACCACTCGAGCAGCTCGGTCTCGCTGAGCAACTACTCGCAGCGCAGCCTGGCAGCATCGCGGCCGCAGCGCCTGGAGCAGCTGCACAGCGACACAGCGGTCTCACCGGAGCAGGTGCGGTTGTGGGCGAGCCCCATGCAGGGCGCTGCTGGACGGTGCAGCTCGCCGTGGGGGGGCAGGCGACACACGCGCGAGCGAGCGGAGCTGGGCGAGGACGATCTGGAGGACCGGTTGTGAACACAGGGTATGCTTACCGGTTTGCTGATTCCAAGGCAGAAGCGGCGTACAGCATAGGTAGCAGTCTGTTTAGGCTTTTTCGGTGAGGGCGTAATCGTCTTCGTTTGTTATCTCGGCCAGAGCACCTCACTGCTTGCCTGGGTGCCACTGCAATCGTGCACCGGCGTCACGGCATCCATTCGAACCTGTGCTGTCCTTCCCACGGGGCTGCAAGGAACATGGCGGTGTAACGGCGTCTGCTGTCAGGCGTTGTCGGTGTTTCGAATGGCCGTTCTGTCAGTGTCTGCGCTCAAAGACGTCATCGCAGGCCTGACGGAAATTGCGGGGAGAGGCCAAGACAAGCACGCGGCCGACGCGCCTGCCCGCTTCCGACGACGAACTGGGCAAAATCGGAAGGGGCAAGGGACGAGGCGGAAGGCGCGATGGTGTCGACAATTTTGCAGAATTAATCGTTTATTAACAGGAAATACCAAGAGACAAAGTAAAAAGGGGGAAAATAGCCCGTTCCTACCGCTGTAATACAGTGAGACAATCAGTGGCTTGCTGCTAGGCCCCAGGGCGACGTGGGCCGCGGCTGCGCCTGTGTTGCTCCTCCTCTCGTTAATTTCACGCGCTGGCCTTTTTGGCTCCGTCCTCCGTCCTCCGTCCTCCGCCTTCCCCTTTTTTTCTGCCCTTTCTCCCCATCCCATTGTTTTTTTTTGTCCCTTACGCCACACTTTGGGTCTCGACGCAACATCGCCGTCGGGGTTTTTTGTTCCGTTTCGTTTCGTTTTCGCAGTTTCTTTGCGGGTTGTCGTGTTTCTTTCTTCTTCTTCAGCTTCGATGCCGGGGTTCTCCTTTTAATTACCACGCTCTCTTTTCTTTGCCTTTCCCTTCCTTCTCTTTTCTCTTCTTCTCGTTTCCGGCTCCGATCGGCATCTGCCACCTCGACGCAACTCGAACACAACTCGAACAGACCCCCTCCCCGGAACACAATCGACAGGCCAGCACGCAAACCGATGCCTGCGCTCTCGACCGGCTGACTCGACGCACCGCGCGCGCCCACGCCCAAAGAGCACACCAGCGGTCTCTGTCCTCCCCCTCCTCCTCCTCCTCCTTCTCCTCCGCCGCCGCTGTCTCGATCCCTCCTCGCTGCACACCCCCCTCCCCCTTCGCCATGCACGCCATCCAGCAGCGGTGCCGGCCCAAGCACCAGGTGCTGGTGCTCAAGTGCTACCCGCGCATGACCAAGGGCACTGTCGACGTGAAGCCCAACTCGAGCGAGCTGAGCTACCTGCTGTACTATGCCACCTCTCGCCGGACTAAGATCCAGAAGGTCGGCAGCTTTCTCGAGCGCAAGACGGCGAGCGATGTCTGGCGGCAACGCATTGGGTACGGCTTCTCCCTCTGTTGTGCATCCATCTTGTGTACAGCAGCAGCTGCTAACCTTCCCCCTTCCCCCACTCCAGAAACGTCCAGGTCACCCTCCAGATCCTCGAGGCCCTGATCGAGAAGAACCCCAAAGACCTGCCGCTGTTCGCCCCCAACGTCGTCAAGATCTTCGACCTCATCCTGCGCCAGAACGACCTGACCATGATCGAGTCGGCCATTCCGACGTTCGAGGCCTTCTGCGCCAACCACGACGCCTCGACGCTGCTGGCCGACCAGGTCTACCTGGCCCAGTTCGAGGCCGTCGTGGCCCAGTTTGCCGCCCTGGCCTCGACCCGTGCCGCGCCGACAAAGGTCCAGCCCAGCAAGCCGGTCGCCATGCGCTGGCGCAGCGCCGGCCTCGAGAGCATCCGCGCCGTGGCCGCGTCCGACGCCCTGTCGGCCATTGCTGTCCGCAAGTACGACACCATGGTGCCCATGATCCTCGAGAACCTGTGCACGCCCGACAACCGCGCCGCCCTGGACGTGCTGCTGCACCGCGCCGAGCTGGAGGAGCAGGTCGACTCGGACCGCGTGCTCAAGCGCCGCAACAGCGTCGCCACCGTTCGCACCGCCGATACCGCCGGCGACACGAACCCCATTGCCCTGTCCGGCACCGCCATGGACGTCGACCGCCTGGCCGAGGAGGACATTGGCGTCCTGGCCATGCTGTGCCTCAAGCAGGTCTTTATCAACCCGAGCCGCTCCCACATCCACTACGCCACCATGGCTCTGCTCGGCTTTGTGCGCGACCGCATCCGCCAGGGCGACGTCGTCGTCAGCGTCTCGCCCAACACCGGCAAGGAGTCCGGCTGGGCCGCCCACATCTGCACCATCCTGCTGCGCTGGGTGCCCGTGCAGGAGCGCTACATCATCCTCATCACCCTGACCGACGCCCTGGCCCGCACGCCGCTGACCGACGAGGCCCTCGACCAGCACATTGCCCTGGCCACCATGATTGCCGCGCTGCTGCGGTCCGAGGCCAGCCTGATCGGGCTCAGCGTCATGGACGTACTGCTCGGGTTCCTGCAGCACATCCGCAACCTGGTCCAGATGCCCGGCGACCCGGCCGCTGCCGTCGCCGCCGCCGCGTCCAGCGGTCCGCGGCCCGGCCAGCCCGACCCGCGCTCGCCCACGACGCTGGCGGCGCTCGAGTCGGTCACGACGGCCGCGTCAAAGCGGCGGGAGCTGCTCACGCGGCTGCAGCAGTGCATCGGCGACCTGGCGACCCACGTCTACTACGCCGACCAGATTGCCGACATGGTCTCGACCGTTCTGTTCCGCCTGAAGCCACCACTGCGGATCGGCGGCACTGAGCCAACGACGACGACCACTCTTTCGGGCGAAAAGGCCGAGATCAACAACAGCAACGGGGCTGCTGCTGCTGCTGCTGCTGCCAACGGAGCCGCCGCCAGCGAGGCGGCTGCCAACGGTGGTGGTGGCGAGCCGGCGCAGTCGCCCAAAAAGACACCGCAGCAGCAGCAGCAGCAGCAGTCGACGGACTCGCTCTTTTCGCTGCCCATTGCCAAGACGGCCGCCCTGCGCGCCGTCAAGGCCATTCTGCTGGTGGCGAACCCGACCAAGGCCAAGGCCAACAGCAGCAGCCAGACGCTGTCGCGCAACCGCGTGCCCATCCAGGTCTGGGAGGGGACGCAGTGGCTGCTGCGTGACCCGGACGGCCCGGTGCGCAAGGCATATGTGGATGCCGTGATCACCTGGCTGGACCGCGAGACGTCGCCAGCCGACGAGCGTGCGCGCGACGAGAACACTATCGCGTCGTCGGCCTCGGCGGCGACAGGCTTTGGTGGCCGGCCGGCGACGCGGAGCGGATCAGCAGCGGCGGCCACGGCCGCGGCCACGGCGTCCGCGAAGCGCGTGGCGTCGACCGGTCGGCCGGAAACGCGTGCAGAGGGCGTGGGCGGGGCGGCATACAGCTTGACGGGCGCTGGCGGGGCTGGCAAGCAGCCGTCGTCGGCGCGGCGGCGGGGCGTCTACTTCCTGTCGTTCCTGCACCTGGCGATCTACGACAACGCGCTGCAGTTTGTGGACTTTGAGACGGACATTGTGCTGCTGCACGTGCTGCTGTACAAGCTGGTGGAGGCGCTGGGCGTCAATGCGGTGCGCTACGGGCTGCCCATGATTTTCCAGCTGCAGGAGGCCATTCAGGAGGTGGAGACTCCGCAGGCCAAGGTGCGGCTGGGCAGCCTGGTGCACGGGTACTTCTGGACGGTGGTGGACAAGTTCCGGTTCGACGGGACGGGCGTGGGCCGGGCGATCCATAACGAGATCACACGGCGCCGCACCAAGCACTTCTGGGTCGAGGGCGTCAACGTGCCGCCGCCGCTGCTGGAGCTGGTGGGCACGCCGGGCATGCTGCGGCCGCAGCCGCGGATGCCGTTGCACGAGATCGAGTCGGAGGCGCTGCTGCCATTTGACGACCGCGAGGCTATGATCGACTACGTGTGCGCGGGATACCGGGAGATGCTGCAGGCGGCCGCGTCGCCGCCGCAGAGCCCAAAGCCGGGTGCGGCGCGTCCGGTGACGGCCAGCGCGGCAGCGTCGTCTGGTGTTGGCGGCGGCGGCGGCGGCGGCGGCGGCCGTGAAAGCTTCAGCGCGTCATTTGGAAACTATTTTGACCGCGAGGACGACGACGAGGTGCCGGCGTCGTTCCGGGAGCTGATGGCGGCAGACTGGTCGCGCGAGGGCGTGCTGCAGGCGGTGCAGCAGGCGTCGGGCAGCAAGTCGGCGTCGCTGAGCGGGTCGCGGTCGGCGACGCTGGCGACGAACGCCAACACGATCCATGCGCGCAACCGCCTGGCGGCGGCCACGGCGTCGAGCAGCCTGGCGAACAACGGATACCTCTATTTTAACGGCAGCAGCGGCGTGTCGCCATCGGCCAGCCAGCAGAATCTGCGGGCGAGCGCGCAGCGGGCGGCGGCAGCGACGGCGACGGCAGCGTCGAAGCCGTACGGAGACATTGGAAACAACGACAATCTGGCAGCGCCGCCGCTGGCGACGCGGTTCCGCAAGGCGAGCACGCGGAGCGGGATGTCGCCGTCGCCGGCGGGCAGCCTGTCCAGCCGGGGCGGGGGGCGGAGCCGTGCTGGGGGCGGCGGCAGCAGCGGCGGCGCGGGCGGGCATGTCACGTCGGTGGACCAGCTGAAGCTGGCGCTGTCGGGGGCGGCGGTGCACGCGGCAGACTTTGGGCCGGGAGGCGCGTCGGGCGATGCCCAGCACCAGCACCAGCACCAGCACCAGCACCAGCAGCACGGCGACGGTCGGCAGCCGAACGGGGACGACGCGAGCACGGACAGCATGACGAGCTACGACATGTCGGTGTCGGACCTGTCGTTCAACCCGGCGGTTGCGTCGCCGGGAGGCGGCGATGCGGCCGAGACGCTGGGGGTGACGAAGCCGTCGATTGCGGCGGCCGGGCGCAAGAGCTCGACGACGGGCGAGATGCTGGAGCCGCTCAAGTTGAATCCGCCGATCCAGCTGGACCTGCAGCAGCCGGGGGTCGGGACGGAGGCGTCGGCGCCGCCCGTGCCGCCGCTGCCGTCGCCGCTGCTGCGCGAGAACCAGGCGCAGCAGCAGCAGCAGCAGCAGGCGAACACGACGGCGGTGGCGGCCAACGCGACGCTGCCGACGGTCAAGATTGCCGCGGCGCCGCACTCGCGGCCGGGGTCGCAGGCGACGAACAAGGCGGCAGCGGTCTCGGGGTTCCACCACAGCGGGCGGCGCGACGTGCGCAGCCGCAGCGGCGCAAGCGATGTGCTGAGTGACGTGCTGGGCGACGGCGGCGCGGGCGGCGGCGCGCTGGACCTGCAGAGCCTGCTCAAGGGCATCGACAGCCGGGCGGGCGAGGCCAGTCTGGGCAACCTGACGCGGCCGCCGTACTAGGCTGTGGGAAGTGGTGGTGGCGGTGGTGATGGTGGGTTGGCGCATTGTATTATCACTCTTTAGCATGGTGTTTTCCTTATTTTTCTTATTTTCTTTTTTTTTTTCTTTTATATAATATTCTAGACAAATTTGTATTATTTACTTGCCCCCTGGAAGAAGGCGCAGCCATCGATCGGCAGTAGAGTGTTAACCACTATATTGGACCAACCACTATTCTGGACCAACCGCTATTCTGGACCAACCTCTTTTTCCGACCACTTTTTTGGACCAACCACTTTTTTGGACTGACCACTTTTTTGGGCCGCTGCGCGTATAGCGCTGTAGGCCGCTGTAAATCAGAATACGATCCCCTGAATTTAACGATTCTAACGCCTTGTACTTAAATTAAAAAAAAAAAATAAAAATAAAGGCGTAAAGTAGTATGAAGAAAAAATACATTACGATACTTCCGGTAGTCGACCAAGCTAGCCTCTATATTCGTATATAAATTATAATTTATTAAATTCAGGGGATGATTTTAGAAGCGCGGTCCAGAACAGTGGTCGGTCCAGAACAGTGGTCGGTCCAGAATAGTGGTCGGTCCAGCATAGTGGTTGGTCCAAAAAAGTGGTTGGTCCAAAAAAGTGGTTAACACTCTACGCCGTAGCACGATTAGTGTGGGCAAAAAACGAGTTTCGGCCGTTTTGTCCGACTTTGAGCAACCTCTGAGACAAACGACACACCCCCAGCGCAACAGACTACGATGCGGTCCATGGCGTGCATGCGTTTGTCGGCCGGCCTGGCACGGGCTGGGCCAGGCTGCACAGCAACGGCGGCAGCAAGGCGGCAGCTCCCATCGACGACGGCAACCCGGCCCCTGTCGACAACACCTTTGCTTCCTTGGCCGGCGGCCACGCTGCCGCGCCGGGCCGACGTCGGCGCCGCTCTCGGCGCTGCAGCACCGCCGCCGCCGCCGCCCGCGGCGACCGACGACGCCGTGCGGGCGGCCGAAGAGCGGGCGGCCCGCATTGCGCGGCGGCAGGCGCTGGCGGCACAGCTGCGGGCGGCGGACGGCGGCGGCAACAAGAGCGCGGGCAAGTCCGCCGGCAGCAAACGCTTCTACCGGCAGGTGACGGTCGACGACACCGAAGATGGCCTGCGCATCCTGCTGGACGCGCGGCCGCTGCGGCACCCGCGCACCAAGGCGGTGCTGCGGCTGCCGCGGGCGAAGCGGCTGCTGGCGCACGCGCTGGCGGCCGAGTGGGACGCGCTGGCGACGGTGCGGCAGGCGACGCAGGCGCACCGGGTGCCGCTGACGTCGCTGGTGGCGCGGGCCGTCGATTTGCAAGAACAGGACGCGGCCGCGCGGGAGGCGCTCATCGACCAGCTGCTGCCGTTCCTCGACACCGACAACGTGCTGTGCTGGGCGCCGCCGGTGCCGGCCGACCTGCCGGCGCACGCCGCGCACGACGCGGCGGTGCGGCTGCGGCGCGCGCAGGAGGCGACGGCCGGGCCGATCGTGGCGCACGTCGCGGCGCACGTGTGGCCGGGGGTGCCGCTGGGCCCCGTGCTGGGCCACGAGGACGACGGCGACGGCGGCGGCAACGGGCACTCGCTGTTCCCGCGGCCGCACCCGCCGGAGACGCGCGCCGCCGCCGCCGCGTGGCTGCGCGGGCTCGACGGCTGGGCGCTGGCGGGCGCGGAGCGGGCGACGCTGGCGGGCAAGAGCCTCGTGGTGGCGGCGCGGCTGGTGGCGGCGTGGCAGGGGGCCGGGCCGTCTCCCGGGGCGGCGGCTCCTCCGCCTCCGTTCACCGCCGACGACGCCGTGCGCGCGACGACGGTCGAGACGGCGGTGCAGACGGCGCAGTGGGGCGCGGTCGAGGACACGCACGACGTCGACGACGCGGACCTGCGGCGGCACTTTGGCAGCGTCGTGCTGCTGGTGGCGGATGCCTGAGGCAGGAATGCCCCCGAATAGCAGTGCCTGAGGCAGGAATCCCCGGATCTCGCCAGGACCGATTCCCCGCAAGTTTTCCTCGGGTGAATATTCTGGGGGAGGCGCGGCGCTAGCCCGCTGGGGGCGCGAAGGCGCGAGGCGGGCGGACCAGGGTCTCCGCATCCTGGCTGTAGTGGTATTAGGACGAGAAGACGTGCTCTCCGGCAAATCCACCCGGCTGCTCCGCCCCCCATTGCCGAGACACCTCCGCCTGGCGAGCTCTCATAAATGTGTTGTGCTCTATTCTTTTGCATTGTTGTCCGCTATAGATCTCTGTTACACAGCTGCCAAACGTCCTGTTCAGTCTCTTTGTGCCAACCACTGTAGCCATGGTGTTCCAATCCCCGGCATGGGTGCCGCCCATTCCCTTTGGTAGGCGAGAGTGAAGAAAAAGCAGGTATTCAAGAGCAGATCTAACCCCCAGACATCCCCGACTCGCTCACCATCGAGCAGTTCTGGACCAGCGAGCAGTATGGCCGCCCCGCCCTCGCCCAGAGCCGCAACCCCTTCACCTGCGGCCTGACCGGCAAGACGCGCGCCTGGGCCCCGATGGTGCAGCACACCGACCACCTGGCCCGCGGCCTGGCTGCCCGGCTGGGCTGGCAGCCCAACGAGGGCACGCCCTGGGACAAGGTCGTGGCCGTCTTTTCGTTTAACACGGTGCGTCTTGGTCGTCGTCTTGGTCGTCGTCTTTGTCGTCGTCTCCTCTGCCCTCGTCTGACCTCCTCTGCCAGATCGACTATGTCCCCGCCCTCTATGCCATCCACCGCCTCAACGGCATCGCCTCGCCCGCCAACGCCGTCAACTCCCCCGACGAGCTGCACTACCAGCTGGCCTCCGCCGGCGCCCAGGCCGTCTTCACCTGCCTGCCCCTGCTCGACACCGCCCGCAAAGCCGCCCGCAAGGCCGGCATCCCCGACCACCACGTCTTCCTGCTCGACTACCCCCTCCTCACCGACGCCGACAAGCGCGCCGCCGCCGCCGCCGCCGCCGCCGGCCACGCCACCGCCGACCAGCTCGTCGCCGAGGGCGCACGCCTGCCCGCCCTCGCCCCGCTGCGCTGGACCAAGGGCCAGGGCGCCCGCCAGCCCGCCTTCCTCAGCTACTCGAGCGGCACGTCGGGTCTTCCGGTAGGTTGAGTGGCCCTCTGATCGTCCCTCCTCTTCCCTTCGCTCTCCCCTCTGACCCCCCCCCACAGAAAGGCGTCATGATCTCCCACCGCAATGTCATCGCCAACATTGCCCAGATCGGCACGTACGAGTCGTACGGCCGCCGCCTCGCCGGCGTCCACACCCAGACCGAGGTCGGCCTGCTGCCCTTCAGCCACATCTACGGCCTCATCGTCATCGCCCAGGCCGGCCCCTGGCGCGGCGACGAGGTCGTCGTCCTGCCCCGCTTCGAGCTCGACTCCTTCCTGCGCGCCATCCAGACCCATCGCATCCAGCAGCTGCGCATCGTGCCTCCGATCCTCATCCGCCTGCTGCGCTCCCACGACGTCTGCGCCAAGTACGACCTCAGCAGCGTCCGCTACCTCTTCACCGGCGCCGCCCCCACCGGCGAGGAGACCATTGCCGACCTCAAGAAGCTCTACCCCAAGTGGGTGGTGGGCCAGGGCTATGGTAGGTGTCGTCCTTCCGGTGTCCTTGTGGTGCACCTAGCTGACTGCCAGGCATGACCGAGTCGTCCACTCTGCTCGTCTCCACCAGCGAGCACGACGCCTACCCACGCTCGTCCGGCTCTCTCCTGCCCGCCACCAAGGCCAAGATCATCGACTTTGACGGCAACGAGGTCACCGCCTACGACACCCCCGGCGAGCTGCTGCTCCAGGGCCCGACCATCACCCTCGGCTACCTCAACAACGAAAAGGCCACCGCCGAGACGTACGTCTACCACGACGACGGCCGCTGGCTGCGCACCGGCGACGAGGTCATCGTCACCCGCGCCCCCTCCGGCAACGAGCACTTTGTCGTCGTCGACCGCATCAAGGAGCTCATCAAGGTCAAGGGCCACCAGGTCGCCCCCGCCGAGCTCGAGGCCCACCTGCTCACCCACCCGGCCGTCGCCGACACCGCCGTCATCCAGGTCCCGGACGAGCGCGCCGGCGAGGTCCCCAAGGCCTTTGTCGTCAAGGCCCCCGACTATGCCGACAAGCCCGAGGCCGACGTCGTCCGCGCCATCCTCAAGCACATCGAGGACCACAAGGCCTCGTACAAGTGGCTCAAGGGCGGCGTCGAGTTCATCGACACCATCCCCAAGAGTCCCAGCGGCAAGATCCTGCGCCGCATGCTGCGCGACCAGGAAAAGGCAAAGCGCGCAAAGGAACAACCAAAGGCCAAGCTGTAGTGCGAACTTGTCCTTTGTTTTTGTTTTTTTGTTTTTTGCTTCCTTCTTTCTTCAAACCATTGCTTTTTTAGAGCGTAGAATGCAAAATGCCGGATTTCATCCAGACAACACGTCGTGTAGTGTGCCGTGTGCGAAACGCACCACGCCGATTCGGTCGTCTGTCGTATAACTGATCTCTTGCTCGTCGTTCTCGACGGCCACGACCCAGAGAGACGAAGGTGACGACGACGACAGTGGCGGCAATGTTGGCGACACCTTGCCCTCCACCAGATGGGCGACTGCTGGCGGCAGCCGCGTGCAGCACACGTGCAGGCTGCACAGGTAGTTCATCAGCCCGTGGTACCGCGGCTCCACGTGTTGTGCCCGGGCCAGTTCCTCGCAGCAGAGGCGCACGGTGGCCGGTGGGAGCGGCTGCTGCGGCGGCTGCGGCTGCGGCTGCTGGAGAAGGGCCAGGGCGAGCTGGGCGTTGCTGTCGTCGTCGGGGCCGCGCCGGGTCGGCGACGCTGGCGAGGCGGCATCGGCATCGGCATCCGCCGTGGCCGCTTCGCGGCCGCCGTCGTTGGCCGGCATCCGAACAAACGTGCCGTTCAGGACCAGGACCAGGGGCGCCTGCGCCTGCGTCGACGAGGGGCGCATAGCGAGGCCCCGCAGGCGCCGCAGCAGCTGGCCGTATTGCGCGTGCAGGCGCAGGGCATCATCGGCGCCGCCGCTGCCGCTGCTGCCGCTGCTGCTACCTTGGAGACGCATCCACTTGAAGTGATGGTCCATCTCCGTGAAGACGATGACCGAGGGGGGGCGGGCCGGCGTGGACGAGGCGGGCGGTCCGGTCTCCCCACTCGTTTCCGTTGCCTCTTGCGCCTCCGCTGCTGCCGTCGCTGCTGCTCCGGGCTGGCTGGCCGACCACAGCCGTTGGAAGGGAACGCCCCCCTCGAGCTCGTCCAGCACGGCCGCCAAGTCGTCGTGCCCGTAGATGCGCGACACCAGCACGCGGCGGAGGACGTCGGCACGTAGTGCTGCTGACGAGGAGGCCGGAACTGAAGACGCGCTGTGCAGAACCGCGTCGCGCAGCAGCCGCACCACATGGGCCGCCGGGAGCGTCGTCACCAGCCGCGCGGTGGCGGCCGGGTCGCGTCGCAGCCGGCTCACCACCACCAAGAGGGCCATCTGGACGGTCAGTTTCGGGGGTCCAACGACGACAAGAGCAGCGACACCCACCACAAGACCAACATCGCCGTCGGCGCTGATGCCGACAACCAGCCCGCCGGCCTCGGCCAGGCGCCCGCCCTGCAGCACGCGGGCATCGAGGTCGGGGCAGCCGGTCACCGAAGACGGCGCCGCGGCGTCAGGGCCGGACGCAAGGGCGGCGCTGGCAGCAAATGCCATTGCCCCGGCTTCTGTAATGGAAGAGGTGAAAAAGAGGAGAGTGTCCGCTTACGCCTGTGGCATGGCTGCCTGTTTGGTAATCTTAAGGGAAGGTGCAGAAGCCACGCACGAACACAGCAGAGAAGGAGCGGCCGTACAAGAATACAAGACGTGACGGAGAACCCCACCAGGCTAATTCATGGGCAAAACATCTGGGCCTGTGGCCAGGCTGCATCTTACGCGTGTGTAGACGGGATTAAAAAAATAATATAATTGAAAAGAAACATATCAAGTAACAATAAACATAAAGATGACCGATTTGGTAACAAATGAAGGAGCGGCAAGACAGCCTTTGTGCCCATTCCCGAAACAGCGGGTTTCCTTCCACGCCGTGGTTTCCTCCTTTTTATTCCTTGTTTTTGATTTCAAACTTCTGTGCCCAGACGGGCAACGTGCCGGTAAAAGACAATTCACGCGCTCTGCTTCTTCGACACCCTCAGTCGCAAAACAATCTCCTAGAGATCTTTGGCAATCGGGGGCGGAGGTGCCGGCCGCCGGCCACCCTTCAAGCTCTTCACGCGAGCCAGGATGCCGGTGCCAGACTTCTGCGGCGAGTCCTCTGTCGAGCTTCCAGAAACATTCCGGTTCCGCGGCGCGGTGCCGGGCCCTTCCGAGCCCGCGCGCTGTGTCGCCGACGACGGACCACTGGTGCCCTCTGCCGTCGACCGCCGCTCCAAGCCGAAGCCGCCCGGCGGGCTGGGCGGAAGCGGCTGTGTGGCCGAACCCTTTCTGCGGACGGAGATGATATCGTCGCCCTTCCGAACATCAAACTCGTCGTTCGCGTCGTAAGATCCTTGCCGACCGGAGCCAGACCGGTTACGCGACGAGATCGGAGCTCCCTCCGTGCTGTAGGCACGAGCCGCGCCCTGCTCGCGGGGCCCACGGTTGATGCTGCGGAAACGCTGGGCCAGCGACTTCTTCCGCTGCAGCGGGTTCTCTTGGAAATCCTGTGCTCTCTCTGCCTCGCGCCGCTGGATGGCAGCCCGTGCAGCCGGAGTGCCTTCCAAGAACGTCGACGTGCCCAGTCCCATGGTCTGGTCGCCGTGGAGCACCGAGCCGCGCTGCAGCGGGTCAAAAACGCCAACACCCCCAGCCTTGTTCGAGGGCCCCGGAGCAGCAGCAGGACGCCCGCCAGAGAAGTCCCGGAAGGCCTCGTCCTCTCCTTGGCCCATGAACGTACGGTGGTCAGGCCGGGAGTTGAGCGGCCCCGATCCGCCAATGACGTTGTTGAGCGAGTCCTTGGGGAACGCCTGCATGGGTGCACGCCGGCTGCCCTTTCTGTTGCGGTGGGGGTTCAGGGCATCAAAGGGGCCGTCATGGTGGAAGACTGCAGTGTGTTAGCCGACAAAAGAACCCCCAAACCCGTACGACGTAGGTGCAGGATACATACCAGTGCCAAAAATGCTCGACGCATCCATCTGGTCAATAATGTCGTTGTGCCGGCGGACAGACCGGTGCTCTTTGCGGCGCGGGTCGCGCGCGGCGTCGCTGCTCCTGGAAGCCTTCTTGTCCTGAGCATCAATCACAGAAGACTCCGAGTTGCGGCGCGGCCGCGTGTTGTGAGAAGGCCGGCGGGCAGAGGAGCTACCAGCTGCTCCGCTGTCCGGTGCAAGGCCCGATGGCTTCCGGCTCCGCAGCGCCTCTTCCTGCGAGCGCGACGGATGATGGGCCGGGGGAGACATCTGCCGCGGCGGGACGTTCTTACTGCGCGGCGGCGGCGGCGCTGCCCGAGCTGTGCCATCGGGACGCGTAGAGCCAGTGTCGAATGGCGACCGTACTGGCCGGGCATCTGCCGCCTTTTGAAGCGGGGCAGCGGCGGTCTGCGACTTGGTGTTGTCGTCCATTGTTAGGGACGACTGTGGCTGCATTAGTGACTGCAGCACATGTAGGGTAGGTAGTAGGAGCGTAGGAGAGATATGAGGGTCTGGAAGAAACAGAAAAAAAGAAGAGAAAAGGAAAGACAGAAGAAAGGGGGGAAGAGCCAGAATGGACACAAAGGGAAAGCCAGGGAGGATGCCACCACAACAAAATCGGACGAGGAAGGAGCGACCGGCGGCGGGGAAACAAGAAGGCACCTGGCCCAACAGCAACAAAAGCAGCTACGTTGAGTCCCCAGAAACAACTGCATATCAACTTACAAAGAAATCGACAATGGACTTCTGGTTCGTGACCGTCGCGGCCGGCTCATCGAAGTTGATGAGGCGCTCGCCGCCGCTGGGCCTTGAAGCGGTGGTCGTCATATCGGGGTCCAGAAACGGATTGCGCGAAACGGGCCGCGGAGACACTGAGGATGGGGGATCGAAAAACGGCGATGTCGACAGACTCCGTGCGGGGACCGAGGGGGAGACGGCGCGCGTGCGGAAGGGGTTGTTCGACGACAGGTGAGAGTTGCCGGATTCGGCTGTAAGTGACGAGTGAGCAAGTTTTCGCAGAGGAAACGAATTAAAGAGAAGAAGAAATCGGCTGAGTGAGAGAGAAGAGGGACAGGTCAGAGAGCAAAGAGAGCGTCCTTTGTAAGGACAGGGAGAAGCCAGGAGGCGATAAGCGACAGGGAGAGAGGATCGGCGGCCACAGCAGGCTGGATTGCAAAGTGGGCGGTGCAACGCGTATCTTTGCTGCTTGGGCGGCCACCTTGGCGGCTCAGTTTCAGACAGATTGAGGATTGTCGTCCAGAGCGCTCGAAAACCGGTATTTTTGTGGGCAGAGTGTCGGCGGAGGGGTAGCCAAAAACGACATGAAACCGTAGACACGCAGGGGACCGCGAAGCCAGAGGGCAAGGGAGGCGGGTAGCTTGGCAGGTCGTTATATATGGAATGCCGTTTTTTTCAGGGGCAATCAAGAGCAGAGCCCTACGGCGAGCACTTTGTCTGTTTGGGATCGCCGCGTCGTCTACCGTGAAACTTCGACGTGCCTATGGAGGCGCGAACTTGCGTGGCGTACGCCATTTGTTCATCTGAAGTTTCTCCGGTGGCCTCTTTCGCTGTCGCTCTTGTTCGCTTCGCTCTCCGGTCTGTCTCGCTGTCTCGCTGTCTCGCTGACTGTCGTTTGCCTTCTCTCTGGCGCCCGTAGCACACTGGCATCCCAAACCGCTGCGCTTGCAAGGGGCATGGGTATGGAAGTGCGCTGCAGCTGCCCGCGAGCCGGGTCTGCTGTCACACACATGCAAAGGAGTGCGGAAAAATACAGATACAAACTGTGCTTACCAGGTTGATCAGAGAGAAAAAAGTCCGACATGGTGGGCGGTAGGCGGACCGAGAATTGGATGAAAGAATGGTCGGATGATGTTTGGTTGCGTGCTGCTTCTTGCGCAGAGGAGAGGGGTGTCTGGTTTCCGGTTTCCGGCCTTAAGACAGAACTGGAAGAGCAGAGCAGGGGTCGCGTTGCGAATGAGTTTGGCGTCCTTTGATTGGAAGCGGTTTGAATTGACCTTTGCCAGTCGCAAGGCGGCTGGAGAAAGGACTGGCTGGGTGTGATCTGCCGTCTGCTGGGGGCTGGGGTCGTCGGAGGCGGTCTGGGGCGTCCCGACAAGGAATGAGGAAAATAATCGAGGCCGGGGGAGTAGTAGTTGGTGGGCGTCGCCTATGGGTTGCGATAGGGCGTCGATAGGGCGTCGGTTTGCTCGGAGCGGGGGGGGTGAGAGGGGGGGCCCTATAGGTGTATGTAGAGGCGGTGGCGACACAGCGTCTGCATAGATCGAGGCTTTGCTGTCGTTGCTGGTGATGGCCTGAGCCGTCTGCGAGGTCGGATACAATTGTCGCGATCAGCTGCGAAGTGAGAGGAGAAGTGCGGTACGTCGAGACAAGACGAGAAGGGACGAGAGCACGGATGGTTGGTGGCAAAAGAGAACCGCGTTAGCGATGCCCGTGCGCGTAGAGGGTCTAGGCACTTTAAAAATGCTTTACAAAGACGCGCGTGAAAAAGGGAGAGACAAAGAGAATGGAATGCAGAGCAGAAAGAAAGGTACGACGAAGAGGGGAAATTGAGTAATCGGCAATCGAAAAAGCAGTTAAGGGGGTTGCAGACCACTGGGGGAAAGAGGGCCGCACTTGAGGACAAATTTGGAATGTGCGTTAGCCTAAAACAGACTTGTAGAGAACGACGTAAGGAGTGGCAGCTGGCACCAGCTGGCAACACAGCTACGGAGTATGGTTGGTGTATGGTTTGGGGGGGGTCTGCTAGCTGCTCCTCGGCCGCAGACATCGATCATGTTCTGCACACACCGAGATCAGCCGTGGGAGAGATCTGGGACCGTCCTTTTTATCCAGCGCTACCGTGCTGGTGAATAACACACTTTCCGGCTTTCGTTAGCTAATCTGCTTATATATATCACCATCGCCCAATTTCTTTGTCGAATGACCTCTACGTCAGTCCTAGACAACTCCTTTGTTACCAGCTCGGCGATGTTTCTTTTGTTGAGCACAGATCGTCTGTTGAGCAAAGACATCACTTTGCCTTAGCCGGAGTGTTAATAACTAGCTGGTGGCCCATGGTTTTTTGCCTTGTCTCTCCGCCTTCTTTGGCCAGCCCTGTCACCGCCTGCCACCCTGGGCCTTGCTCTTCTTTGCTCGCAGGCTGTCGCCTTTCAGACGTCTCTCTGCCCGCCTTATAAATGCAGCTGTGTAATCAGCCGCACTCCCATCATTTACCCCTCCTTCTCGTCATCCATCCGCGAACAGATGCCATTCCTTCGTATACCGGTTGCCGTGTTCCCTTTCGTGCGATGCCGGCCCCTTAAGCACACCGCAACCACGCCCCACTTTTACATCCGCCTGCATTGGCTGCCACGGTTATTTTTTCGCTCTTGCCGTTTCCAGCTTCTGGGCTGCTAATACCGCCGGCACCAGTGCACTATATTACCCTCTATTACCACCCCCTCCAACTGGGCTATAGATAGCATTCATACCCAAACTCATGCCTGCACTTGCTACCGCCGATCCTCCTACGTCGCATTTTAGGCCCTGCCTCTCCTAATTAGACTCCGTATGCGTTGCTGGGGCCCAGAACTCGAACTCTCTCGCTCTCCGCCGGCTGGCGCCCAACTCGCCCCTGCCTTTTTGCCCCTTCGTCGGGTCGCTCTTTCCGCTCATTGTGCAGCCCTGCCTTCCTGTCTTGCCACCGACTGTAATCTGTGTGGCCTGTTCGTGCTCCGTGCGGCATTGCTGCGCTTTATTTCCCGTAGTCCCCGTCAGCCAACACACCCCTCACCTCGCTTCACGCCGCCCCTCCCCCCTGCTGGCAAAAACCAGCAACAGCCGCCGCGCCCCCCCCCCCCCCACCGCTCGCCCAAGACGCCTGCACCTCCCTAAATTTGCCATTCCGCCCGCCGCCACCGCCAACCAAATCTCACCACGCGCCCGCCCGTAGTGCCCTGTTGTCAGCACCTGACCGCCTGTGCTGCCGCAGACAAGCCCTCTTTTTTTCCTTACACTCCACCCCCCTTCCGACTGCTCTATCTGCTACCCGCTGCATTCCCGCCCTTCCTCTCTCTTTCCTTTCTCTGCATCTGCATTTTTTCCCCCTTTACCATCACCAAGCCGCCCTCTCGACGGTCGACTTGCCTCCTCCAAGCCCTCTTCGATTCCTTCGTTGCCGGTTTTTCTTCAGCATGTGAGTTTTTTTGTCCTTTTTCGGCTGTGCACGGTTTCTTCGCCCTCTCCCGACTCGGATCGTTTCTGTCGCCTTTCTCCTTCACCGCCGCCCTGGATGCCAGCGGCTTCGAAAAGGACTTTGCTTTGCATACACGCATACACGCACGCACGCACGCACGCACCCGTGAAACAGACAGCAGCCGTTGTCTGCTTTGACTCGTTCCCTCGTCATTTCCGTTCTTTGGTTGTCATTCACTGCCGACTGCCCGGGCCCAAAGCCCAACCCCCAACCTTGTTCCCTGCTCGCCAGTCTCATGCGTCTGTGCTGTTCCGTGTTGTGTCATCCCTGTTGCACACACAAACCCCTTCGTATCCTGGTGCTCTTGGTGCTCTTTCTTTTCGCTTATTTCGCCCTCCCATCTTCTTGGCCTGTTCTTTTCACTTTCCTCCATCCTTTCGCCGCCGTCCATTCGCTTGAAGCACCTTGCCAGCCGACAACTCTTCGTTTGTTGGAAGAGAGCTTTTCCGCTAACCATCCACTCGTTACAGTGATCTCGTCCTGATCGCCACATTACCCTCATTTTAACGAACCGAAACCTCGCGTGCCCGAGGGATTTCTGCAAACATGACGACAATGGTATGTATATGTCTCCTCGCTGTGTTTTTACGGATGGAGTGCGGCGGGATACACCTCTTTTGTCTTTCATGATCGATAGCTAACTTGACTTCACAGGATCTGCGCGTAGGTAACAAGTACCGCATCGGCCGGAAAATCGGCTCCGGTTCGTTTGGTGATATCTACCTGGGCACCAACATTATTTCCGGCGAAGAGATTGCCATCAAGCTCGAGAGCGTCAAGGCCAAGCACCCCCAGCTGGAGTACGAGGCCCGTGTCTACAAGTCACTTGCTGGGGGCGTCGGCATCCCCTTCGTCCGTTGGTTTGGCACCGAGTGTGACTACAATGCCATGGTTCTGGACCTCCTCGGCCCCAGCTTGGAGGACCTGTTCAACTTCTGCAACCGCAAATTCTCCCTGAAGACGGTCCTGCTGCTTGCCGACCAGCTCATCTCCCGCATCGAGTACATCCATGCCAAGTCGTTCATCCACCGCGACATCAAGCCCGACAACTTCCTCATGGGCATCGGCAAGCGTGGCAACCAAGTCAATGTTATCGACTTTGGTCTGGCGAAGAAGTACCGCGACCCGAAAACGCACTTCCACATCCCGTACCGCGAGAACAAGAACCTGACGGGCACTGCCCGGTATGCTTCTATTAACACTCATCTGGGTGTCGAGCAGTCTCGCCGCGACGACATGGAGAGTCTGGGCTATGTGATGCTCTACTTCTGCCGTGGCTCTCTCCCGTGGCAGGGCCTGAAGGCTGCTACCAAAAAGCAGAAGTATGACCGCATCATGGAGAAGAAGATGACCACCCCCACTGAGGTGCTTTGCCGCGGGTTCCCGAACGAGTTCGCTATCTACCTCAACTACACGCGGTCCCTGCGGTTCGACGACAAGCCCGACTACAGCTACCTGCGCAAGATCTTCCGCGACCTGTTTGTTCGCGAGGGCTTCCAGTACGACTACGTCTTCGACTGGACTGTGTACAAGTACCAGAAGAACGCCCAGGCCATTGCTCAGGCTGCTGGCGTCGCCGACGACAAGCAGCGCGTCGACCTCAACGCCCTCAATGCCGCGTCTGGTGCGAAGGCTAGCAACCAGGCCCAGATGCTGTCGGGTGGCCGTCCGCGTCCGGATGCGACGGCTGGTGCCTCGAACGCGGCCGTTAAGACGGGCAACTCGTCGGGCATGCTTCCCAGCGGCCGCCCGCGCGATGCCAAGATGATGGGTGGTGCCTCGGGTGATAATCTTCGTGGCGCTGGCAACGACCGCATGTGAGCGTGTCAACCATGCTAAGTCCTGACAGTCCGCTGTAGGCATCGCTCAACTTTTTCTTTGGTCGGGGTCGCCGGCGAGACCCAAGGCCTGGCGCGGACAGACTCGAAGCTTGACGAATGGCACGGCTCAACGAAAGCCACTTGCCGGCATAGAACATTGGGTTCTCTTGCTTTTGCTAGCTGCCGACGTTTCATGGTCCTCTCTGCCGACGATTTTTCCTTCCTTGGAGTGGTTTTCCTCTGTTTGATGTTGGTTGTTCTGGTATGGTCGACTACCAATGGGCATCGCCTGTGGCTCATTGCAATTGGCAAAGGGGCCAGTCGACTTTCATGCTGCTGGCGGACGATTCGGGCCAGCACCACGTCGGCCCTATATACCGCAACGGCAGCAACCACAACCCAACCCGCACGCATCTAGTTTTGTCTTCGGAGCCGCTCCTTTCGTTTTCCTTACAACGCCCAACACTCCTTTCTTCTCCTTGTCTTCGCAATCTAGGCAATCGTCGATGTTGAGAGAGCAAGCAGGACTAAGGACCCAGGCCAGGACAACGCCGGTTTCCGAACAACGGCACGCGGATCAGATACAGGAGCTTGTCTGTTCTCGTCGCTTGTGTGGAAGAATCAAAGCAGAAACCAACTCCGACCTGGCCGATTGTTTTTCCCCCATTTCATACACGTCCCCCCCTTCCCCAGAGCATTGGGCTCTATTTCCCCATTTCTTATTGCCCCTGTTTACTGCCCCTTCCCCCCATTTCCTTTGGACTGTTCTTTTGATGTTTTCTCCCCTTCATTGCTTTGCATTATTTCTCCGCTCTTGTTCCTTTCCTATTGTCTTTTTTTTGTTGTTTCATCGTTTCCTATCATGGCTTTACAGTTGTCATTCGCGTCTGAATTCGCTTCTGGGGAGGTATTTCATTTCAGGGGACGAGGGGTTTTTCTACGAACAGCGGTGTGCGGAGGAACCAAATTGCAAGACCACGGATGGCGACAGAATGCAGAGATGGCCGACGACGGTTGCCGCTACTGTTACGGGTTCGTCCCGGATAGGTGGCCTCGTCGGCCAGTGTTGGAATCAGGGTGTCGGTCGAGGGAGAGTATTGGTGGTGGTGGTTTTGACCGACAAGGGATGGCTAATTGGTATGCGGCGCCGGGCCTGGGATCTGACGGGATGGGCTTCCCCTCCTCTGGCTTGCAAAAGTCAAGGGAAGAGGTCTGCTCTCTAGGATCTGGAGGCCCGGCGACCGGCGCGCCCATTCCACTCACTATTACATAGCTATAAAAACACAGGATTGCTTTTTTTCCTGACAAAGGCGAGACTGCTAAGACTGCTAAGACTGCTACGTCATGGGGCCAAACGGGCCTAGACAACGCGGCACGTGCTAGCGTAATCCCGTAGGCGATGGTCCGTCAGTAAGGAGCAGCACGGGAGCCTTTGTGCTCCTCTAATGCGTGTCTCTGCTGGCGGCCTCTTTTCAGCTCGAGCCCGAGTCCCTTGCGTGAAAGCTCTCAGCCCCACCGGACGGACGCAGCCAGGGCGCGCGGGGAAGCAACTCCCGCTGCGAACTCACCGATACGACACGCACAGCCGCACAGCCGCGCGACGGCCCGAAACCAAACAGCACATCCCGGGAACAGCCAAGCCATGGCCGCGGACGCCGACACGATGGGCCCGGTTCGCACGCTCGACCTGCTTCTGCTGACGCTGAACTGCGGCAAGGCGTTTGTGGACGTGCCGGTGTTTGCCGGGCACCTGCAGCACGCGCTGGCGGACCACGCGGCGGGGGCGGCCAGCACATCATCGCTGCCGGATCTTGTCGTCTTGTGCGTCGTCTGTCCTATTTGTTTGATCTGTTGGGTGGGTTTGATGCTAACAGCACAGCTCTCTGCAGGAGGTGGCGCCCCTGGGGCACGCGTTTGTCGGGTCGTACTTCCTCAACCAGTACCTGGCGCGCTTCACCGCTGCTTTGAACCTGGCGGCTGCCCAGGCCGACGACGGCTACCCGTTCGCCACGACGGCGGGGGGCGGTGGAGGGGACGGTGGAGGGGAGGAGGGCGATGAACGGGAGAGCGCAGGCGAGGCCCCGGACGAAACAACCCCGTTCAAAGGCCACGCCCAGCACTACCAGCTCGTGCGCCAGGCCCACGTCGGCATGGTGGCCATCCTGCTGTTTGCGCGCGACCCGGCGGCGGTGCGCGACGTGCAGGTGGCGCACTGCGGCTTTGGCGTGGCCGACATGGGCAACAAGGGCGCCGTGGGCCTGCGGATCTCGTACGTGGGAGGAGAAGACGGACAGGAGGAGCAGCAGCAGCAGCAGCAGCAGACGCCGCCGCCGCCCGCCAGCGAGATCACGTTTGTGGCCGCGCACCTGGCGGCCATGGAGTGGAACACGAAGCGGCGCAACGCCAACTGGCGCAGCATGGTGGCGGGCCTGACGTTTGGCAACCCGCAGGACGTGGTGGCAGCGGCGGCGGCGGCGGCGGCGGCGGCGGGGGCGGCGGGGGGGGCAGCAGCAGCCGGGGAGACAGGGGAAGGGAGAGGGTCTGCGGCAGCAACGCCACGCATCGGCCGCGGCCGGCAAGGACGGCGGCACGACGAGGCGGCCAGCGAGCCGATCACGCCCGAGGAGGAGGCCGAGGCGGACGCGGCCGACGCGGCGGGCGACGACGCCTGGCTGTTGCTGGGGCAGAACACCACCGCAGAGGGCGCTCGCACTGCCACTCGCGACTCCAATGCGAATGCCGACCTGCGCCGCCAGCTGCACGCCCTCTCCATCTTCAAGCCCGACAGCCTGCTGTTCGTCGCGGGCGACCTCAACTACCGCATCGGCGACGCGCGGCCGCCGCCCGGCGCGCCGCTGCCGACGGCCGACACGTGGCCCGCCTTCCTCGACCGCGACCAGCTGACGCGCGAGCGCCGCGCCGGCCGCACGCTGCACGGGCTGGCCGAGGCGCCGATTGCCTTCCCGCCGACGTACAAGTACGACGTCGTCGACGCGGACGCGCTGGCGGCGGGCGTCGTGCCGGACAACGCGGCGGCCGTGGCCGCGTGGACGGCCGAGGCGTCGCCAGGCAGCACCCCCCCCGTCCCGTGCAAGTACGCCAGCCACCGGTGGCCGAGCTGGTGCGACCGCATCCTGTACCTGGACGTGCCGGAGCGGACCAAGGCGCTGTGGCGGGGGGCCAGCAACGCCGACGACGACGACGACGACGACACCGTCCCAAAGGTCGACGTCCTGGCGTACCGGCCGCTGCCGCTGATGCGCACGACCGACCACCAGGCCGTGTACCTGCGGGCGCGGGTGCCGCTGCTGGGGCGCTTTGGCGGGGCGACGGCGGTCCGGCCGGAGGACGGGGGCGAGCTGGAGGGCGAGCTGGAGGGCGAGGGCACGGAGGGCGACCAGACCGAGACGGCGCCGCCGGCAACGCCGACCACGGTCGACCCCCGCGACCACCTGCCGGTGCCCATCGACACGCACGCGTGGGAGCGGCGGGCGCGGGCGCGGGTGCGCGAGCGGCTGGTCGGCTGCGGGATGCTGCTGTTCAACACGCGGGAGGGCGCGGCGCTGATGGCGACGGCGACGGTCGTGGTCGTGGGCGCGTACTGGGTGTATGCGGCGGTGTGAGGGTCTTGTGTTCTGACAGCGTATTATGGCTATATTGTGTGCAGGCTGCTTCTGCCTTTGTGTTTTGTGCCCAATCGATCTCCCGGCGTCCTATCCAGAGGTTCCTATTCCAAGACACAAACAAACCGCCCGTCGTAAGGAAATGATGATAAGAAAGAAAAAAGAAGAACAGAAAAAAAAAAAAAAAGGAAACGTCTTGAAAAAGCTTATAAGAGTCATGCATCTCGTAACGGAATCAAACAGCGAAAAGCAAAAAGCAAAAAGCAAAATCAAAACCCCGCAAACAGCTCGTCGTACTGCTCGGCCATCTCGGGCGTGTAGGCGTCGTAGTCGACGTCGGCCTCCGGGTAGATGTCGAAGCACTGCGCGTCGCCCGGGAAGCGCACGGGCGGCACGATGGGCCCGTCGGCGTCGCGGGCCAGCAGCGCGTCCCAGTCGACGCCGGCGAAGAAGGCGTGCGCCTTGACGTTGGCCGCGCCGCCGCTGAGGTTGCCGAGGCGGCGCGAGCGGTCGACGGTGCACAGCTGGCGGACCAGGTCCTGGGCGGCGGGCGACACGGGCGGCTCGGCGGGGAAGACGACGGGGGTCTCGAGGATCTGGCGGTAGATCTCGAGCGGGTTCTGGTGCCAAAAGGGCGGGTAGCCGGTCAGGAACTCGTACAGCAGGATGCCGAGCGCCCACCAGTCGACGGCCGTGGTGTGGCCCATGTTCTGGATGACCTCGGGCGCGATATACTCGGGGGTGCCGCAGAGCGTGTAGGTTTCCTCGAGGGCGGTGGTGGTGGTGTCTGTGGAGGAGGTGGTGGTGATTGTTGTCGTCGTTGTCGTCGTCGTCGTCGTCGTTGTCGTCGTCGCCGCATCATCTGGGCGTCCCCCCCGCCCCAGCCGCTTGGCAAAGCCAAAGTCGACCAGCTTGACGTGCCCGCGCGCGTCCAGCAGCAGGTTCTCGGGCTTGAGGTCGCGGTATGCAATGCCGTCCTGGTGCTCGTGCAGGTGCTCGAGCACGAGCACAATCTCGGCCGCGTAGAAGCGCGCCGTCGGCTCGTCGAAGCGCCGGAACCGCCGCAGGTAGCTGAACAGCTCGCCGCCCGGCACGTAGTCCAGCAGCAGGTACAGGAAATCGCGGTCCGCAAACGACGCCTGCAGCGTCGTGATGAACGGGTGGCCCGCCACGTCCTGCAGCAGCTGGCGCTCGTGGCGCACGTGGTCGATCTGCTTGAGCTTGACGACGGCCGCCTTGCGCAGGATCTTGAGCGCAAACACCTGCCGCAGCTCGTCGTCGCTGCGCGGGTGGGCCCAGCGCACGAGGCAGACGCGAGCAAAGGTGCCTGTCATTAGCGACCAGAAAGATGGGAGAGAGACGAGAGAGAGACGAGCGAGACGTACCCGTCCCTAATGTCCGGATGCGCACAAAGTCGTGCACCTGCAGACGCTGCCGCGGGCCGCGGTCCTCCGGGACGTCCGTGCCCGTGCCCGTGCCCGCGCCCGCGCCCGCGCCGGCATCGGCCACCCCGCGGCCGCGGTCGGATGTCCCGGCGTTGTTGGGGGCGCCGTGCCCGTGCAGCGTGAACGACGGCGGCACGACCGGCGGCCCGGGGTTTGGGCGGTACGCGGCCATGGCCATGCTGGCCGCCGGGGACCAGAGCATGGCGGGGGTGCGGCAGCTGCGGCGGCAGCGGTGGCAGCGGCGGCAGCGGCGGCGTCGACAGCAACAAGAGGAAGGGGAAAAAAGAAGAAAAAGACAAAAGGAAATGAACAATCCCGAAAGCCGAGCAAGCGTTCCTCAGAGGAACGGGCACGGCCGTCGTTGCGTGGCCCCAACGAGGGGGGGGGGGGGGGGTTGGGGTCGCGGGGGAGCCGCGGGGCAGGCCGAGCCGGGGTCCGGGGAATGGTCGCGTGCGTCGCTCGCCGTGGTCGACGACAAGAGGATCAGCCCGCGTCCGACGCCCGATGCCAGCGGCTGCAGGATGCACGGGTCACATGGGCCGGAAGGGCGGCGGGGGAAGAGGAAGGGGGGAGGAGAGGAGGGGGGGGGGGGGGGCGGGGGACGGACGAGGAGGGAAGGCGTGCTGGCGCGGGGGGGGGGAGGAAAGAGAGACCGGGTGCGCCTTGGTCGGGCCTGCCGCTCGCCCATCATGATCTCTCACTCTCCCTCTCTAGAGCAGCCGGCAGGGGCAGGCGCGGCTCAGCTGTGTGGGGGGGGGGGGGGGGTGAGGGAGGGCCTAGACGACGGCGCGGATACGGGTAAACGCATATTCTTTGTCTGGGTTGGGCTACGAGGAAAGATACGGGAGAGAGAGAGCGAGCGCGGGCACGGATGGCAAGTCGGCACGATGGCCGATGGCCAGATGGGCCAGATGGGCCAGATGGGCATGGCAGCCAAGATGCAGGTGCGTCCGATCGTTGTGCTCTTTTTTTTTTGCCTCCGCCAGCGCCTGGGCCACGGCCGTCCCGTGTTGTGTCGATCGAGGCGTTCGCCGCCTTGTACGTAAAAGAAAACGGACGAAACCAAGAACAAGGCCTCGGGCGTCTCCGGGGGAAAGGGGATGGATGGGGAGGGGGGCTCGTGTCTCGGCCGCCCCTTTTTTTGCTTTGTTCTTTTTTGGGGGGTCGGCCGTTCGTGGGCCATTGTCCTTTTCTGACTGTCTCTCTCGCTCGCGCTCTCTCTCTGGGGTGGTGGGTGGCGGGGCGTTCTGGGCTGCTGCGGCGGGCGCCCCTTCGTTTTCGGGCCTCGGGTGGTGGCAAGCCCGGTTTTGCTCTTTGCCCTGATGAAGGGCGCCCGCCGGCGGCCCCTACGGCCGGCTGGCCTGGGCCACAGGCCCGCCACCACCACACAATGCCGCGTTAGGTAAGAGCGCGGAACCGGCCAATGGTTGGGCTCTGATAAGAGCCGGCGCCTGGCTGTGATTGGCCGAGGCCGCAAACCAGTATGTTGCGCCAATGACAGACGAGAAGGCTTCCTGTCTACGGAGTCGACTGAAAGACAGCCAAGGCAAAAAAAAGGGAGGGAACAGAAACAGGCAAAAAAAAACGTAGCAATAAGGTAATGGGGTTTTGCAATGCTTACCATACGGCAAAGGCGATGCAGATCCCCGGCCAGGGCAGGGGAAGTGCATGGTGACCCCCATGGGCAAAGAGAGAGAGAGAGAGTGAGAGAGATAATCTTATTACAGCGTGTGTATTACGGAGGTGGAGGGGCGGCTTCAAGGAATACCTCGCCTGCTCGTACCGCTCCGGTCTTGGTCCGACTAACAAAGCCGGCCGGCGCCCTTTTGGTCTCTTCTGCCTAGCAACCAGAAAAAAGGTACCTGTACAAAGAGAAAAGCCTCCGCCGTTGACAGTGTGTGTGCCTGCGCGAGACAAGAGTGTGTGTGTGCCTGTCTTTGCCGTCTTTGTCTCGTGGCTGTCTCTCTCTCTTTTTTGTGTGTGTCCCCTGAAAACGCTCACTTTGTACGTGTAGCTTTTACGTTGGTGCTGCGCTTTTTTTTTTTTTTTTCTCGCGTGCTCTCTCTCTCCTGACAGCTCTACCCCTCCGTCGGACCCTCCGCCCGCGTGTGCGCCGCTGCAGGCTGCAGGAGACAACCGGCCAACGCAGCAGGAGCCGCGCTTCTTGTTGTTGACCCCCCCTCGTCCCGCCTAAGCGGGAAATGTCTCGCTCCGTGCGCCATGCGGGAAATAGACCGTTCGGGATAGGCTGCTGCTGCCTTTTGCACCAGGTCGGAGTGGATATCCGCCCATTTTGGGATCCTTTTTTTCCCTGCTCGTTTCCCTCCTGGCCGGCGCGATGGAGCTCTTTTTCGTTGTGGGACCCGGGCTGTTTGATGCGGCCAACCCCACGTCTGGCACCGGAAGAATGCACGAGCTCCTGCGGTTGCGCAGCCCGGCCGCAGCAGGGCCTGTGTGGTCTTGTGGCTGCGGTGTTTGCCGGTGGTCTTTTTTGTTCTCTCGTGCTCTCTCTTCTGCGTTCCGGCTGCCAAACTCCTTTATGCTGTGCGCAAATGCCGCAGCAGTATAGCGTTGCACCGCAGCAATGCCACGGGCTGAAAGGCCGTTGTCGTCGTTTTTGTCGTCTGTTCGTGCGTATCGTACACATCAGTCGATAAAGAACCGCTCTGCCATTGGCTGTACCCGCCACTACCAGCGGGCTAGACTCATCCTGTTTGTCGCGATACTTGGCGGCCGAGTATCTTTTTTTTTTTTACCTGCTCGCTCTCTGGCGTCGTCGTCGCGGGTCGTCCCAGCCTCGACCGCCGGAGCCCGGAGAACGGAGCGTTCCCTGCTGCAGCGTGGCCCCGACGATCTGTGCTCTGACGGGGGTCAACACTCTGAATCGTACTCCGTACACAGCACGCGCGCTGCACTCCCCGTATCCGTACAAAGTATAATCCGCAGCACACACCCGCGTTGCCTTCGGCACCCCACTCCGTTGGTTAAAAAATCTGCCCCACTGTCGTCACGCAGCGTGGTGAGGTAGGTACGTACTGTATGGGTGCTCCTGGAGAGGGGGGGGGGGGGGGGGGGCGGGGGGGGCGGGGGGGGGGGGGGGGGGCGGCGGCGGGGGGGGGGGGGGGGGGGGGGGGGGGGGGGGGGGGGGGGGGGGGGGGGCGTGGGGGGGCCGGCCCCCCCCCCCCCCCCCCCCCCCCCCCCCCGGGGGGGGGGGGGGCCCCGCGCGGGCACGCTTGTTTGTCCCCTTCTCTCCATCCCTCCTCCCTCCTCCCTTGCCATGCTCCCTCTCCCTTGGGGCCCCTTTTCCCCGCCTTCTGTGTTTTTCTTCTTTTTCCTTTTTTTCCCTTTTTGTGTCGACAGCCCCAACCACCCGGATGTAGCAGGCGTCTCCGGGGATGGCGGCTTGGCCGGACGACCAATCTGTCCGCGTAAAGCCACGCCAACGTCTTCCAGACAATCCGGGGGTGGCGTCTGATCCCAGAGCAGGGCATCCATACCGTCCGTGCTTTCCGCAGTGCCCAGTCCCGTGAGCGGCCGTCCTGCACGTCCTGCAGGCCACATCACCCTCTCTGCAGCCTGGGTGGTGCCCGTGGCCGCCCTTGTGTGCCGCATCGGACAGTCTTTTTGCACCCTGGGTGCTACGTTGGAAGACAACTCCCGACCGATAAGAGGACACGCGGTCGAGCCAATGCTTGGTCGAGCCCGCCTTCCCCCGCATCCCCCTCCCTCTGCCGCTGCTGCTGAATGGCCTGATCGCGTTGCCCCCCCCCCCGGGCACCCTGGTCGTTTCAAGCCAACTGACTGGCCTTGGCGGGGGAGGCAAAAAAAAAGTTCATGATGCTCCCCGGCCTTGCCTCCTTTCCTCCGGACAAAGGAACGTGTCCAGGACGGGGCTCAGCCGTCTCCGGCCGAGGTGACATCCGGGGAGGCCAACTCTCCGCGTCTGGGGGCCGTAATGAAAAGACGTAACGTAAAAAAAATCGATGAAAACGACAAAGATTGATCTGGATCAGTATGTCTTGCACTGGCATGCGAGTCACGCCCGCCTATTTGCCCATCACGGTCCGCGTGCTGCTGCCGCCGCCGCCCGGGTCCTCGGCCATGCTTCCGGCGCCGGCCGTGCTTGCTCGCTTCTGCCCGTGGTGCTGTGCTGCTGCGGATGCGGCCGCGCCAGCACCCGGCCCTGTTCGTGCCTCGTAGTCTGCGTAGCCGGCCGAGCCGTCGTCAGCGTCGGCACCTGTGCCCGTGCCCGTGCCCGTGCCGGCACCCCCTTCTGCCGCCGTCCCCTGCGCCGTCCCCGGCGCCCCCGTGGGAAAGAACAGGTCGGCGCCCCGCGGCGGCCGGTCCATGTCGAGCCACAGGTCGGTCGGCAGAAACGCGCCGACGTCCTGGCGGAAGCCCTCGCGCGCCGCCTGGTCGGCCTCGACCAGCCGGGCCACCGCGTCGCGCGCCTTGCGCCACACCGTCTGGATGCGCGCCTCGACCGTGCGCCGCCGCTCGGCCTCGAGGATCAGCGTGTCGTACGCGTTCGCATAGCCCTCGTAGAAGCGCCGCAGCCCGTCCAGGTCCTCGAGCCGGTCCGCCACCTCGGCCCGCTCCTGCGCCCACCGCTCGGCAAACTCCTGCTCCGCCGCCGCGTAGCTGCGCAGCCGCCCGCCCAGCTCCTCCACCGCGGCCACCGCGGCCACCGTCGCCGTGTACGCCGCCCGCGTCTGCTCCGCGTGCGCCTGCACCACCGCAAACGCTGCCTCCGCCTCGTGCAGCGCCGCCCCAATCTCCGCCACCACGCCGTCCACCTCGGCCGCGTCCTGCAGCACCACCTGCAGCATCTCCGCCCGCTCGCCCGCCGACAGCGGCACCAGGCTGTCCGCGTCCGCCGCGTCCTGCTCCGCAATCACCCCCGAGATCGACACCGCTGGCGGGCCGCCTTGCCCGCCGCCGTCTTCGCTGCGGCTGCTGCTCGCACTGTTATTGTTGTTGTTGTTGTTGTTCGGGTTTGCCGCGTTGTTGAGGCTGGCCTTCCACCGCGCCATCTCCAGCCCGCCATCGGTGGTTCGCACCGCCGTCACACAGAGGTCAAAGTGCCGTGTCAGCGACGCCAGGTCCTCCGCCATGGTGCGTGAGTGCTGTGTCAGCGCGACCAGCACGTCGGGAACAAAGGCCGAGGCGGCCGTCACGTCGTCGGATTCGGGCGGGCGCTCTGACACCGGCAGTGGCTGTGGGGGAGCCGGCGCAGCAGCCATGGCTTTGCTGAGCGTGCGTAGATCGGTATCGAAACGGAGGAGGTCGCCGTCAAAGGAGGTTTGGATGTCCTGGGGTTGTCAGTGCCTGGCCACGAAGCTGCATCCCAACACACGCCCTACGTACCTGGAACACGGCAATGCTCTGCTTGATGGCGTCGCGCAGGGCCTCCACGCCCGCCTCGTCCACAAAGTCGAGCAGCGTCCGCGGCGCCTCGTCTGCCGGCCGGAACACCGACGCCACCGTCGTCGCCCGCAGAATGTCCATCGTGTGCTCCAGCTGCCCGTTGGCCGCGTCCAGCGTGCGGATGAGCGACCGGAAATCGCGCCGCCCGGCGTCGTACGCGCGCCCCAGCCCGCGCCGCACCTGCAGCAGCACGCGCACCTGCTCGCGGATCCCCCGGCGCAGAAACGCCGTCTGCGCGGCGCACACCACCGTCTCCCGGTGCAGCTCGCGCGCCTCTGTTGCCAGCTCGTTTCCACGCAGCACCTGTGTAATCGTTCCGAGCGCGCGGCGGGCCGCCAGCAGGTGTTCGACGAGCGTCTCGACCGGCACCGATGGGCCCTCGTGGTCGTCGTAGCCGTCATCTTTGTAGAGCGAGCTCGGGCGCGAGCGCGACCCAGATGAGGCGGTTGTGCTTCGTGAACGGGGCATTCTGATAGAAATGGGTTCGTAGATGAAAGTAGCAGGATAGAGTCGGGAGAGGAGAGGATAAAAGCTATGTCGTTGGAGGAGAGAAGAGAGCCTGGATGTGAACGGCCGAAGCAGCTTGGAGGTCGTGCAACAACAACCTTCAGAGGCACAGAAAGACCGACAGCATGTTGGCTGCTGTTCGAAACCCGGAACAGAGCTCTTTTAGGCGACAAATAGGCTGCGGCTGTGCACGCTGGACGATGCGAGAGAAAGCAGGAGGAAGAACAGGGCTGTGGCGTCACTTTTGAACGGCAGAACGCGCATGACCGATACACCGCTTAAGACCAGAAAGTCACGTGAGATACACACCGCCAAAAAGTTCAGTTTTCTGCCATGTGCGGGAGGCGAAGAAAAATGGAACCCCGCCTTGGACGACGACGACAAACTCTCTCTCGACAAACCCCCCTCGCTGCACCCCCCTCGTCCACCATGGCCACCGACACAGCAGACTCCACAAGCCACCTGGCAACACACATGGCCAGTGTGCACATCCACGACGGCGGCGCCGGCACCGGCAACAAGGACGGCCGCGGCCGGAACCACGGCGGCCGCGACAAGGCCGACCGGGCGACGCGCGACCAGGTGCTGGACCACCGGACGGAGATGATCCTGCTGCAGATGATCAACAAGGGCCTCATCAGCGAGCTGCAGGGCGTCATCAGCACGGGCAAGGAGGCCAACGTGTACGCGGCCGTGCTGCACCCTGCCTTTGTCGACGACGACGAGGCGGAGGCGGGGGCCGCCGAGCAGAAGCGGCCAACGTACCGCGCGGCCAAGGTCTACAAGACGTCCATCCTCAGCTTTGTCGACCGCGAGCGCTACATCTCCGGCGAGCACCGCTTCCGGCACGGCGACCACAAGGGCAACAACCGCAAGATGGTCAAGAAGTGGGCCGAGAAGGAGTTCCGCAACCTGCAGCGCCTGCACCGCGCCGGCATCCCCTGCCCGTACCCGATCCAGCTCAAGGTCAACGTGCTGCTGATGAGCTTTCTCGGCAGCGCGCGCGGCGTCGCCTACCCGCGGCTGCGCGACGTCGAGCTGGCGCCCGACGACGACGCCGCCGCCGACGCCGCCGCCGCCGACGCCAGCGTGGCCCGGCAGTGGCACGCGCTCTACGAGCAGCTGCTCGGCCTCATGCGCCGCCTGTACCAGGAGTGCCGCCTCGTGCACGCCGATCTGAGCGAGTACAACATCCTCTACCACCAACGCACCCTCTACGTCATCGACGTCTCCCAGAGCGTCGGCCACGACCACCCTCAGACCTACGACTTCCTGCGCATGGACATCCGCAACGTCAGCGCCTTCTTCCGGCGCAAGGGCGTCGATGTCCTGCGCGACCGCACCGTCTTCACCTACATCACCGCCGCCACCGAGACGCCCATTGCGCAGATGTACGCGGACCGGCCGGCGTCGCCCGCGCCGGGCTCGGCCGACGCGCTGGCCGCGCTCGACGCCGACAACGAGGTCTTCCGCAACCAGTACATTCCGCAGTCGCTGCAGCACGTCTACGACGCCGAGATGGTGGCCCGCGGCATCGGCCCGCTGGTCGTCGACGACAGCGGCGACGGCGGCGACGGCGGCCAGGCCGGCAAGAGCCTGTTCCAGAACCTGCTGGCGGACAGCAGCAGCAACAACAATGCTGCTGCTGCTGCCGATGCGACAGGCAACGACCAAGACAACGCGTCGGATGCCGGCTCCGACGCCGGCTCCGACTCCGACTCGTCGAGCAGCGGCGTCTCGCTCAACAACTCCGAGGACGAGTTCGCTCCGCAGCAGCCGCGCGGCAAGCGCTTCGAAGACAAGGACGCCAAGCGCTCCCACAAGCAGGCTGTCAAGGAGGAGAAGCGGCAGAAGCGGCAGACAAAGATGCCCAAGAAAGTAAAAAAGCGGCTGGTGACCGCTTCGAAAGGCAAATGATCTCTAGGGGACCAACAAAAAAAACCTATCATGCATGATCTGGATGGAGTTAAAAGTTTAATGTGTTTCTGGATTACATCTTTCAATGCTCACCTTCCTCGCGTGATGTGCTGGATCATAACAAGAAGGTGCTTTTACTAGTGACCGTCCCGTGGGAAGGAGCGACATGCATTATGCTCCAGGGTATAACGAGGAAAGGACACACGGCACTCCTTCTGTATGGCGACGTAGAATCTTCTGTACTGCTGCTCTCCTTCTCTTCCTGTTTTGCTTTTCTTTGCTTCTGTCTCAACCCTGGACCAGACTCTGGAAGCAAGTCTTTGAGATCTCTACTGCAGCGTGTCGACGTGTCCGATCGTGAGCTTTGCCGTTTTTTACCACGACCAAACAAGAAATGGCATCCAAAGAAACAGATGTCGAGGCCGGCGTTGAGGGAACTGCCCTCAAGGCCATACACACGACGAAAGACAACGACCACACCGTCAAGGTTGAAACTGTTGGCAAAACAGGTGCCAGCCTCACCAGAACAGACACTGTTACTGAAGCCGAAAACACAGTCGCCCCGGACTCTGCACAGCACCAGGATCAGCCGGCCCCAAATGATGATCCAACTCTGCCTCCGGATGGCGGCCTGCATGCCTGGCTTGCCGTTGCCGGGGCCTTTTTCTTCAGCTTCAACAGCCTGGGTCTCATACAGAGCTTTGCCATCTTTCAGCAGGAGTATGCTGCAGACATCCTGAGCTCGTCTTCCAACTCGTCCATCTCGTGGATTGGCACCGTCCAAGCCTTTGTCATGTTTGTGGTCTCTGTGTTCTGCGGGAAAGCCATTGACGCCGGATACGGATACTACTACTTGATCGTTTTGTTCGGTGTTCCGATCGAGGTCTTTGGCCTCATGAGTGCGTTTTGCAAAACCAACCACTTGACTATCTCTAGACCTTGCTAACAATCTTCCTCCTGGTTTTAGTGGCCTCACTTGCATCATCTTATTGGAGTATCATTCTTTCCCAAGGCATTGTGGTGGGCGTCGGTGCTGGAATGGTGCTCATGCCCAGCATCTATGTCGTTTCGTCATACTTCTCATCACGCAGGACTTTAGCTCTGGCCATCGCCGCTACAGGGTCGTCTATTGCCGGCATTATCTACACTTCGGTTATACGCTCCATAAGCAGCTCCATTGGGCTGCATTGGGCCATGCGTATCATGGCCTTTCTGATGCTGGGTACGCTGGCTTTCGCCGTGATCGTGACACGGCCCAGAAAAAATCGAGCCAAATCCGGGCCGCTGTTTGGCTTCCCCTTTCTGCGCGCATATCTCTTCGCCTTGTTTCTGGGCGCTGCTTTCTTTCTGACCACGGGACTTTACATCCCGTATTTTTACGTGGTGCAGTATGGCACAAACATTGGCACAAGCGAGAGAACAGCATCACACATGTTGATGCTTCTGAACGCCGCAGCCGTTCCAGGGCGCATTGGTCTCGCGCTTCTTGCTGGAAGAATCGGAAATTTGACAACCCTGATAATTTCCACTGCCATTTCCTGTGTCATCATTCTGGCGTGGATTGCTGTGAAAACAGAGGCCGCCCTGATTGTCGTCTCCATCGTTTTTGGCTTGGCCAGTGGTGCCATGCAGGTTATGTTGCTGTCTGCCGTGCCGGAGTTGCTCCCGGATCCGCTGATGGCTGGGACCGGGATGGGACTCACCATGCTTGTGACCGGTCTTGGTTCTCTGGTCGGCAGCCCGGTGGCAGGAGCCATTGTCGATGCGCAATCCAACGATAACTCGCTTGTCTTCTGGGGTGCCCTGCTTTTCACGGGTGCAGCCATCTTTATGGGCTCGGCTTTGATCGTTGTGGTGAAGATAGGAGTCAGTCTGTCATGGCTGGAGTACTGACAGGAAACGGGAACAAGGGAAGGTGGCCAGTTTAAAAGACCTCATATCTACAGCAGCTGGGAAACAGGTTATCAAGTTTGATGAGGTCGAGAATGTGTCGACGTGTCAGAGACAAAATTATATGGGATTGTCGTGAAATCATTATGGATGGGGATGGTGTAAGATGGACTGCCATCAAGAAAACAGAAAAGCATAATCTTTCAAAATCAAGGCACAAAGCAAAAAATCAATATAATATCACACATATTCGATCGTCAGTGCTCTCTTTGTTCATCAGGTCCTTGTTCCAAGGAACGAGATCAGACGGCCTAGCTGCAAGGAGGAGAAAGAAAAGACGAGACGGGAGAAAAAAAGCCAGCAGTGTCGCCCAGGGGTTACAGAAGCACGACGGTGCTTTAAACCGCCAAGATTCCAACTGCTGTCTCATAACAACCGTCATCTCCTTTTCGTCTCCTCTGTTGCCGCTCCGTGGCCTTGTGTGCATTCGTCATTCGATCGAGTTTACAAGGGCAAAATGAGCATCGCGGCCGGTCGTTGTTGGTTAAATTTAAGTCACGCGATCTGTGGACGGGCGTGCACGGACCAGAAATGCCCCTCCTCCTGTCACCCCCTGCAACAACAGCGAAAAAAAAAACAAAAACACCCCGCTATGAAGGGCATCTACAGCGTCTGTTGATTGGGCCATCAGCACTCCATTGCGGCGGTCCCCCTGACGCAAAACTTCTCCACCTGTATCTGCTCCATACCACTCCTTTTCTACGCGACAACCTCTTTCGGGATTCTCTCATCTTCTTTCCCTGTTCCACTAACGATTTTTGATCTAACGAGCAACGCCAACACCGGCTACCACGCGTCTCCTTTCCGGCTTCATCGACCCTCTCGCTTCCAGCATCTCCCTCGCCTTCACACTCCCCTCCCCGACTCTCTCACACCCAGAGGCGCACAACCACACCAGCCGTTACGATGGGAGAATCACGGTAGGCCTCCTGATCCGACGGGGCAGCAGCACGACGTTCTTCGACTGCCACGAGCCCGACGTTTCCCCTTCCCTTTCGGGTCGTGTCGCTAACAGGCCCCTAAAGACAGGAACTGGTGCAGTGGCTGAACAGCCTTCTGCAGCTCAATATCACAAAGGTTGAGCAATGTGGCACAGGGTTCGTACTCTCTCCAGCTTGCGCGGGTGTAGCCCGGTTCTCGTTGCCTGTATTCCTCAGCAGATAGCTAACCTCGTGCAGAGCTGCCCTATGCCAGGTCTTCGACAGCATCTTCCTTGATATTCCGATGTCGCGCGTCAAGTTCAACGTGAACTCCGAATACGCCTACATACAAAATTTCAAGGTTCTGCAGAGTAAGTTGGACGCAGTGGAAGCAAGCACCAGCCTTATTTCCATCAGAGCTTTGTCTAACAAAGTTTTTCTTTCCCTCACCGACAGACTGCTTCCAGAAGCACCATGTGGACCGGCCCATTCCCGTCGAGGGCCTGGTCAAGTGCAAGATGCAGGACAACCTCGAATTTTTGCAGTGGACGAAGCGGTACTGGGACCAGCACTTCCCGGGCGGCGACTACGACGCGGTGGCGCGGCGGAAGGGCAGTGCTGCTCCGGCCGGAGGCAGCGTCGGCGGCGGCCGGTCGGCAGCATCGTCGGGCAGCGCACGGAGAATGGGCGGCACGACACCGACGACAGGTCCGCGGATCGGCAAGGCTGCCGGCGGCGGCATGGCCAGCGCCGCGCTGCAGCAGGAGAACAACACGCTCAAGGAGACCGTGGTGGGTCTGGAGCGCGAGCGCGACTTCTACTTCAGCAAGCTTCGCGACATTGAGCTCCTGATCCAGCAGGCCGTTGAGGAGGACCCGGAGCTGGAGAAGCAGGAGGACGGCCTGATCAAGCACATCCAGACGATCCTGTACTCAACGGAGGAGGGCTTCGAGATCCCGGCCGAGGAGGCGGCGCTGGACGACCAGGAGACGTTTTGAGCTGGCCCGGCCAGAGGAGACGGACGGTGACAGCGACTTGAGACGAGGGACCGCGCCGCGGGCTACGATTTGCTTGGGACGGCCTGCATCAGCGAACCCCAGACACGTCCCTTGATGGGGCATATATCCAATGAAGAGGACCAGGATGGGGTATGGAAAAGAGACTACAGATCAAGGGATAAAATGGGGCGATAGGCCGATTCAATAATTTTTCTTTTTGTCTCCTCGTCGAATCGGTTTTGGCTTGCCCTGTGCAGCCGAGATGCAGGCAAAACTGTCCTATGAGATGCTCGGTAAGCAATGATGCCAGCGGTGGCGAGACAGCGGCTCACGCGGCGCCGTCGGCTGCACGTGACCGGAAATCCCGCCCTGCGGGCCGCAAGCGCCACTCCGCCTTTTAGGCTGCAGACCGCTAAACCCGTGCTCGGACGTCCTGTGGCAACGGTCAGTCGACAACACACACCACTTGCTGTATTGCGTTGCGTTGTTTTCCCCATCCGTGTTCTTTCACCGAGTTTTCTATTCTCTCTTTTATCTCGGGGCTCTTTACCATTTGCTCTCGCTGTCTTTGCGAGCACCACAACGTCATCTCCTGCTCCTTTTGGTGCAGACCAACCGATCGTCGATCGACCTCGACCTTTTTGTGCTGTCCGACGGCCTCTCCATCCCCCTGATGCGACCGCCCGCTCTGCTTCCGATTCTGCTTCTTGTGCGATAGCGTGCGATAGCGTGCGATAGCCGCCATGGCGCCGCCGGTCGAGATCTCGATTCCCACGACGTCCCAGGTGTCGGGCGGCGGCAGCGGCAGCGACAGCAAGCCCTACACGCTCTACAACATCACGCTGCGCCTGCCGCTGCGGTCGTTTGTGGTGCAGAAGCGCTACTCGGAGTTTGCCGCGCTGCACACGGCGCTGGTCGGCGTGGTGGGCGAGGCGCCGCCGGCGCCGCTGCCGGGCAAGTCGTGGTTCCGGTCGACGGTGGGGTCGGCCGAGCTGACAGAGGAGCGGCGGATCGGGCTGGAGGCATACATGCGGGCGATTGCCGAGTCGCCGGACCGGCGCTGGCGCGACACGAGCCCGTGGCGGGCGTTTCTGAATCTGCCGAGCACGGGCGGCGGCGGCGGCGGCGGCGCCTCGTCGTCGTCCAAGAAGGGGGTGGATGCTGCGGCGGCGGCGGCGGCGTCGAAGCTGGACCAGCGCGTGCCGGCGATCGGGCTGGCGGCGGCCAACGCGGCGGCGGCCAGCGACCCGGGCACGTGGATCGACCTGCACAAGGAGATGAAGAAGGCGCTGCACGACGCGCGGCTGCAGCTGGCGCGGCGGGACGCGGCGGTGGCGGACGGGGCGTCCGGGCTGACGACGACGACGGCGGCGGGCGTGAGCGCGGCGGCGTCGGCCGGCGTGGCGGCCAAGCGCGAGCTGGTGCGCGTGGGCAGCCTGCTGTCGGCGCTGACGGCGGGGCTCAAGGCGATGGAGGAGGCCAAGCGGCTGGGCACGGGCGAGCTGCGGCGGCGGCGCGACCTGCTGGCGGCGGCGCGCGTCGAGCGGGACGGGCTCGAGACGCTGAGCGCGCGGATGGGCTCGATGGGGGGCGACGGGGCGGCATCTGGCGGCGGCGGCGGCGGCGGCGGCGGCGCAGCAACCGGTGCGGAGGGCGGCCGGGGGTCCGACCGGGCGGCGCTGTTTGGCGGAGCCTCGTCCCAGAGCGGCGGCGGCGGCGGCAGCCGGCGAGTGCTCGGGGCGCCGCTGCCGGAGACGGAGCGGACGCGGGAGCTGGACAACCAGGGAGTGCTGCAGGTGCAGAAGCAGATGATGGCGGAGCAGGACCAGGAGGTGGCGATGCTGGCGCAGATTGTGCAGCGGCAGCGGGCGATGGGGCTGGCGATCAAGGACGAGGTGGACCGGCAGACACCGCTGCTGGAGCAGATGAGCGACGACGTGGACCGGGTGCAGGGCAAGGTGCGGGTGGCCAAGGACCGGATCCGGCGGCTGGGGTGAGGGAGTGTTTGCTCGCCTGGGCAAAGCTGCATGCATACTACGCAAAGCGCTGCGTTTTTTCCTTTTTTTCTTCTGTTTTTGCGTTTGGATACTGTCTCGGAGTTTTCTTTTCCCCTTATAGATTGTACAATGTACTACTTCAGTTAATTCACAGCCACGCAAAGAGCCACGCCGATCATGGAATGCAAGGGACCGTGCCCCCCCAGGAATCTAGCGCTTCTTCTTTGTGCAGAGACCCCGGCTGCGGGCACCAACAGCGGCTATTGCGGCGGGCCGGTTGTCTCGCAGAGCCGGGTGGCCGGCGGGCGGGACGGTGGTGCGTTGGAGCGTTGGTGCGTTGGTGGTGGTGCGCCCGTTGGCGGCGCTAAGCGGCCACGCGACGTGCTGGCTGCCAGCGGATGGTCGCTGTTGCTGGGCAACGGCCAGGCCATTGTCCTCTGCAAAATTTCCAGCGCGAGATTGGCGGGAAAGACGGGCCATCCACTGCACCCCACGCCCCACTTGCCCGCTGTTACGGCCTCATGCGTCAGGCCAGTTCTTCTCTGTTCGAGAGCTGGGCGTTTTTGTGTCGCCATTGTCCGTCCGGTCTTTCGTCTCACAGAATCCATGGAAATTCCCACACCCCTTGTGCCCCTTGTCGAAGAACCAGATATCGCAACGTACTTTCGTATTTGCCGCCCCGATCGCGTCCCCAGACGGCGGAAAGCCAAACGGGTTTGCGTAGTGGCCGCCCGTCACTTTCGGCTGCCAGGGTCCCACTGCCCGCCCCACTTGTCACTTCACTTTATACACATACGTAAACAAACCCACTGCCGCAGCGAGAAGGGCAAAAAAAAACACCTCCTTTTCCTGCTCCGTCTCGTCGCCGCCGCCTACCACCGCATCGTCAAGCAGCGTTCCGCGCGCGCTGCCCTGTCCTCGCTGCTCTCCCATCCACTCTACCCTCTATATTCCCGCCCCACTGCCGCCTGCGTGGCCTCACAGCAACGTGGCCACCGCCTTTCTTGTTGTCTCGTTATTTTTTTTTGTTTCTTCATCTCCCCCCCCCCCCCCCATTCCCCCCTCTCCTGGTGATACCCATTCCTCCCTTTCTTCCCATACCCCCGAATATTCCGTCTCCCTGTCATCTTGTGCTCCCCGACGCATCTGGTGATCTGGCTGATATCCCGCAGCCGCAATCTTCTGCATGGCGCTCCCGGAACACTCGGCTGCCTTTGTTGTCTGCAAGCGTGTTTTGATCTTTTGTTAACCCGTTGTTTGCCTCGTCGTTTTCTGCCGAACTCCCCGGATTTGCTGCATTCCGATCTTACATTCCGATCTATCTCGACTCCATTCACATTTCTTCGCGAGCGTTTGCCATCTCCATCGCCAGTCGTCATTGCTTTTCCTGCCTGCCGTTACTTCCTGTACGTTGATCTCTGTCTCACGCGGTGCCTTGCACTACAACCAGCCCTTCCTCTCTCTTCCGCCCGTGTTTCACCCCAGCCTCTGTCTCTTTTCCATGGACCCTGCCTGTCCTGTCAAACCCTTTCCCGCTTCTCTGCCTCAATCTGCCGTGCAACCCGACCCGACTTTTGCTGACCATCTCTCAAGTTTAGGTCCTCGATTTTGCCGACACGTTGGTTCTGTCCCTCCCGCGACGATCACGACACAAACTTTTGCCGCCTGACCGACCGTTTGACCGATTGATACCCCTAGACGCGCCACCTGCTTTCTGTTTCGTTTTTTTCCCGCTCTGCCCATCTACCACCATCACGTCTTCGATCGACGCCCCGAACGCGCCACATTCGGCCCGAGTCACAGACTTCTGCCCCCTCGTCGACCTCTCGAAGCAACTTGCTTCTCGCGCTCCCTAGGAGCCCCCGACACCCACACGATCCTGTGGCACTTGACCAACCACCTGTTTTGGGCCGGCTCGCTTCTACCGGAGGATGAGCGTGCCGCCGCCGCCGCCGCCACATGGCACGGCGCCGCGAAGCACGGGCAGCGGTGGCCTGCCACCAGGCAACTATGACATCTTTGTCATACCAGAGCACTCGGCCGGTGCAGGCTTCCTCTACCTGCCGTCCCTGCGGCCGAATGTCAACAGCTTTGTTGCCGGCTTTGCCAGCGCACTGGCGCTCGTGGCTCTGGGCAGTAGCATGGCCCCGGCCTTTCGGGTCTGGTGGGCAAACTTCCAGGGCTTGGGTAACATGGGCATGGTCATGCTCGTCATTGCCGTTGGCTTGGGCGCGTGGTCACTTGGCCGAATAGGGAGTGGAGATGGGTCTGGCACTGGCCAGGGGTTCTACCGGAAGGGACGCGGTGGCGCTGGTGCAGGCGCGGGTGCAGGCGCAGGCAGCGCACAGGGCAGTCCTCGCACCGGCAACACAAACGCCGGGTACGGCGCATCGGCTGGACCCCCGCCCCCTCCGCCACATAGTGGTCAACCGCCGCCCACATCGGGGCCTTCGCCGCAGCAGCATCAGCAGCAGCAGCAGCAGCAGCAGGAACGAGAGCGACAGCAACGAGAAGCAGAGGAGAAGCGACGGCGCGAAGAGGAGGAGAAGCGGAAACGGGAGGAAGAGGAGAAGCGAAAGCGAGAAGAGGAAGAGAAACGAAAACGAGAAGAGGAAGAGAAGCGGAAGAGAGAAGAGGAAGAGAAGCGGAAGCGAGAAGAGGAAGAGAAGCGGCAACGAGAAGCACGCGAAGCGGAGGAGAAACGACAGCGCGAAGCAGAGCAGAAGCGACGGCAAGAAGAAGAGGAGAAACGACAACGAGAAGCAGAGGAGAAGCGACGGCAAGAGGAGGAAGAGAAGCGCCGACGAGAAGAGGAAGAAAAGCGACGGCGAGAGGAGGAGGAGAAGAAGCAGCGAGAAGAAGAGGAAAAGCGACGGCGGGAGGAAGAAGAGAAGCGGCAGCGCGAAGAGGAAGAGAAGCGGCAACGGGAAGCGCGCGAAGCAGAAGAGAAACGCCAACGAGAACAAAAATCGTCCTGGCAGAGCCGGCAGGCACCACCAAAATCGACGAGCGCGCGGTCCGAATCGGCCAAGACTGCTTGGGAGAAGGCCCGCGAAGAGATGCGGAGGAAGGAAGAGGAGCGAAAAGCACAGGAGGCCGAGAAACGGCGGCGAGAGGAAGCTGCCCAGCGCTTGCGGGAGATCCGAGAACGCGAAGCCCGCGAACGACTGGAACGCGAGCGGCGAAGCAAAGAGGAGAAGGAACGGCGCGAACGCGAGCTCCAGGAAAAGCGAGACAAGGAGATGCGGGAGCGGCTCGAGCGCGAGAAGCACGAGAAGGAGCTGCAAGAACGCATCGAAAAGGAGCTGCGCGAGAAGATCGAGAAGGAGGCGCGCGAGAAACTGCTGCAGGAACAGCGCGCGCGCGAGCTGAAGGAGAAGCTCGAGCGCGAGCGCAAGGAGAAGGAGGAGCAGGAGCGCATTGCCAAGGCCACGGCGCTCCTGGCCGGCATCGGCGCCGGACCGCGCGTCGGCAGCTCGTACGCCTTCTCGGCGGTGGGCGAGCGCACCAACCCGTGGCCCAACGGCAAGCCACCAGCCGCCGCCGCCGCCGCCGCCACTGCCACCCCGACATCTTCCTCGGCGTCGGGCGCTGCCGCCGCATCCAATGCCGGGGCGAAGCCTCGGACGGCACCGCCGCCATCGACAGCAGCACCGTCGTCCTATGCCAGCCAATCGTCGACCCGGAAACCAGGCGCCGCCGGCGCCGCCGGCGGCAGCCCGTCCAAGGCCCGTGTGCAAGACGACGACGAGGCGTACTCGTACCGGCCGTACGACAAACCGAAACGGCCGCAAGCAACGCGCAAGAAGTCGGCATCCGACCTGTCAGACACGTCGTGGGCCCCGTCACAGTCCACGTCGCGCACGACGCCGCCGCCCTCGATGCGCCAACCGTACACGACCAACGACCCCGACAAGATTGTGATCCGGGCGGTGTACGGATTTCTCAACCAGTTCGCCAAGACGCCTTCGTCGCAGCTGCTGTCCGGGGTGGGCTCGGTCACGGACGGGCTCATCCTGCGCATCACGACGGAGGGTCTCTTTATCGACGACGACGTCCGCGGCGTCCCCCAGCGCGAGTGGGACGTCAAGGCCTGGACGCTCAAGCTAGTAGAGGTATGGTGCCCCGTGCATGCTCTTGCTCTTGCGAATTCTGCGGCACACGAAAGTGGTGCGGGGGGGCGAGCGAACGCGGCGGCCGCGCCCGCCGTCAACAGTGCGACGCTCCTCGCGCGGGCCGCCTGGCGCAAAGCCTTTGCGTCGGGCGGCGCGCGCGGCGAGCCGCGGCCGTTGACGGACGAGACGGCCGACGCGTATCTGGCAGACATGCTGCGCGAATGCCGCGCGCACTGTCGCGGACGCACCCCATTTGCTTCTTCTGCTTTTGACGACTCTGCATCGTGTGCGTCTTCTTTTCCCGGTACTAAAACGGCCTCGTGCCACCAACAGACGGGCGAGTGGAAGTCCAAGGGCTTGCACTTGCTGCGCGCCACTGTGCGCGACCAGGAGGGAAAGCGGTTCCTCTTTGTGGTCAGCCACGAGGAGGCCTGGAAGGTGGCGGCGGGCCTGCAGCGGCTGCGGCACGGCTCGCAAGTGCGGTCGCTGGGCGTGGTCGGGCTCAGCAACAACGAGGTGCGGTCGACGCTGGAGCTGCTGGGGTGGTCATGAGGAAGAGGGGGAGGAGGGGGTTGGGGTGGTGGTGGTGGTGGTTGTGATGAAGTGCTTGTATATAGGACGGCGGGGACGGTTGTGATTTTTTTGGGAGGAGGATTTGCATGGTGTTTTGCGGTGCTGACATGAAGGCCAATGACTGTTTTATGGAAATGGAAAGCTTTTTTTGATTTTTGCGTACCTGGATCTGCGTGGCCTTTTGGTCTTTTTTGCTTATTGCTGTGGATGGGCTCTGCCAGAAGTAGAAGAACGATGTCGATCAGGGTCCAGGCCATGCTTTATAACCAGCCGGGATGTTGGTCTGGATGTGTTTATTTACTTAGTATGGACAGCGTCTGGAATGGAGAGATCGAGGCATCGTCGGCTGCGGGCGGAATGCGTTGCTAGGCCGAGATGCCATCGGAATGGAAGCGGGCGAGGGGCAAGCGGGTGATAAGAGAAGAAGAGGGCACAAATGAGAAGAAACTGACCAGAAGAGGTAAGAGGAGGAAGGAGAAGGATTGATGAGACAGTAGAAAGGAAGAAGAGAGGGGAGTGGAATATGAGGAGGAAGAAAAAAATGATTATCATGATAAAAGCAATAAAAGCAAAAGTATGAAATGAATTGTAAAGATAATAATTTTTATATTTTCTTTTTGTTTAAACAACGGATAATATTTTCTTTTGCAGAATAGATGGAAAACGGTCTCTTTCCACGTGTATTCTTTCCACCGTTCTCATCGAAGAAGAAAAAATAACAGATAGCACTCGTAAGACACATACGTATGCCGTGATTTCGTCTGCATTCTGTGTCGATGTCTAGGAATGGCCCAATCTGAAGCAAATGCATTTGGTCTAGAACAGACGGTGATATTTACTACAATCATAACAAAGCGAGCTAAAAGGGAAAGCAGATAACAAAAAAAAGAAGAGCAAAAAAAGAGAAAGCAAAAAGGAAGGAGGCAATAAAAGACAAGAGCAATAACACGGTAGACGCAAAAGAACAAGCACAAAGAGCAAAAAGAGCAAAAGGAGCAAAAAGAAACGAGCAAATGCTCGTATCACTTGCCCAGACGCGGGATCGAACCGCGGACCTCCTGCTTACTAGGCAGGCGCAGCTACCACTGTGCTACCCGGGCTATTTGATGATCCGGGGAGTGCTAAGCTAAAACATATAGGCGCGTCCGTGAATTTCGGCCTCACCACGTATAGTGGCATCTGGCCAACACCAACTTTTCCCCTTGCCACCAACCAACCGACCGAGACTCTCTTGGCATGCGGATGGGCACCGCGCACACGACACAGCCATGGACCCCAACCCGCCGCAGACTGGCGAGGTGACCAACCTGCTGGGTGCGTGCGATTTGTTCTCTCGTCTGCTCTCACTTCCTCCCCCTCCTACTGACAAAACAGACCACGAGGCCAAGCTGGTCGCCGGCATGATCCAGCACTTCCGCGCCGTCACCCTGGCCGCGACGGCGCGCGTGTCCAACCGGTCGACCGTCGGCGAGGCGGCGGCGAACCGGCTGCGCATGGAGACGGAGGCGGCAGGGTTGGTGGGTTCTTTCTTCTCTTTTTTTTGCTTTGTATCGACCTCTCTCTCTCTTCTCGCTAACAACCCCCCAGATCAAAACCGCCGAGGACCTGCTGAGCCTGACGCGCCGCGTGCGCGAGCTGTGGGTGATCGGCCCGCTGCGCAAGCCGGGCGAGGGCGACGCCGAGGCCGAGACGCGCATCCGCAGCGCGGTCGAGCCCGTGGCGGCGGCCCTCGACGCGGCGCGCGCGCAGCAGCGGCAGCGGCTGCTGGGGCCGCACGGCGCGTACCAGGCGACGGCGCCGGGCGAGGGCGAGAGCGGCGGGGCCGGGCGGCCGGCAGCAGCAGCAGCAGCAGCGGTTGCTACTGCACCGACGACGACGACCAGTACTGGAGAAGCAGCAGCACCAGCAGCAACAGCAGCAACTGCGGAATCGGGGGCGACACAACCAGGACCGGCATCATCGACTCTGCCGTGAGCAAGGATATCCAGAATACGAAGACTTTGTTTCAGGCAATACAAAGCAGGATCCCAAAACCAACTGGCTGTCTATCTTTACATTTGCTTTTTCCTATATCCACCCTCGCGTTCGTTTGCACACCCCCCCCCTTCATCCTTCATCCCTCGTGCTCGTTTGCATTGGCGCCCTCGTCGTCCGAGTCGACGTCGTTCATGGCGTCGGGCAAGGGCGCCGGCTCGCGCTGGCCGCTGCCGCCGCCGGGCCCGCCGGGCCGGCCGCCGAAGCGCTCAAAGGCGGCGTCGAAGCCGCCCGGGACGGCCCACAGGTAGTAGCTGGTGCGGAAGTGGTCGAGCTGGTGGAAGAAGGCGTGAAACACGTTCTGCGCCTCCTCGACGTCCCAGATGCGGGCGTAGATCTCGCGGTCCTTGAAGGCGCGCATCTCGGCCTCGTAGGGGGCAAAGTCGAGGGCGGCCTTGGGGTCGGCGGTGTCGCCGCCGGCCGGGGCCGGGGCCTGGGCGGCGCGCAGGTTGTACGTGTCGAAGACGGGGCGCTCGAGCAGCAGGCCGAAGCCGGGCGCCTTGGGGATGCTGATGCGGCGCGGGCCGTAGCTGAGCGGCATGGCGCGCGCGGGCGCCGTGCCGCAGCGCGCGACCATGACGGCCATGGCGACCATCTTGCGGATCTGGTGCATCATGAAGCTCTGCCCGTGCACGCGCAGCGACAGCCACTCGGTGTCGCGGATCTGGATCGGCGCCGGGTTGACGACAAACGACTTGATGTGCCGCTTGGCCGACGCGTCCTTGAACGACTTCTGCACCGTGTAGTTGTGGAAGTTGTGCGTGCCCTCGTACGCCGCCAGCGCCGCCTGCAGCCGCCCCAGCCGCGCCGGCGTCACCCGGTACCGCCGCTTCGCCGCCACGTACGCCGTCTTGACGTCGCGCAGCGCCTGCTCCACCGCCAGCCGGTGGCCGGACACGCCTTCGTCGGGGGGGGCAGCGGTGTCGGTGGTGTCGGTGGTGTCGGTGGTGTCGGCGGTCGTGGCCGTCATCGTCTCATCAGCCGGAGCTGCGCTTTCGGCCGCCGCCGGCACCGCCTCCAGCGCCTCCAGCCCGCGCCGGCCCACCGCCTTGCCCTCGCCGTCGCCCACCACCGTGTGCAGCTGCGCCTGCACGTCGCGCCGCACGTCCGGGTCCAGCCCGGCCAGCAGCGGCTGCACGACCTCGCGCTCCACCGTCGGCCAGAAGTCCTGCACGTCGGCCAGCCGCTCCAGCATGTCTTCGTACAGGCTCTTGGTGCCATCCTCTGCAGCCGTCTCGTCAGGCTGCCCGTCTGGCTGGCCGTCCGGCGGCGCACTGCCGCCCTTCTGGGCGTACGCCACCATCTCGCGGCCCAGGAAGCTGTCCGGGTGCGGCGGCAGCAGCGCATACGACGGCAGCAGGTACTCGTACCAGCGCGAGTCGCACGCCTGGTAGCAGTTGAAGCTGTTGAGCGTGCGGTGGATGCCCCAGACGCGGATCTGCGGCGGCAGGTGGGCGTTGATGCGCGCCGTCGTCGCCGCCGCCGCGGCCACCACGTCGTTGCTGGTTTTGGCTGCCGCCGCCGCCGCCGCCGCCCCCCCCTCTGTGCTGTCACCCGCCGGCTCTGCCGCCTCCTTCTCCCCCGCGTCCAGGATCAGCTTCAGCGAGATGACGTTGCCGGCCGCGTGCACGCCCTTGTCCGTGCGCGCGCAGCGCACCAGGCTCGACTTCTTCGGGTCGTCGGCGTTCGTCTTGGCAATCGCGCCCGCCTTGACAAACGCCGCAAACAGGTCGCCCTCGATCGTCTTGTCCTCGTGGTTGATCTGCATCCCGTGGTAGCCCGTGCCCGCGTACCCCAGCAGCACTGCCACCTTGCGCTTCGGCCGCCGCGCCTCCGCCGCAATCTCCTCCGCCGAGAAGGGAATCCGCATGTTGGACGGGCCCGAGAACGGCCGCGCCGCCGGGGCGTCGCCGTCGCCGTTGCCGTTGCCGTCGCCGCTGGCTACGGCGCCCGCCCGCTCCGCATTGCGCCCGCCGCGCCCGCCGCGCCCGCCACGCCCGCCGCGCTGCTGCTGCTGCCGGTCCTTGGACCAGTAGTCGCGGCGCCACGCATCGCGGCTGTCACCACCACCACCACCACCACCGCCACCGCCGCGTCCACCACCGCGTCCGCGTCTGCCGTTGTTGTTGTTGTTGTTGTGTCTTGGCTTCTTGCTGCCCCGGTTGCCGTCGCCTTCGCCTTCGCCGTTGGCGCTGTTGCCGGTGTCCCGGTCGTGTTTCACAGATCCATTATTCTCCGGTCTAAACCACTGTGTTATTAGAATATGCCAACTACAGAGGCAGACACGGATTCCTGCGCGGGGGCCCTCACTGGCTGCTCTGCTCGTTCGGTGCGGCGCCTGCAGAAGGCGGTACCGACGCCATTCTGTTGGCGGTGAAAAACGTCTGTGGTGCTGGCGTCTGAAATCGTAGGTGCGCAAGTGCCGTTCTCGTCTCTTTTGCCAGCAACGAGAAAACGAGACGCATGGGGGCGGCGAAAAGGGCCGATGTTTGGATTGGAGTTTATGATGTCCCTCACGCCTGCTTTTTTTTCGTCTTGATGCGGCAGTATTTCTTTTGCTTCAAAGGCGGTGAGCGAAATGAGTAACCCCACCAAAACAGCGTCGAGACTTCGAGCACGGAATGAGAAGCACGCCCATGCGCAATGAACACGAACAATTACAAAACGTTTTCTTTCATCTTTCAATTGCTTCGTTACGTTAAGATGGCATAAACATCAAGCCCTCTTCCCGGCTGGCCCGGCCTCGGGGTTCCCACTGGGGCTCCGCATGTGCAGGATGACGCGGTTTGTTTGAACGGGCGGCGACGGCGGCGGCGGCGTGCCCGGCTGGGCAGCAGCGCCCGCCGCCATCATCGTGTATCTGTCACGGTAGACCACCATGGACGGATAGCGAAGCGTAGACTGGCAGGGGGTTAGACAAGAGTGCAAAGAGGGGAGAAAAGGTGGAAACGCACCGAGGCACAAGCAATGGCATGCCGCACGCCCAGCGTGTGGCCGACATAGCGCAGGCGGCCGACAATGTAGGCTCGTTGGGTTGGAGTGGCGCAGTCGTGCGTGAAGGCGGCAGCCAGCGGCCAGATGACCAGCAGGCCGGCGAGGGCCTTGGGCACGGCGTTGCCGTCCTGGTCCGCACCACAGGCGAAATCGGTCTGGGAAGGCAACCTGTCTGGTGACGAAGCCGATCCCGACGACGACAACGGCGAGGCAGCTGGAGTGCCCGGGGGTCGCGGGACCGTTTCGAGGTAGAAGGGCACGGACGCAAGGATGCCTGAGATGAGGCTGTTGCAGCGGCGCACAATGATTGCGAAGTCGGTCGAGAGGCGGTAGTCCTGGCCGGCGCTGGCAGCCAAAATGGCAAGGCAGCGCACGACAAGCGACGACAGGATCAGGCGACAGGCGCGCACAAGGTTCCACAGATTGGCGACTTCAAGACCCGTGTAGACGTCGATGCGGCCGGGGAAGGCCGTGGCACGGGAGTAGTCGCCGTCGGGGGGCTCACCGGCGAGGGCCGCGGCGGCGCGGATGCGGAAGTGCGGGGGTGCATCGGAGACCATCCAAGCAGCCATCTCGCGGTCGAGGGCATTGATGCGCTGCACGACGTCGTGGAAGACGGAGGCGTTGCGGAGGCGGGGGGGCGTGGCGGCATAGTTTTGCACTAGACGGTTGAGATGGACACGCATGCGGCCCGTCTCCAGGGCGAAACGCTGGCAGCGGGCGGTGACGGCATCGACAACGCTCTCGGCCAGATACCAATTGATGTCGACGGCCTGGGGGACGTCGGCGGTGAGGGCGTGAATGAACTGAGAAGTCAGTGTTTTCTTTTCCCACCATCTTCCTCTTCTTTTCCGCTGTTCTTTCACATACCAATTGCAGCCGAACAGAGTTGAACAACAGCTGCTCTGTCCGTGTCTGCACGCGTCGCGGGCCTCGGGTGTGCACGAGGTGGACGGCGCCAAGAATATGGGACTGCCAGGCGACGAGTTCTTTGCGGTCCGTGATGTTCTCGAAAAGCCCCAGAAGCAGCACCGTGGCCAGGGTGGCGTCGGTCTGGCTCTGGCGAGTGTCGTCGAGCAGGCGGGTGGTCCGCGTCAGCGCGGCCGTGTACTGGCTGAGAGCTATGGCGTGGAGGTCAAAGGTGTCGCTCTTCCAGCGGTTGCCGAGGGCGGCAAAGGCGCAGGCCCGCAGGGCAAACTGAAGGGCGCTGTCGACCGGCTGGTCGCGCAGGACGGGCACCAGGTACTCAAAGAAGCCGCTGGCGGTGGGCGTGTGTGGCATCAGCATGAAGTTGGCAGCGAAGTAGCCGAGCGCGAGCTGGCCCACAGGCATGGCCGGGGCTGGAACCGGGCCTGGTGGCGAGGGCGATGCAGAGGCCGAGGAGGAGTGGGCAGAAGAGGCCGAAGAGGAAGAAAGGAGATCAGCAGGGTAAAGGAGCGCTGAGGGATCCGAAGGGGAGGCGACAGCTGCCGCCGACGGGCCAGCGCGACGGCGGACCTTGCGCCAGACGGCCTGGGACCCGGTGCCGGCAGCAGCGGCGGTCTGGGCATCGACCTCCGTGCCGGCCACGAAGGCAGTCGTGGCGGACTTGGACGCAGACGCCGTGGCGTGCTTGGACGCAGACGCCTTGTCGCGTGCCACCCGCCGCTGGGTTCGCCTGGTCTCATCCCGGTGTGCGAGATCAAAGTCAGTGGGATAGACACAGGGCCGGGCGGCGGTGATGCATCGCTGACAGACAGGGCGTGTTGCATCGCACTGAGGGGGGGGGGGGGTGCGTGTGCATGTGAGTGAGGGGACACTTGCTGACAGCAGACAGGACGCGGCGGCTCACCTTGACTCTGCGTGTCCGGCACGTGTAGCAAGGCCGGGCCAGGGGGCGTGCCTGGGCCATTGCGAGAGGCGATGAGATGAGAGAAAAGGAGGACAAAAAGGCAGAGAAGGAGAAGCGGAGCGAGAGGAGCGAGAGGAGGAGCGAGAGGACAGAAAAAAGTCGGTGCCCGGAACGCCACATGACCATGAGGCCGGCGAACGATTGACAACAGCCCAACAAGCCGCAAGTCCGAGGCAGCGTGGCCCGCTCCTGGGTGGTCCTTTGATGGATTTCGGTATGTGCTCACGGGCCGTGCGTGCAGACAGGTGTAGGTAGGTGTATACGTATCCGGGTCTCGCCGTTTAGACAGGGATGCGGGCGAATCTGACGCCTGCGCAGGAGGGTGGATGGGATGACCGTTGGAGCGCTTGTGGGCGAGCGTAGCATCGGCCGTCATAGGGCGTAGCATCGCACGTCGTAGCTCCGAGTAGAAAAACCGTTGGGACTCCACGGGGGGGATGGATCGGGGAAAGCATCCGCAGTAATTAGAGGGGAGGGGGGTGGAAAAAAGGGAGGATGGTCTGGACTGGTGAAGCCTGCTAGAGCTGCTAGAGCAGTCCTTTTGTTGCGGATGAGGGGCAGGCAAAAAGAAGGAAAGAGGAGAAAGGGCGATACGCGGTAGCCTGTACAGAGTAGGAAGGAGGACAGGGAAGCTTGAGCAGCTTTTTTTTTTACGGAAAACAGGAAGGAGCAGAGCACGGGAGATTAGGGAAAGAGCAATCCATCCATGGAACAGAAGAGGAGAAAATAGAGTGCGAAAAAAGAAAAGGAAAAAGCAAAAACCCAAAAAAGAAAAAAGGAAAAAGGAAAAAGAAACCAAGAAACCTAAGCAGGTAAAAACAACCTTCTATTGAGCCTCATTCCCCCCCCACCCGCACCACAATCTTCCCCCGCGTGTGCTTCTCGGCCAGCCGCTCGTACGCCGCCACCACGTCCGCCATGGCGTACTCGGCGTCCACAGCCAGCGTCGAGACCGTGCCGGTGCCGTGCCACGCCGCCACTCGCCGTGCCTGTGCGCCCGACGGCGCCAGCCCCAGCAGCTTGTACGTGCGCGGCGTGCCGCCGAGCCAGACGGGCCGCAGCGCGTTGCGCACCAGCGGCGACAGCCCGGTGCCGGGCCCGCCGACGATGCTGATGAACGCGCCGCGCGGCTGCAGGTAGGCCGGACAGCGGTGGAAGAGCGTCTCGTCGCCGACGCAGTCGATGATCAGGTCGAACGGCGGCATCGTGTTGTCCGCGGACGCCAGGAACGCCGGCAGCGGCGCGTGCGCGCGGTAGTCGAGCGCCGCGTCGGCGCCCAGCGTGTCCGTGGCAAACGCCGCGTTGGCCGCCGAGCACACGGCCACGACGAACGCGCCGCGCGCCTTGGCCCCCTGCACCAGCAGCGAGCCCACGCCGCCGCTGGCCCCGTGCACCATCACGCGCGGCGCGGCCGCCGGGTCTGCCGCCGTGGCCGCCGCCAGCGCCGCCGCCGCGGCCGGGTGCGTCAGCACCAGCTGTGCCGTCTGGCCCGCCACGCCAAGCAGCCCGGCTGCCGGGCCCGGCGCCAGGCCGGCCGGCACCTGCACCAGCAGCGACGCCGGCACCAGGACGTGCTCAGCCAGCGCGCCGTGGCCCGTCGCCACGAGCGCGACGCTCATGCAGCCGCACACGCGCGTGCCGACGGCCAGGGGCGGCGGCGCGTCGGACCCGGTCTCGGCTGCCACCTCGGCCTCCGCGGCGGCGGCGGCAGAAGCAGCCCGCGGCCCCAGCCGCTCTACCACGCCGGCAAAGTCCAGGCCCGCCACCGGCCGGCGCCGGAACGGCAGCCACGACGGGATGGTCAGCATAAAGTGCAGGTCGGCCGGGTTGAGCGCCGCGTGCGTGACGCGCACGAGCACATTGGCCCCCGACGGTGCCGCGCCGTCCGCGAGCGGTGCGGCGACGTCCTGTAGGGCGAGCGCTTGCGCGGGGGCGCCATTCCGGACGACTACCCAGGCTTTCATTTTGGGGAGTGGAGAACGAGAAGATTGGAATTGAAAGAGAGAGAAAAGACGGAGACGATGGAAAATCGGTCGAAAAGGGTAAAAGGGAAAAAGGGAAAAAAGGGCCCCCCTGGTTTCCGATACACTTGTCAAACGCGACAAGAACCGCAGCCATATTCCAAGACGTTCGGGCCTAATCGTCATCAGCAAGTCTCTTACTGGCGTTGGGTTAAGTCGCTGAATTGATGCAAACGCTAATGAAATGCCCAAAATCTACAGCAAACGACAGGAGAAGAAAACCGGATGAACAAGAAGCACAAAAGACCAAATGCAATGCACGCTGACCATTCTCGTTGTCGGGATTGCACCCGACGTCAACGATTCCACCCCTTCCCATCTCCAACGCTATTCTTCTCCGGTCATTGCCAAAACCACCAGGACGATGGGCCATACGGTTGATAGCACAAATGCGCCTAGCACCGATGAGAAGCTGGTCGGGATGTCGTCGCGCGGGCCCCGCCACCGGTCCACCAGCTGCAGCATCGTGTATAGCATGGCAATTGCGTATACAGAGCCAGCCCAGGCAACGCCCAGCACGGCCTCGGAGAAGCGGTCCTGCGGGCTGATGATGTCCAGGGACTCGTCGGGAAACTGGTGTGAAAAGGCCTGACCCATGGTGGCGGAGTATGGTGGTTGCGAGAAGAGGATGTGTAGTGGCGATGGCGGACCGTTCGTTTTCTTGTGTGCAGACGGACGTAGGCGAGAGAAGACGTGGAGGAATTAGATGTAGAGGCCGTCGTAAAAGAAAAAAGAAAAAAAGACGTAGAGAAAGAAGATGTAAACAAGAAAGAACGACGTTGTTGACCAGCAAGAACGACAAATGCACGGCCAGCCGAGACAGGTTGAAGAACGAGAGACAAAAAGGATGGGTATTAGAGTGAAGAACAAAGGAGAGAAAAACAAAAGAGAGGAAGGAGAAGAGAAGAGAAAAGGAAAAAAAGAACAAAAAAGGAGAGGAAAAAGGAGGGTCCCATGGCATTCTCATCACTCGGCACATCTGCATCCTGGGCACGCTTTTTCCATGCACACGGGACGTCTGCACGTCCGTCCGCGGCCCCCCCGACCCCCATCCCCCTTGCTGCCAGCCCATATTGTTTGATGCGTCGCACCACCCAGACGACTGGGAGCGTCTTTCTGCTGCACGCCAGCAGTGGGAGAGGGGCCGGCGGCACGGACACGACGAGGCTCCACCCCTGGGCTGAGGCCATGTCTCTTACACGGCCTGTCTCAGGGCCGCCCGTCTCCTACTCGGAGGCAACAGACAACGGCTTCCGAAGTTTTGACGAGGGGGGGGGCCTGCCAACGGAAGACAGACCACCGCGGACCAGCACAGAGCGTCATGTGCTGGAATATCGGCTGTTGCGCCGTCTTAGTCTGTGTCCAAGGCGGGATAGCGCTATCACGCGCAGGAGGAATGTAGCAGATGGGTCCTGTCACCGCCAGTTCGCCGGGATTTCTGGGCTTCCCCCCTCCTGTCAACCGTCTTCACCGAAAAACTCACGATTTTCGGCAAAGCATCGCAGGACGAAGCGTCTCGACTTTCCTGTTTCTGCCGGAAGCACAGAACAGGAAAAACCCGACATCAAAACAATCATCGCAACACACGCAACCACCCAACACGGCACGATGCTCTCCCGAGTTTTTCACCACCCCTGTCTGCTTGGCCCAGGCCACGCTCCCCGAACGCAGCCAATCGCCCGCCGCCACCAACCGCCGGCCGATCACGGCTGCAGTCCCAAGTTCCAAAAATAATCCTTCACCGCTGGTGATTTCGATCGATTGGGCCGTCCTCGCGTGCAGAATGGGTACCCAATTTCGGCGTTTTTTTTCTCCCCTCTCTCTGCTCACACCCACGAGTAAGATACAAGTAGTCCGTGACGCCCACGACAAAAACCCCGTCACCTGACCGGACTGGCACGAAGGCGTTGCCGTGAACCATGGCGCTCTTGCCTTCTGGCGCATTGCCTCTTGGCTGCTCATTCACCAGAAGCGGAAGGACCGATGGACGTCTTCTCTGACGCACGGGGCCCGACGCACCTTCCTCGCCGACGGCATGTTGTGTGTGGCCTCCGTTTGCGTAATAATCCAGGGCCATGCAAAAACTCTTGTTGAGACTGCTGCTGCTGCTTTCTCTACCCGACGCGCACCATCGCCATCGATGAGCAAACATGGCCCTCAACGTGTACCGCGGCTGTGCGCACGTGGCCGACACGGCGCTGGCCTTTGATGCCTTTGCGGCTGAAATGGGCGTGACGCCGCGCGTGGCCTTTATGGACGTGACCATTGCAGCCCTCACGCCGGCGCCATCGTTGGCCGTCGCGCCCTGGTGCCACGCCGTCATCTACGCCGTCACCACGGCAGGCCACGGTCGTTCGCGCCAGCCCGCCGACAAAGACGCCGGTGCCGCCGGTGCCCGGTCGAGTGAGCCGGAGCCGCCCCTCGTTCGCCTGCCCACCAACGTGGCCCACATCCCCGACGTCTATGCCTTTTTGCATGCCATTTTTAACTGCAACATCCCAAAGGCCATGGGTGCGTTCGTGCTTGTGTGCGTCCAGCGAACGAGCCGCACATAAACTTCCTGACCAGAGCGCAGCCACCACCAAACAAACGACGCTAACCGCAACAAAACAGTGCCCGACAGTGCCATCGACCGCCTCCGCACCGCCTGCAGCGAGCAGCCTCTCAGCCAGCGCAACATTGTTCTAAAAAAAGCTGCTGAGCTGCAGCATGCCTACCGCAAGACTGTCCGCAAAGCGCCCTGGGGCCTCTCCTGCCAGGAGGCCGCGGCCTGGCCTGCGGCCGCTGCGACCCTAGCCTCGCCGCCTCGCTATTTCGTGTTCGTGCGCTCCCCCGTAAGCGGAAGCATCTACCTCATCGACGGGAACCGCGTGACCGAGATCGAGCCAGGCTACCCGCCGGAGCGAACGAGCAGCGTTCTGACAGAGAGCGTCCTGACCAAGCTGGCCGCGCTGCACGAGGCGCACGGCGCGGGCGAGTCGTTCTCTGTGACCGGCATCCTGGAGCGTCTCTGCTGAGACAGAGAAACGAATCTTCTGGGGCAGGATCGCGCAAGACGGTAAGAAGAGTGCACAGACAAAATGGGGGAAAGAAGGGGGGGGAGGGGAAGGGAAGAAGAAATAAACCTAGCAGGGCTGAGTGCCTCCCGTTTTCCACAACCACAAACTGCAGGTTCTAGACCAGCAAATGGCTGTCGAGTCTCTCAGCCCCAAGCCACCGTCCCCCTCCGCCCCCCGGCTGTCGTCGAGAGTCTCTCATATGTTTGCCCAAAGAGGCGCACCGGGGGTCTGGCTGTGTGGTAGGGGGGCTCGCTGTCCGTCTTTACATGCATGCGAATAGGCGTTTTTTTTGTCCTTCCACTTTTTTGTGCCGTGTATCTCTTCGTCGAGCACGAGGCAGAGAATTCCATAAATACACAGCCTCTCGCCTCGTTTTCTTCACTTTTTTTTTTCTTTTCTCTTCATTTGCTTTGCGGCTCTTTCACACCTCTCTGTCTTCTTTATCTCCTTCAGCAGCACCCTGGAGACTGTGCAGTTGCGCAACCGCTTCCCCTGCCCATCAACACAGCGAAATACGATGCATGGGCTCGATCGACGCGGGCCGCGATGGGCCGTCATCGTCATGGTGTGGTTGCTTCTCGGCGCTACGGCCCGGGCCACGTTCCAAAACGACTTCAGACTCTACCCCGTGAACTCTCGCGCTTGCTTGCAGAGTGCTTCCGACGCGAGTGGCTGCGACGGCGACGATGTCACCTCCATGAATCTGTGTCTCTGCAGCAATGGCGGCAACTTCATTCACAACACAGCGTTTTGCGTCGGAGCCACAGACCTGGTTGATCTCGCTGGCGTCTACAGCACCATGACTGACGCCTGCGATTACACCAACACGCCGATCGTGATGACCGAGAGCGACTTTATGGAGGTGGGCAACGAGGGATATGATGACAATGCTGCGTCAACAACGACGGCAGGGCCAACGACGACAAGGACGACTACCCGGACAATCGCCCCTAGCACGACGCCGGCCTCGATGCTGACCTCGACGCCGACCTCGACGCCGACCTCGACGCCGACCTCGACCACGACCATGACTACCACCGCCACAACGGTCTTTGGTCCCAGCAGCACGGGGACGACGGCGTCGTCCTCACCTAGTGTATCGCCGACCAACAACAACGACAAGAATAACAACGGTGATAACGGCAGTGGCGGGCTGTCGGGGGGGCAGCGGGCCGCCGTGTTGACCAGCGCCATTGTGGGTTTTCTGCTACTGGTCGCGGCCGCTGTTACCCTATTCTTCTTCTGCCGCCGCCGCCGCCGCCAGCGCGCGCCCGACGAGAGGAACCCGATGCTGCCCAACACAGACCCGGCCATCCACCCCAGCCAGGCCATCACCGAACTGTCTTATCTCAGCAGCCCGCCCGTTGGCAGCGGCGGTGACCCGTGCCCGTCGGATGTTGCACTGTGGCCAACTCCGCCGTATGCGTCGACAGCCGCTTTTCCCACCGATGGGCTGCATAGACAGAGCCCTCTGGTGGAGATGCCAGCCACAACGGATCCCCGCTTCGCCGGGGCACCCACGTTGCCGTCGCCGTCGCCGCCGTCGCCGTGGATTCCGCCGCACGGTTGGCAGAACACGACCTATCGGTAGTTTTTTTTTTTTTTTGGGGGGGGGGGGGGGGGGGGTGGGGTGGAATTTTTCTAAAATAGCCGGGGAAAAATGGGAAAAAAAATTTAGTTTTTATTAAAACAATGGCACGTGGGGCAAATTAGGTTTGCA
>JADHKF010000032.1:87611-208411 GCA_019925685.1 Ceratocystiopsis sp. VPRI43766 | reverse complement strand
CTTGTCATGTGAATTTCTTGAATAAACTAATGCGAATTTGGGAATAAGAGGGGCTTTTTTGGGGGGTGGTGTATGTAAGAAGGTTTAGGGGTGGTGTATGTAGTCGGAGCCGAAGTGCCTCTGTCGCACGACCCCCCCTTTTTCTCTGTTCCCTGCTCCCCTGTCTGCCGGAAAAGGACCAACAGCGTGCTCCGCAGTGCTGCCTGCTGTGTGCCGTCTGTGTGCCGTCTGTGTGCCTTCTGTGTGCCTTCTCGGGTGTCTGTCGTTGTTGTCTGCCTTCGTCTGTGCCTGTTCGCCTCGTTTCGCCGTTGGCTGCCAGGTCCTGCACAACACACAACAAGGCTGTGCAGACCCAAGTGCGTGCGGCTACGCCGCATTCGCCCGGCTGGCCCGTCGGAAGCGCTCCACCGGCCCACCCCAGTGTTCCCATCTTCGATCGACCCAGCAGCTGCAGCTGTGCGGAGTCGGCGTAGTTCTGATCCCGAGCGCTGCCTGCTGTATGCACTGTCGTGGATAGGGAGGAGGCGTGCAGGCAGACTGCGATAGTGCTCGTACAGGCACGGACACGGGACGGGACACACCACACCCTCCGATGCCGGATGCCTGCTCGAAGCCGTCAAGATCAGCGTCCGCAGACGGACAACGCCCACGCCCGTCGTCTGTTCATCCCCGCCGTCCCCACACGCTGTATCCTGCAAGGGCCGGTTGCAACTTGCAAGGGTGTATGACTCACAGCGTGATGAACTTGGTACTGTAAGATCCTTGTACGATACTAAGCATACCCCCCTCATACAAAAGCCGTGCCTTGCCCCGTGGCAAACAGGTGCTGGAACCAGACGTCAAAGTCCTCGAGACTGGGCGACATGGTCTCGGCAAAGGGCTGGCCGCCGCTGCTGCCGCCGTACTCGGTCTCGTCGTCGACCGGCGTGGACCCGGGCATGTAGACCAGGGGCTGCGGGGGCGTCGTCAGGGCCGAAGGCAGGGCCGCGTAGCCGGCCGATGCTGTCGCCGCGGCTGCTGCCGCGGCTGCGGCTGCGGCTGCAGCCTGCTGCTGTTGCTGCTGCTGCTGCTGCTGCAGCTTCATGCTGAGGTCCATCTGCATCCAGCCGGCAGTGAAATTGGAGACAATGTCCTCGAAGCGCAGACGGCTGCCGGCCGGCGGAGGCGGGGCGTCGGGCCCGGCAGGAAAGAGAGCATCGAGCAGGAGGACGCCGCGCTGGGCGAGGATGTCGTGGGTGCGGCTGGCGAGGTAGGTGCGGGCGTAGCGGATGGCGCTGCGGTGGGTGGCCTGCTGGGCGACGGGGTCCGGGCCGGAGTCCGGGTCCGGGTCCGGGCCCGGGCCACCGGCGGCGGCGGCGCGGTCGCGGTCGCCATCGCGGGCGCTGCTGCCGAGGACCTCAAAGGCGAGCAGCAGGGCGGCGGTGATGCAGAAGGCGGTGTGTGTCCAGAGCGAGACGTCGCCGCCGTCGGTGATGTTGCGGTGCTCGCGCAGGATGGTCATGGCGGCGCTGACGCAGGTGCGGCGGGTGTGGGCGTAGGCGCGGCGGCCGGCGGCCTGGAAGGCGCGGAAGAGAAAGGGCCGGTGGACCATGACGATCTTCTCGGCGGCGGTGATGGCCATGCTCTGGCGGGCGATGCGCAGCCAGGGCACGCGGGCCTCGAGGGCGGGGTCCGGCCTCAGGAAGTAGGGCGGGATGGCGCGCACGATGCGGCGCATCTTGTGGTCCATGGCCAGGATGTGCTCGTACTGGGCGCGCAGCGGGCGGCGGGCGCGCAGCGGGCCCAGGCCGTCGGCCAGCTCGGGCACGAGCCCGGCCAGCGTGGCCAGCACGCGCGTGTAGCTGCTGACGGTCGGCAGGTGGTCGGGCTGCTCGACCATGCGGCCGGCGGCGTCGACGTCGTCGCAGTTGCGCGGCAGGCCCGTGGCGTACTGGGCCGGGTGGATGCCGTACGCGTCGGTGAAGGGCATGGCAAAGTGGTCCTGCACGACCATCTGCAGCCACACGCGGCGGCCGACCTCGCGCTCGAGGCGCTCGAGGCGCAGGACGGGGTCGGCGGCCTCGGCGTCGCCAGACTCTCTCGGCTCATCGCCGATCTTGTGCACCCCCAGACACTCGGCAATGCGCACGGCCGACGCAAAGAGCGTCGCGTTGAGCTGGCTCAGCCCCAGGTTGTGCGCCATCTCGGTCGAGATGACAATGGCCTGCACCGCGTACAGCGACACGTTCTGCAGGAACTGGCTCTCGTGCAGCACGTCCAGCATGGCCTGGAAGAGCGACTGGGCCGACGCGGGCGTGCTGGGGTCGGCCGACAGGGCCGCGAAGCCGCTGTCGCCGTAGTCCCGGTAGCCGCCGCCGCCGCCGCCGCCGCCGCCGCCGCCCTCGCCGCACAGGAACCGGCTGCTGTGCACGACGCAAAAGTGCGCCGTCGCCAGCACCGCCAGGTACAGCGCCAGCCACTGCGGGTGGTCGTAGGCGGCGCCGCCGCTGTCCCAGAAGCGCTGGCACTGCACGAGAAAGGTCGGCGCGTGCACGCAGTTGTGGTGCCAGGCCATGCGCTCGAGGTGGAAGCGCACGAGGCGCTCCGACAGCGCGCGCCCGGGCAGGCCCTCGGCGACGATGCGCGCGGCCACCGGCGCAAACGGCCGCGGCTGCGCGTACAGGCCCGGGTTGTTGTACTGGCACGTGCAGCGGCGGTGCGGGTAGCAGCTGCCCGAGTTGCGGCCCCAGGCGACGTGCTCGAGCGCGGTGACGATGAGCGAGTCCTGCGAGTCGGCGGCGTCGGCGTCGGCGGCGGCACGCGCGCCGGGGAAGCCGGGATACGGCTGGTAGGGATGGGCAGTGCCTGTCGAGGGATCTGAAGGACCCGACGACGGCACAGGGTGTGCCGACCGGTCGGGAAGATCAGCAATGCTCGTCCCGATGCTCGTCCCGAAGCTCGTCCCGAAGCTCGTCGCCACGCTGCCCGCGACGCTCCCGCCGCTGCCGTCGTCGTCCTCGTCCGCCTGCCCCGTCTGCAGCTGCTGCACGCGCTCCGTCAGGCGGTGCAGCGCGCGGGCCATGCGCGCGCGCGCGGCCGGCGCCGTCTCGACGGCCTCGGCGGCCTCGAGCTCCTGGCGCAGCGACGCCAGAAAGGCAATCTCGCGGCCGTGCTGGCTGACGGCGCGCCGCAGCCGCACCACCTCGCGCGTGCAGTGCAGGCCCAGGCGGCGGCAGCGCACGCAGGGGATGTCCTTGCTGCATTTGCGTTTTTTTTGGGTGCATTCTGGGGGAAGGGAGAAAAAAAAAAAAAAAGAAAGAGTCAGTACAGATACAGGTCTTTCATCACAGATTCGCACTCACCACGACAGGCCAGCGTCTGGCGCTGGGAGAGGCGCGGTTCCTGCATGGCTCGGCGCGCCCATGGGCTGTCGGCTGTGTTGTGACGGAGGATGAGCAAAAGGTGGTGGTGGTGGCAATGTGTAAATCGTGAAAGCCAAGATCGTCGTGATAAAGTTCGGCACTGTGTGCAGGGGTGGGACTGTGTTTACGCACGGTACGGCGGCCGGCTCCGAGTGGCTACGCAGGCGGTGATTGGCTGGAGGGGTACAGGTACTTTTACAATGTATCTTTTGCATTCCACATAAATCACTCGTTATTACAGTCAGGCCAACCAGGAGCACACATTGTCCAAACACAATCCTTCAAAGCCCGGAATTCCTACTCCTCTGCCTCTGGCCCCAGCGGCGGCGCGCTCGCGGCCATGTTGCACTGGCGGAACAGGCGCACCTCGTCGTCGGCAAAGGCGCCGACAATCGAGTGCAGCACGCCGTGGTTGTGGAAGAGCACCAGGTCGCCCTCGGCCCAGTCGTGGGGGTAGACCAGCGGCGGGCTGATGGCCGGGCGCTGCAGGCGGTAGAGCGTGGCGCGCACGCTGGGCAGGTCGTCGTCGAGCACGCTGCCGTCGGCGGCGCGCAGCAGGCGGCGCGCGGGCGTCGGGTAGATCATCAGCGCCAGGCGGCCGTCGACGGGGTTGCGCCAGACCATGGGGTAGCGGCGGATGGCGGCCGGGTCGACGGGCGGCAGGTCGGCGGCGGCGAGCTCGAGCCCGTCGGACTCGAGCCCGAGGCCGGTGCTGCGGGCCTTGGCCTTGCTCATCCAGATGTACGGGTGCGGCGCGTACTCGACGACGCAGCTGCGGGCAAACGCCTTGTCCTGCTCGGACAGCAGCGCGTAGGCGCGGTAGCCGCTGACAAACGCCGTCGTGCCCAGCGGCACGTCGAGCTCGTCGCCGCTGCCGTCGTCGTACCGCACCGTCTGGCGCCGGCCCTGCGGCACGCGCGCCGCAAACAGCGACGTCACGCGCGGCGGGTCCAGCGCGTACATGGCCGAGTCGATGTGCCAGCGGTAGAAATGCGTAAAGTCGCGGTCGTCCGCCTCGGGCACCGGGTGCTTGTGGAAGCCGCGGTGGTGCGGGTGCCGCAGCTGCAGGTCCGTCAGGCCCTCGTACGCGGCCACGCGCCCGTGCCCGATGATCTGCACCTGCGGCACCGTCGGCACCGTCGTCAGGTCGCGGTGCAGCACGCTGCGCTTGTCGATCGACGTGCCGTGGCTGTACAGGCCGCTGGCCGCCGGGTCGAACCGCCGCGTCAGCTCGTACTGCGCCCGCGCCGACAGGTGGCCCTGGTTCTTGAGCACGACGACGCTGTGCTCGTAGAGCGCGGCACGGAGGACGGCGAAGGAGGTGTCTGGGATGGGTCAGCGGCGAGTACAGCAGACAAGGAGACGAGGCAGAGACGCACCATCGATTCGCTCGGCGTCGATGCCGGTGATCTCGGCGCCAAAGTCAATGTCGGAGCCTGCTGGCTTGGCCAGCGGCTTGACCTCGATGCCAACAGAGCCCATGGTGGTGTGAGTGAGAGTGAGGAGGAGGGTTGAGAGTAAGTGAGTGAAGAGGGTTGAGAGCAAGGAGGGCGAGGAGGTTAAGGGCGAGGAGGTTAAATCAGGAGGTTAAAGGCGAGGAGGTTAAGGGCGAGATGTGTGTGATCAGATCCAACCGGGGTCCCTCCTCTTATACACGTCCAGCTCGCCGTCCAGCGCAAATTCTTCTGGCGTCGTCGCGATGCCCGGTGCGGACGGGCGACTCCCGCTGGCCCGCCTTACACGCGTGCGGGCCAGCCGCGCCGCTCACCCGCCCACGCTCTCGCGGACGAGCCTGCATCGCCGCCCGCCAGCGCCATCACCACCCCGGTCAGCCTCGTCGGCGCCCCCCACGCCGCTGTGCGGGTGAGTCGTGTATCTAGTCCGGATGACGGCGATGCACGACTATAAAGAAGCGGCCATTCCTTCGGAGTCGCCGTCGCCATCATCATCTCATCATCTCAACATCAACAACTCTCATCGCCACACCATCACCGCCACCCCTACTTCCCCTCCCAGCATGCCCTCCCACGACAGCCTCTGGTTCGAGCCCCTGCCGGCCGACCAGCGCAAGACGTCCGCCATCGGCGCCGAGGTGCACCTGCCGGCCGCGATGCCCGTCCTCGACCTGGCCCGGCTGACGGCCGCCGACCTGGCCACGCTGCGCCAGGCCCTCTTCGAGAACCAGGTGATTGTGCTGCGCAACCAGGCCGGCGTCGACCCGGCCGTGCTGCCCGCGCTGGCGCGCGTCTTCGACCCGAGCGCGTCCGACGTCCACTCGGCCGGCAAGACCGCCGTCAGCGACCCGCGCAACATCCTGTCCGCCTACAAGGCCGGCCGCATCCCCAGCGCGCCCCAGGTCGGCATCATCGGCAGCGGCACCTTCCGCGACTACCGCGGCCTCGACGAGCTCGAGGTCGTCCACCTGGACCACACGTCCTTCCACGAGCACCCGCTCTCGCCCGCCCAGCTCGCCGCCGGCGGCACCCGCCCCTACCGCTGGCACATGGACACGCCCTTTTACGAGCGCCTGCCGGGCGAGGTCACCGTGCTGCACGCCGTGCAGGTGCCCGAGCTGCCGGACCAGCACCTGACCTTTCCCGACGGCACCGAGGAGCAGATTGCCGCGGGGGCGACAGCCTGTAGGTTTTTTTTTCATGTCAGTCTTTTTTTTTTCATTTCACCCCCTAACAGACAGTCTTCTCCGGCGCCCGCGCCTTTGAACTGCTCACCCCCGAGCAGCAAGAGTTCGCCCTCAACACCACCGTCACCTACGCCCCCCAGGCCTACGAGTACATCCGCCACTGCAAGGCCTCCGAGGACGGCATGACCATCCCCGCCTTCGGCCGCGAGACCCCCGCCGACCAGCTCTCGCCCTGGTCCTGGGACAAGGTCGCCGAGCACCCCATGGTCTGGCGCAACCCGGGCTCCGACCGCCCCTTCCTGCAGGTCCACGGCTGCTGCGTCTACCGCCTGACCACCCGCGACCCGGCCACCGGCGCCGTCACCGTCATCGACGACGTCCCCGAGGTCCGCCGCATCGTCTACGACATGCAGCGCCGCATCTGGCAGGCCGGCAACATCTACGCCCACCGCTGGCAGGCCGGCGACCTCGTCGTCTTCCACAACCGCGGCGTCATGCACAGCATCACCGGCCAGCTGGCCCAGCACAAGGACGACCCGTCCAAGCAGCGCCTGCTGTGGCAGTGCACCATGACCAGCGGCACCGCGCCCAAGGCGTACCGCCCGTACGAGGGCGTCAACGAGACGGGCTTTGTCCGTGTGTAGATGACGATGGCATGAGCATGAGCATGAGCATGAATGAGAACGAAATTACAGCGTCTTCACTAGTTTCTACTTGTAGTTCCAGCGCCTTAGTGCCCTAAATGTGAGATACTCCGTAGCGCCCCGTGCTACGTCACTTGCCCCCACTGCGGGGCGCACGTGCCTGAAACGCCTGACAGATGCCACCCCGCGATCAACTCTTTCGACTTTTTGCCTCTTCTTGTCTTCCACCACACACACCGCGCAGCGACCCGAATCCGACCGCGACCATGGCTTCGGATCCAGAGACGCAGCCCGCGGCCGACAACCGCCCACACGCGCACATTGCGCTGGCCGACGGCACCACGGCCGAGCCCGGCGAGCCGAGCGACGGTCAGGCAGCAAAGGTCGAGACAGCCCCGACAGACGAGCCGGCAGCATCGCCAGACGCTGACGCCAACGCCGACGCCGACGCCGACGATGCCGCCGCCAGCCCCGGCCTGCGCAACAGCCAGGGCTGGGACGGCAAGCTGCGCGTGCCGAAAAAGGGCGCTGTGCAGCTGGTCAACCCGGAGGCGCTGTCGGACCCGGACTACTCGGACGAGGACAACGTGGTGCCGGGCGAGACCATCTCGGCCGACGAGGACCTGCTGGCGGACGAGGACGCGGACGCGGAGGAGATCCTGTGCGTGCACGCGCGCGTGCACGACCTGGACGCGCTGGGGCTGGAGCGGTTCCGGCGCTGCGCGCGGCTGTGCCTGCGCGAGAACAGCATCGACACGGTCGCCAGCGCCGGGCTGGCGGCGCTGGCGCCGACGCTGCGCGAGCTGGACCTGTACGACAACCTGGTCGCGCACATGCGCGGCGTCGACGCGCTGCCGCACCTGACCTCGCTCGACCTGAGCTTCAACAAGATCCGCCACATCCGCCACCTGGCGCCGCTGACCGAGCTGCGCAGCCTCTACCTCGTCGCCAACAAGATCGCCGACCTGCACGGCCTCGCTCACGCCGCGCCCACGCTGCGCCTGCTCGAGCTCGGCAGCAACCGCCTGCGCGACCTGGCCCCCGGCACGGGGCTGCTCGACTCCGGCCGCTTCGCCGCCCTCGAGGAGCTCTGGCTCGCCAAGAACAAGATCACCAGCCTCGCCGGCCTCGCCCAGCTGCCGCGCCTGCGCCTGCTCAGCATCCAGTCCAACCGCATCCGCGACCTCAGCCCGCTGCGCGCCGTGCCCTCGCTCGAGGAGCTGTACGCCTCCCACAACGCCATTGACAGTCTGGAGGCGCTGGGGCCGCTGGCCGAAGCGTCAGCATCGGCCGACGCTGCCACCAACACAACCGACGGACAACCACCACCACCACAACAGCACCCGCCCCCCTCCGACACCCCCCCCGACACGCCCACCGGCAGCGCCCCCGACGTCGCCGCCGCGCCCCCCGGCACGCCCCCCGACGCCCCCGCGCTGCCCAACCTGCGCGTGCTCGACGTCGCCAACAACCTGCTGACGTCGCTGCGCGGCATCGAGCAGCTCGCGCGCCTCGAGGACGTCTGGGCCAACAACAACCGCCTGCACGACTTTGCCGACGTCGAGCGCGCCCTCGCCGACAAGACCGCCCTCGACACCGTCTACTTTGAGGGCAACCCGCTGCAGCTGCGCGCCCCGGCCCTGTACCGCAACAAGGTGCGCCTGGCCCTGCCGCAGGTGCGCCAGATCGACGCGAGTGAGTGTTGTCTTCAGTTTCTGTCATTTAAATCTCCTGCTTCCCACTGACCAGCAGCCTACGTCCGGTAACCCGTTGGAGCATTTTTCTTTCAATGTCTTAATATACTCTGGATTGTGCCTGCTATCGACTACCTGCCCCTGTGCACCCTTATGCAAAGATGTAGAGCTTGTCGGTCGGGAAGTACTGCGGACGGTTAGCTGCTGCCGTCTACTGCACGAAACACACACACGCAAAACACTCACGTTCGACGGCTGGTTGAACCGCACGTTCTGGTCCAGGGCCGTGATGCTGTCCAGGTCCGCCTGCTCCAGGTCCCACCCGGTCACGTCCAGGTTCTCCTGGAGGCGCGACGCCGTCTGCGTCTTGGGGATGACCGCCAGCCCGCGCTGCGTCGCCCACCGCAGCAGGATCTGGCCGGCCGACTTGTTGTACTTGGCCGCCAGGCCCTTGACCGTCGCCGCCTCGAACAGCGGCGTCAGCGTCTGCGCGTGCGCCATCTTGAACTCCTCAAACGACGCCGGGCCAAAGGACGAGTACGCCGTCACGGCCACGCCCTCGGTCTGCGCCAGCTTGACCAGGTTCGCCTGCACCAGGTACGGGTGGTGCTCGATCTGCAGCGTGGCCGGCGGGATCTTGGCGTAGCGCAGCAGGTCGTACAGCAGCTGCGCCTGGAAGTTGGACACGCCGATGCTGCGCGCCAGCTTCTTGTCCACCAGCGCCTCCATCGCCCGCCACGTCTCCTGGATGCTGGCCTTGGACGTGCGGATCTCCGTGCTGGCGTCGTCGTAGAACCACCCGGGCGGGTAGCGGTGCGCCGGGTCCACCCACTCCAGCGCCACGGGGAAGTGGATGAGGTACAGGTCAAAGTAGTCGATGCCCCAGTCCTTGAGCTGCCGCTGCACGATCGGCTCGACGCGCTCGGCGTCGTGGAACGAGTTCCACAGCTTCGACACGATGAACAGCTCCTCGCGCTTCACGATGCCCTCCTTGATCGCGCGGGCAACGCCCTCGCCGCACTCGACCTCGTTGCCGTAGTCTGGGGGATTAGCACGAGGCAGCCACAAGAGGAGAGAGAGGACTCACCGCACGCGCCGTCCAGCAGACGGTAGCCGGCCTTGATGGCGTTGTAGACCGTGTCGGCGCAGACCTTGTTGTCGACCTTCCAGAGGCCGAAGCCGACCTGGGGCATGTCGTAGCCGCTGTTGAGCTTGATGGTGGCCATGGTGTCGGAGGGGTACAGAGCGTGATGTGGTGTGTGGGATGGGGAAGAGAAAATGGAGGGGAAGCAGGAGCTAGAAGACGAGGGGACGTTGGCCGAGATATTGCTGCTCTGGTCAGGTCCAAGTCGAAAAAATAGACAAAGGGCGAATAGGCCCGAATACGGACAGGACGGGCTTGCTCTAGAGGGGAGGGGGGACCCAGTGGCTCGAGGGGTCTATGAGGGGCACCTGCCACCCCGGAAACGCCTGTCATGCCCTCCGTGCTCCGTAAAAGGGAACCGCATGACGTGGGTTCCTGCCGATTGGGGCGCTACGGGGGAGCTCGAGCTGTTCTCGCTCGGTCGTGGGGGAAGGTGTGGTGGTGTTAGTTCGGAGTTGCCTTTTTTGTCCACTCCCCCTCCCCCTCCCTGTCTCCCCCCTCTCTTGCTCTTCCCAATCCTTCTGTATCTCTATATACTCTTCTTACTTTACGACTCTCCTCTTTCAATCCCACCAACACCTTTTCTTCCTTCTGACACTTTCACTCCCGTCTACGACCGTTGCTTCTGCTTCATTTCCCACCACATTTAGCCTAAAATCTAGCGTTTTCATTCGTGCGAAAATATTGGCGCTTGTCGCGACTACGGGCCGCCGTTCCATCAGGACACCAGCTTTGCCGGCCGTCTGACCATCCCAGGGACCTGCCGAGACGACCTGCCGAGACGACCTGCCAAGAGGACCTGCCGTGAAGGAATACGAGCCGTGTCCGGCCGGCTTCGGAGCGGCCAATTCTGTGCGGCACGAGAAACAATCCGGAGGCGTGAAAACAAGGCTTCATTCCGTTCTCTATCCTACATGATAATCAAAACAAAACAAAACAAAAAAACCGCTATGCTTCGGTTGCGGCTGCCTCTGGCTCCTTTCCCTTCTCCTCCGCCTTCTCCGGCTCAGATGCCGCCTCGTCGCCCGCAAACGTCGGCAGCGGCGCGGCCTCGCCCTCGACCCAGACGTGCGCCAGCTCCTTTTCGATCTCGGCGCGGCGCGCACGCCACTTGGGCACCTGCGCCAGGCGCTCGCGCAGCTCCTGCAGCTCGCGCGCGACGTTCTGCTTCTCGCGCGCGGTGCCGATGCGCTCAAAGGACCACTCGTCGCCGCGCTCGCCCTGGCCGAGCAGCAGGTTGAAGGTGTGGTACTTCTTGAGCGAGGCGCGCGTGGAGATGGTGATGAGCGTGATGCCGCGCTCCTTACACGTCTCGTACAGCAGGCCCTCGACGTCGGCCGACACGGCGCTGGTGCCCTCATCGATGAAGGCGTACTGCGGCTCGTGGTACAGCAGGCGCGCAATGGCCATGCGCTGCTTCTCGCCGCCGCTCAGCACGTCCTTCCACTCCTTGCGCGTGTCCCAGCCGCCCTCGCGCGCGGGCAGGTAGCCCAGGTGGGCGGCGTCCAGCACGCGCTGAAGGTCGTACTCGCTGCGGCGGCGGTCGCGCATGTCGGCCTCGCCGTCCGGGTAGATGACCTGGTCGCGCAGCGTGCCGATGCTGAGGTAGACGCGCTGGGGCAGGAACATGATGCCGTCCTCGCCCGTGGCCTTGGGCCGGCTGACCAGGCCGCGGTACACGGGCCAGAGGCCGGCGACGATGCGCGCAATCGACGTCTTGCCGGCGCCGTTGGCGCCCGAGATCAGCAGGTGCTCGCCGCGGCGCACGACCAGCGACAGCGACTCGATCAGTTCCTCACCGCCCTGCGGCCACAGCGACGGGGCCACGACGGGCACGTTCTCGAGGCGCACGCCGTCGAAGCCGCGCTGGATGGTGCCCTGCACGTCCGACAGCGCGTACAGCTCGCCGCCGTCGCCGCCGCGGGGTGCGGCGTAGGCGTTGGCGTGGACGCGGTGCAGCGTGGCGATCAGCGTGTACACGCGGCTGGTGTAGCCGGCCAGCTCGGACAGGTCCTTGATGGAGTACATCATGCGGCCGCCGGCGTCGGCGAGCGACAGCATCAGGCGGCGGTTGGTGATGAAGCCCTGGGTGCGGGCGCGCTGGCGGGCGTCGCCGCTGACGGCGTCCTCGAGCAGCTCGGCGGCGCCGCCGAGACCGCCCCAGGCCGGCAGGAAGACGGGCAGGGCGGACAGCAGGTAGCCGTAGGCGCTCCAGCTGTACTTGACGATGAGGTCCTCGAGCATGTTGTAGCGGATCTTGAGCAGGTAGATGCCCTCCATCCAGGACTTGAGCTCCTTGAACTCGCGGTTGAGGGCCTGCTTCTCCATGTCGGCGCCGCCGTAGAAGGCGACCTCCTCGGCGTTGGCGATGAGGCGGGCGTGCAGGCTGCGGAAGTCGCCCTCGCGGCGGCCCTCGACGGCCTTGAGCTTGCCAAAGGGCGGCGACAGGCGGCGCAGCAGGCTGGCGGTCAGAAAGTAGTTGCTGACGATGCCGGACAGGGCGAGGGGCCCGAGCGAGCGGTAGAGCTGGTAGTTGAAGATGCACAGGTCGAGCAGGGGCTTGCCGAGCGACGAGTAGATGCCGGCGGCGGCGGCGCAGAAGAGGGTCAGGTCCTGGGTGATGTACTGGTCGGCGGCCTGGCCGACGCCGCCGTCGAGGTTGGTGAGCTTGTAGTAGGTGAGGTTGTCGTTGAGGTAGAGGTCGTGGATGTAGCGGGTGAGGCGGGTGCGGAAGGCGATGGACACCTTGGACTCGAGGAACTTGATCATGGCGTTGGTGTAGGAGGCGAAGCCGCCGAGGCCGCACCACTTGAGCAGGCCGAGCAGGAAGCGGCGGCCGTTGCCGGCGACGAGGTCGCGCACGATCTCGCCGTCGAGGCGGGCGACGACGAGCGACAGGTACGTGCGCAGCAGCAGGAAGCCGGCGTGGCTGACGAGCAGGCCGGCCTCCTTGCTGGACCAGCGGGGGATCATGATGCTCATGAGGCTGAGGAACTGGTGCAGGAACGCGAGGTTGAGGCCGGGTTTTGTCTGGGCGCCGGGGACGGCGGTGGCCGTGCTGGAGCCGGTGCCGGTGCCGGCGCCGGTGCCGCCGAGGCCGGACGCCCGCGGCGGGTTGAGAAACAGACGCCGGTGCGCCTCAAAGGTCAGCGGCTTGGTCGAGTGGATGACGACCTTGGACGTCTGGTTGCGGTACGGCACGTAGATGGTGCGCGAGCCGTCCTTGTTGTGCAGCCACGAGTTGGTGCGCACCAGCTTGAGCCCCTGCTCGCGCTCCAGCCGCCGGCGCCGCCACCGCCGCCGCAGGCCGTCGCCGCCGCCGACGATCGCCGCCAGCAGCGCCAGCGTCGCCAGCAGGCGGGCCGTGCGCGACGTGCGGCGCAGGCGGCCGCGCACCAGGCCGGCATAGCGGTCGACAAAGGCGGCGATGGCGGCCTCGGCGGCGGACTGCCGGAGGGTGGATTGGGCGGCCATTGTTTCTTTCTTTCTTCCTTTGCTCTTCTCTCCCTCTCTTTCGTCAATCGTATCGTATGTCGTATCGTATTGCGCACTAAAGAAGGCGCGGTGCGTGGCAGGCCATCGGCGGCCAGATGCTGTCAGACAGGTGTCGCAATGTGCAAGGTGCGATGCGTGGAAGACGCGGGATGGCTGGCAAAAGGCAAAAACAACGGGGAGCAACGGGCAGAGGCATGTGACGATCGCCGAGGCATTATTAACCATCGGGGTTTTAGTGGCCGAATCAGCCGTGCGACGTCATGGCACATGACCGGTTGGGGAGACGGAGCTCTGGGACATGCTGAATGCGCCGGAAATTCTCATGAACTGAACCGACTTGCATTCAAGGACGAATAAACGCTTTCTACAATGTCAAGCAGCCGACAGTAAGATCTCATCTTGCTCGTCTCTATGCTTCCTCACTGTGTCTTCAGGCTTCCGCCCCCACAAACTACAGTGGGAAACCCCGTAATTTCCCCTCCGGAGTACTCCATATTACTCCTGTCCCCACATCTCCAACCGTGGACCGCTATGTGCTGGACAGGACCACATTGAGCTGTCTTACGGACGAGAACATGACAGCGCGTCTAGGAGTACAATTGCTGGGGGATATCATTGTTAGTGCTCACTGTCGTGATGTGGTGCAGCGTCAAGTGGCACAGCAAGCAACGATTAATCAACCAGCAAGATCTAGGCTTACAGCCAAGAGAACCAGGTTGAAGTACGTCAATCAGACGCATCAGCCACGATGACGCCTCTCTGCAGCTTGCAGCACGCCGGAGATCACAAAAGCAAAAGGCCGTGCAGAACTAGACGCAGGCAACAGCTTAAAACGGCGCCTTGGCCTGATCGAACGTTACGCAGCCGAAAGCTTAAATTTTCATGGGGGTTTTAGCGCACGGGATTTGCGTATCTTTGCTTCCCGCACGTTGGTTGCCTGCACCAAGACGCAGCACGCACGTGTGTGTTGTAGGTGGGAGGATTGGCTGTGGTTCACGGGAGCCTGGCGGTTTGTCAAAGTACCTCTCTGCTCGCTCACAGACTCACGTCGTGCTCTTCTGTCTCAAGGCGGTGACGGACCCCACGAGACGACAACCACCCCCACGAGAGAAGAAAAACCAGCCCGGAGAGTCCCGAGAACGCCCACGAGCTGGACAGCCGCACGGCACTGCCTCAAGACACAACGGCTGCCTTGCCGTGTTTGCCGGTCGGCAAAAAAAAGCACGTGACGTGGGATCATCGGAAAAAGTGGAGATGCCCGATCGAAAGAGGATTGGCGTCGTAGCAGATCCGTCGATGCAACCATCGAAAGGCCGTTTTCTGCGCGCCGACGGTGCCCAGGCAGCCACCGCACTTGCTCCTTGCGGGAGCTACTATAAGGATGCAGTGGTGCGGTGTGCGCGCGCGCGCGCAAGGAGGCAGTGCACCCGGCCGCGGCTGGGGGGGAAGAGCGATCGGCGCAAAGTCCCACTCTCGAGTAGTCAGCAAGCACAGCCGGTTTAACAAAGACCCGGGCCGCCCCCGGTATAATACAAAGAACGGGGGGTGCGTAGCCATATCCTCGCACGAAGCCGTGCCACACGCCCTCCGCCCGCCCATGCAACACGACCATGACCCGAGTCAAGCCGGGGGAGCGGAAACGGGCGAGAGCGCCCAAGGTGCGCTCGGGGTGCCGCACATGCAAGTGAGTTCCGGGCCGTCCGGGGGAAAAGGGGGCAGAATCCGTTTGCTGACCGGCACAGAAGTTCGTATCGGCCATGTGTTTTTTGGCTTTTGCGCCTCCAGCCCTGACGCCCCCAGACACTAACATGGTAGGACACAGTCCGCAAAGTCAAGTGTGACGAGACACGGCCTGCCTGCATTCGGTGTAAGACCAATTGCTCTCTTCTTCGTTGCATGCTCGACTTTCCCGACTGACCAGCGCTTGCAGGCACGTCGACCGGTCGCGTCTGCGATGGATTCGCGTCCGTGCCGGATAAGAGCAGCCGGCCCGAGACGTCCAGCCTGGTCGTGCGCGGCGGCCGCCAGCTGACGGCGGCGACGCCGCGGGCCGGCACGCCGGGCCTGGCAACAGCCCTGATCCATGCAGCGTCGCCCTTTTCCGATCCGCTCGAGACCCGCTCGCTGCAGTACTTTGTCGAGCGCACCCTGGGCGACCTCGAGATCTTTGTGCCCGATGAGCTCTGGCACAGCCACATCCTGCAGATGGCCATGACCCAGGACGGCATCCGCCACGCCCTCGTGTCCATGGCCGCCCACCACGAGCGCTTCGCCGCGGCGCCCGGCGCGGCGGCCACGACCGGGCCCTCCGCCTCGTTTGCCTTCCGCCAGCACAGCCTGGCCGTGCGGTCCATGCTGGCCGCCGGCCGCGGCGCCGCCGCCACCGTGCCCAACCTCGTGTCGTGCCTGCTCTTCATGTGCAGCGAGGCGCTGCAGGGCGCGTACCGCTCGGCCATCGACCTGTTCCGCCACGCCGTGCGCCTGGTCCGCGAGCTGCGCCGCCACACCGACGCCGGCGCACCCGACGACGGCATCGTCACCGCCCTCGAGGCGTTTATCAACCGCTTCTCCATCCAGGTGGTGCTGGTGCGTGTTTTGTTTGTTCGCCCTGCGGGAAACTCTTTGTATCTGTGCACGCCCCCCCCCCCCCTTGACTAACCCTTTTTTTTCCAGGTGACCGGAGACATCAGCGCAGCGGCCAACTGCATTGTCGGCGCCCGCCAGAACATCCGGCGGCTGGCCGAGAAGCCCGTCTCGTTCTCGTCGCTGGCGCAGGCCCGCGAGGCCCTGCTCGACCTGATCGTCGGCATCGTGCTGATGCCGCACACCGCCAGCGACGCCGCCGAGCAGCAGACGCTGCACGCCGCCTACACGCACTGGACGCGCGCGTTCGACGCCTTTGTGTGCGCGCCCGGCCCCACGCTGCCGGCCCGCGGCGTCACCCTGCTGCAGCTGCACCGCCGCTACCTGTCCATGTACATGGTGCGGCCGCGCATCGGCATGGACGTGCCGCCGCGCTGGGACGACGACACGGCCGGCTACGCGGACCTGATGGCGCTGGCCGAGGCCGCCGCCGGGCCGCCGCCCCTCACGGGCGAAACGACGCCGGAAGAAGCACGGCGCCCGCGCTTCCACATGGAGCTCGGCGTCCTGCCCATCCTCTTCTCCACCGTGCTGCGCTGCGGCGACCAGGCCGTGCGCCAGCGCGCCGTCGCGCTCATGCAGACCATGACGCTGCAGGAGGGTCTCTGGCCCACAACCATGGCGTGGCAGGTCGCCCTGACCATCCTCACGCTCGAGGACCAGCTGAGCGACGCGTCGGGGCCGCGCCGCCGCGTGCGCGGCGTCGCCGTCGACTTTGGCCACGAGCAGCGCCTGGCCACCGTGCGCTACAACATGCAGGACATGTCGCTGCGGCACGAGATGCGGTGGTGAGGGCCACGCAGGACACGCACGCACGCACGCACGCACGCACGCACACACGCACACACGCACACACACACACACACACAACGAAGATGGCCACGCCACTCACGCTGGCCATACACATTGGCCGACACACACACACGCCCGGCACACACCCGACCGACACACCCGACCGACGGCCGAGACTGCCGTCTCCGTCTCCGCCATCATTCGGTTTTCGCATTTGCCGCCCGTCTAACGACCCGGCCCCCCATCTAAGCGCCAGGCAGCAACTGCGCACTGCATGCACCACACGCAAAGCCGCACGCGCCGGCGCGAGTCTAGAAGGAGGATTAGCCGGGGCAGCGGGTGTGACTCGACTGGACGGCGGCATTACAAGTAGAAAAGAGGGGGGGGCCCGCCGCCCGCTGATTCGCAAACGCCCTCCTTTCTCTCTGCAAGCCTGAAAAAATGGGTTACAGGGGACCAGAGGGCCCTGTAGCAGCCTGTAGGCAGGCGCTCCCATAGCGAACGGACAACGAACTACAAGCACGCATACTGAACCACTTTGCCATACTCCACGTTGCTTTGACCTGGTCCCGCCCAGCCCCTGCCCCCCCCGTCGGCCATTGGCCAGCACACATCGGCCGCAAAGAGCCTGCTCCACCGGCCTAAGCGCCTTGCTATCGAGAGACAACTGGAATGCGTGCTGGCCGCCGCAGACCGAAAAGTACCGTCCTAACACGCTAGTGTGGGGAAGGCGGGAGCTGGGTTGCTTCGCTCCTTCTGCTGCAGGCCCTCGGGCCCACCAGCAAATCAAAGGCGCCCACTCCTCCCGCCCCAAGAGAGAGAGAGAGGAGAAATCGACGCGCCCATCGTCGCTGCCGTTCTGGGGAGTTTCTGAAGATACGCTCATTTTACGGGTAATTTCCCCTTGGAAGCTCTTTCCCTTTTCCCTCTGTTCCTGGTCCCTGTCCTTCCCTCCTTCTCTCTTTCTCTCTTTCTCTCTCCCCTTTTTTTTCTTACTCCTCATTTTTTTTGTCTTTTCTTTTTTTGTCCCTTTCTCATCGTCGCCGCATCTCGTTGTGGTCTGGCCCTGTTCTTTGTTTTTCTCGTTCCCCCCCCCCCCCCCCGTCCTTTTTCCTTCCCCTGCCTCCTCCTATTTGCAAAGGGGAATCGCGCCGCCACCACCGCCTCCACCCAAATCCGCACCACTCGCGTCCTTGCTGCGCGCTCCTGCGTCGCTCGCTCGTCCCTCTCAACCTTTTTCCTCATCTTTCTCTTCTCTCTCTCTCTCTCTCCTCATCTCCTCGCCTCACCTGCTTCTCGGCGCATTCCTCGCCATTCCCGCCTGGCCTCCCGCTTTTTCCTTCCTCGGCTCTGCTGCTCGCCCGTCCGCCCGCCCGCCAGGTGGTCTTGCTTCGGGCCCGCGCCGCCACTCACCGACTCCGGCCTTGCTTGGCCTTTTTGCTTGGCCTTTTGACAGCTGCAGAACGGGTAAGAAACCGCGCCACTGCTGCCCCATCCCATACCTGCACACGCACACGCTGGTGCTGGTGCTACCGGAGGATTGCCCTCTGAACTGGTTCGGGCCTGTGTGATGCGCTGCCGTCACGCACACTTGTCTCTCGCGCGCATCGTCTCTGCCCCTGTCCACTCGTTTCCTGCGCTCCCCTACCTACTCTCCTCGTCCTGCCCTCCTTCTTCTTCCTCTTCCCCTCTCTCTCCCCCCCTCCCTTACCCCCCCTCTCCTCTTCCTCTTGGTCCTTCTTGGGCTTTTGCCATTGTCCTATCACCGTCTCGGGCCCTTTTTGGTCGCGGCCACTTGGTGTCTCGGACGCCTGGACACCGCAAGCGCGCGACATGGCATTGGCGCATAAAACAAGCCGTCTCTACTTGGGCCGCCCACTCCCCTCTCTCCCTCCATCCCTTGCCGCCAATCGCCTGTCGCATCCATCTCGCCTGCAATCCTCCCCCGTCCGCGTCCCTTTCTTACCCCTGCACCGCTGAAGAAGGGTGCGTGTTCTCCACACCCAACCTATTCCTCGTGCGCAGCCCTGCCCAAAGGCGCCCTGTTGCCTTTTCCTTTTCTCTTCAACCTTTCTTTCTGGGCCAACGAGAACGGAAGGCGACCAGCCCTGCGCAACGCCCCCCCCCCCCCCCATCTTCCCATCTTTTTTCGATCCTCCCTTTTTTTTCTCTCTCTCCCTTTTTTGATTTCCATGGTTGCATCTTGGGCTTCGCGAACCAGGATCGGAATCATTCTCCCAACCAGGCGCTGACGTCGGACAAAGAACCCCTTAGGCCCTCCTCAGTCAACCGCGTCCCGATCCCTTAGGCTCCTCAAAGCAGCAGCCATGCCTCGCGAAACGGCATCGCAGGAGGCGGCTTCCGCGCCTTCCAGCGAGAAGGCAGGGGCCAGCGACAACGCCTCCCAGAAAAAGACGCGTGCACTTCTCCGCGTGCCCTCCCGCTCGTCCTCGCAAAACGTGCAATCGTCCCCAACCTCGACCGGCCTCAGCGGCGCCACAGCCGGCAACTCTCACGACAGCATCAGCCGCCAGTCGCGCGATTCGAAGAACAGCTTCTTGGGTCGCCATCGGAATGGCAGCGTGTCGAGCAAGCACTCGGCTGCCGGCACCGGCCCCACAGCCACGCCTGGCACGTCCCAGCCGAACTCGCCTGCCGTGCCGCCAAAGAACGAGCTGAAGAAGAAGAAGGCCGGCGGCGGCGGCGGCTTCCTGGCCCTTTTCGGGTGCTGCACCGTTCCGGAGGAGGCCAACACCGTCGATGACGACCAGAACCTGCCAACCCACAAGCTCAAAGACATCCCGCCACGACCGACAACGGCCAGCAGAAGGACAGCCACGCCGATCGATGAGTCCGCGGCAGAAAGCCGGAAACGGTTTTCGGAGAAGGGCCCAGACACACAGCAGGTCGAGCTGCCGACCAGCGACCAGTCACAACAGCAATACGCTTACGCCGGACAAAGCGACAGCGCTGCCGTTGCGTCGTCGTCAAAGGAGAACCGGAGTTCAGGGTCCACCACCCTCCTGGACCAGACGCCGTCCACGGCTGCGCCGCCTGCCGTTGCGGCTGCGCCAGACCGGGACGGCGAAGGTGCCGTGCGGCCACCACCGCAGCAGGCCGCCACCACTGCACAGACGCCCATCGTGACGGTCGTGCCACCCCATCAGCAGCAGGGCGAGGCACCAGAGGCCGACCACCGGGAAGCTGAGACCGCGCAGCCAACACCGCAACAGCAAGGCGGCGATGGCGATGTCGACATGGCGGATGCCGAGTCGGAAACCACGTCGTCTGACAGACACGTGCAGATCCAGCCTCTTCCAGAGGCATACCCCAGCGTGCCACCACCACCACCTGGCCCTGCACCCTCGAGCGCCTTGCCTGTCGTTGATCGCAATGCGAACACAGCCGTTGCCCTGGCCGAGGCGACCGACATGCAGCAGCCACGAGCGTTGCTGCCCCCCATCGAGCCGCAGCTCAAGGGGCGGAAATGCTTGGTGCTGGACCTGGACGAGACATTGGTGCACAGTTCGTTCAAGGTGAGCAAGACGAACCCGTGCATGGGGGTATTCTCGAGAACACAAAGCTAACCACGATTTTTTCGCCGTAGATACTGCACCAGGCCGACTTCACGATACCGGTTGAGATCGAAGGCAACTATCACAATATTTACGTGATCAAGCGGCCAGGCGTCGACCAGTTCATGAAGAGAGTGGGCGAGCTGTACGAGGTGGTGGTATTCACGGCCTCCGTCTCCAAATACGGAAACCCGCTGCTGGACCAGCTGGACATTCACCAAGTGGTCCACCACCGCCTGTTCCGGGAGAGCTGCTACAACCACCAGGGCAACTACGTCAAGGATCTGTCCATGATCGGCCGGGACCTCAAAGACACGATCATCATCGACAACTCACCAACGTCGTATATCTTCCACCCGCAACATGCCGTTCCAATTAGCAGCTGGTTCTCTGATGCGCACGACAACGAACTTCTCGACCTGATCCCCGTGCTCGAAGACCTGGCGGGCCCCGTCGTTGAGGACGTTAGCCTGGTCCTCGACGTGTCGCTATGACACCCATCACATGGCACTACCCGCCCTCGCCGGTAGAATCTTCTTCCCATCCCCCCTCGAACACTGTCGACTGTCTCTCAATCTCGCAGCGCGAGTTAATTGAATAGCCGCCACAACCAAAGAAATGGCGCCCAAAATGACCGGCTTTCGGTACTGGTACCTGCCTGCGTCCTGCCTGGTGTTTTTTGTCTGTTTTATTCTTTTCTGCGTCAAGCCTGCATACTTCCTACGGCGTTTTTTTATGGGACACTTTGACCGGAACTGTCAGACGGCGCAGCAAGCATCGCCAATGTGCCTTGGTCTACACCTCCGAAGGCCATGCGGATGCACTGCTATGCAGCCGGTTCTCATTTGTTTTGGCTGCATATGGATCCCCTCCAAGCCTCATTCCCGAGCGGAGCACCAGCGTTGATTTTTAGACTCGAGCAAAGACGAGAGAGGACACTGCATGAGGGGGCAATAGAGCACCCCGTGCTGCCGTCTTCGTATCGACTGTCTCGCGTCGGGAGAGCCGCGAAGGGGAGGGATGAAAAAGAGCGAGAAAATCCAGGATACCCCTACACACGCACAGCACGTTTCCTCTCGTTTACTTTCCTTTGTACACGCTATATCTTTTATTTTTTGTTATTCTGTATGGTGCGGCTGCAGACCGGCCACAGTCCCTTTGCGGTCGCATCGTCGTTTCTCCTCATGTACTTTCGCTTATATTTTAACTGTCTGCGCGTCCTTTCCTTTCGTCACTTTTCTGCTTTTTAGTGTCTGCTTCTGCTTTCTCCCTTGCTCGCATCTGCATGGCATTTCTTCCACTTCAGCATGCGGTCTCTTATTTTCTCCTTGTTCCATATATTCTTGCCAAAGACTCTGCGAGCAGATGACACAAAACAAAACAGCGCTGGGTAGCGATCGCGTGGAGTTTATCAACTTTCTTTTTTTTTTGTCTTTAATGTGATTATCTTTTCTGGGCAATGTTTTTCTGTCTCTTCGGTGCTTTCCTAGCTTTTCATAGCTTCTGTAGTCGGGTTTCCGGGAAAAGAAGGTTATTGCTCTGCCAGCTGCCCTGCAGATCTTTGGCGCGTGGCGAACGAGAATCCAGCGCTGGCGGCGGCCCGGCGGCTGGGGCGGGACCCCCTGGGCGAGGCTTAAAACAGGGGCACCCGTACCCGTCGGGGGAAACGAGCGTTCTCGGCCGTCGGAGAAACGTTCCTGCGGCGCCTGGGGGTCGAAAAGCCGCCTCCCTTTTTTGGGGCGCGCTATGGCGTAGGGGGAGCAAAGCTGGTGTGTCGTGGCCTCAATTCCAACACGCGCCTTCTCGAACTCCCCTTTCCGGCACCGCCTTCTCCCCTTTCCTACCCAGCTCCCACACCACCGCATCCAACGCTCTCTCACGCTCCCTCGCCTCGTTATTCCGCCGGCGACTTCTCTTCTTTCTTTCGTTTCTTCTTTTTTTTTCTCGTTTGGCCTTCTTTCTTCCCTTCTCTCCTTTGGCGCGATCCAATTGTGCGGTTCGCCCCCATCGACGTCTCTCGAGTTCTGCATTCCGGCCGTTTTTCGATCTCTCCCTCCTTTCTTCTTTCCGTCTTCTTCATCATGGTAAGAACAGCGCATGCGCATTGGCGGCTTTGGGGCGTGCTGCGGCTAACCAGGTGCCAAGTCTTCCCCCCGTGCTTCGTCGCCGACGCCCGCAGGCGCCGCCTCGGGCGCCAGCATTGGCAAGTCGCCGTCGCCGCCGCCGCCCGGCGGTGCCCGCACGCAGATCCGGCGGCGCGCGGCCGCGGACCAGAAGGAGAAGGCGGCCAACTCGCGGCCGAGCAGCACACGGGCTGCGGGCGCGGGCGGCAGCAGCAACACGATGCTGAGTAGGTTTTTTTTTTTTTTTGGGGCGATGCGCAAAAGGAGCCTCTGCTAACAACATCCCAGAGCTGTACACGGACGAGTCGCCGGGGCTCAAGGTCGACCCTGTGGTGGTCCTGGTGCTGTCGCTGGTGTTCATCTTCAGCGTGGTGGCGCTACACAGTACGTTGTGGCCGGGAGCGCCCTGCTATCTTTCTCTTGCCGTGCTGTTGCTAACACCTCTCTGCAGTCATTGCCAAGATCACACGGCGGTTCTCCAGCTAAATTACGCGCGCGCGGCTACGACGACGGTGTACGAGGTGTACGAGAAAGACGGGAGAGGAGAGAGAAAGAGGGCGAGGTGGGAGGCGAGAGTGGAAGAGGGAGGGAGGCAGGGCGTCCAACGGGTCCGTTCAGGGGGGGGGGGAAGGGCAAAAAAAAAAGACCATGCTTTCAGACAGGAGATTGTCCTGGCAAGAGAGAGAGCGGCGTGGCAGCGCATACGGCCTGCACACGGAAGCCGGACCTCTTTGTCCCTTGGACGACAACAGCGACTTTTTTTTTATATCAAAATAATAACAAAACAACGAAACCCCATCCCTGGTCGCGAACATGGCACCTACAACAAGCGGCGATGAAGGAGGCACCGTGGTTTGTTAACAAGGTCTTGCTCAGGAGGCGCATCGAGACGTTGTTCTGCCAACCGGTGCAGACAGGTTCTCTTTGCTCTGTCTTCCGGCTGAGGTACCCTTATACGTATCCGGACTGGACTGTTGGATTCTCTCACTTTGCATTCTTGGGGAAATCAGCACTGTGTACTTCTTTTCCGGTTGTCGCTACGGGGTCGTATCTTACAGATATACCGGATGCCATCCTTGCTTTGGTCGGGTGGCCAGCAAAAACAGTATCGGCTTTTTCTTTCATACCTAGGACTGTAAAAGACAATTCATCTGGAAGAAGCCAGGCAGCACGACGCATGGGCCTTTTCATATATTTACGGTGTCTATACTGCAGTTGATGTGTACCATTACTGCTGTTGAGGCACGGTCAGGACGATGGTAACTCAAGAGAAAAATATATTCTTTATCAAACCATACAAAAAACTTGCCAATCTCCAGGGATAAAGAGGGATGATGACAACAGACGAAGGGACGGGAGCCAAGATAAAGAAACAAAAAACAAACAAGATTAAGACCAAAGACGACAGTATCAGGTTCACGGCAAAAGCGAAGCAAAAGCCGAACGCAGTGAAAAGATGGATGCAGGAAGCGAGTGAGCGAGAGCAAAGCAAGGCTTATGGAAAATAAGAGCAAAAGAGGATAAATTGAAGAAAAAAATGAGCAAAAGAAAACAAGAAGGTGGCGGTGATCTAATCCGTTGCTCCTTCCTCTTTTGATGTTGGGACACGTATAGTGGGATTTCAGACCTCATCTGGACTCCAAAACTTGTCCAGACTCTTCCCAACGAAATCTTGAAACCGAACGCAACTGGAGACGACATGGCTCGCCGCAGCACCAGGCGTGGCGAAACGATGAAAAGGACGCGAGTCCGTACCTGTCTCACAAGCTCGTTGTGATTCGTCGGCGTTTCCTTGCTGCCTGCCTACTGACAGTCGATGACAGCATCGTTCCTGTTTCTGGATAAAAGGCTTGTAAGTCAAAACCGACGTTCATTTTGGTTTGTCTTTCCCAAAAACCGCGTTTCATCATTCATTGCTTCTCCCATGTCTGTCGACCACTTGAAACTGTCCTCACTCTCGGGCTTCGATGCCGATGCTGCGGTGACCGGTATGCTACCGCGTTTACCAGCCACAACGGTCTGGCTGGTTTAAGACCGGATTCTTTTGCTGACAATCCTAGACGATGGCCGTGTGGACATTTCCTTTGCCGAAAACAACCCGGCGCGGCTGGCCGCGCTGTTGGCGGCGGCCCAAGGGGCCCTGCCAGGCACCGGTGCCGGGACGCCGCCGTCGGTTCCGTCACCCGGGTCGTCTGAGCCCAGCCCGCCACAGCTGCACATTGTCATCCAGGTCGTCGGCTCCCGCGGCGACGTGCAGCCGTTTGTGGCCCTGGGACGCTTGCTGAGCCGCGACTACGGCCACCGCGTGCGCCTGGTCACCCACTCGGTCTTCCAGAGCTTTGTCGAGGGCGAGAGCAGCAAGGACGCTGGCCCCGGGAGCCTGGAGTTTTATGACATTGGGGGTGGTGACCCAGCCGAGCTGATGGCCTTTATGGTTGAGAACGCCAAGGGACCAAAGAAGAAGAGCGGCAGTGATGGCGACAGCGAAAACAGCGGCAGCGGTGGTGGCGGCCTCATTCCGCCCATGGAGGCATACACCAGCGGCGCCATCGGGCGGCGGCGACGGTTCATCGAGGCCGTCCTGCAGGGCTGCTGGCGGTCGATGGGCGACATGGACGACGGGGGCGTCACCGATGGCCGGCCGCCGTTTGTGGCCGACGCACTGATCGCCAACCCGCCGAGCTTTGCGCATGTGCACATTGCCGAGCGCCTGGGGATTCCGCTACATCTCATGTTCACAATGCCGTGGACGCCGACGAGGGCGTTTCCGCACCCGCTGGCCAATCTGACGCTGGTACCACCGGAGGCGCGGCCGGGGACGTCGGAGACAGCGGCCCCGGCTGCCGCGCTCCTCTACGGCTTTGCCTGCTACCTGTCTTACACCTTGGTGGAGTGTCTAACGTGGCAGGGGCTCGGCGACATTGTCAACAGGTTTCGTCGCCGCGACCTGGGCCTGCTGCCGCTGTCGCCCCTCCTGGCCGTGGCACCTTTTCAGCAGGGCGGCCTGATGGGCCGCTTGCGCGTGCCGACGACGTACTGCTGGTCGCCAGCGCTGTTGCCCAAGCCAGCGGACTGGGGCCCCGAGATCACGGTGGCAGGGCCCTTCTACTCGGATGCGGACGTGGACGCGGCGGCATCACCGTATGCGCCTGGGGCCGAACTCGCGGCGTTTCTACGTGCAGGCACGCAGCCTCTGGTCTACATCGGCTTCGGCTCCATCGTGGTCGACGACCCGGCAGAGCTTACGCGAATGGTGCTGGAGGCGCTACGGAAACTGGGCGCTGACGGAGGCAACAGCGGCGGCACGGCCGTGCGTGCCATTGTGGCCCGGGGATGGAGCACACTGGGCGCGGGCGCAGATGCAGGCACGGCCACTAATACGGCGGCAGATGGCGCCGTGTTCTTCCTCGACCAGGACTGTCCGCACGAGTGGTTGTTCCCGCAAATGGCGTGCGTTGTGCACCACGGCGGGGCTGGCACGACGACGGCGGGCCTCCGCTACGGGGTGCCGACCGTGGTCGTGCCCTTCTTTGGCGACCAGTCGTTCTGGGGCGGCCTCGTGGCGCGTGCCGGGGCAGGTCCCCGCCCGGTGCCGTTCCCGCAGCTGACAGCGGATCGCCTCGCGGCTGCCATCAAAGAAGCGCTGTTGCCAGCGACCCGGGACCAGGCGCGCGCCCTCGGGGCCAAGATGCGCGGCGACCCGGCAACGGCAAAGAGCAGCAGTGGAAGTGGCACGGCGACAGGAGCCTGTGCGTTCCACCGCCACCTGGATCTGCCGCGCATGCGCTGTGCGCTTCTCCCCGAACGCGTCGCCGCGTGGCAGACAGTCGCTTGCGGCGACACCAAGGCCAAAAAGGGCAAGCCGGCGGCCGACGAAACAGAACCGGCGCGGCCAACGGTGCCCGGTGGTGTGCGTCTCAGTGCACTCGCGGCAGCCATGCTGGTGGATGCCAAGGAGCTCAGCTGGTCAGATGTCGAGCTGTGCGTTTCATATCCCCTGTGCACCCCCGCACTGACCCTCACCCCCCTTGCTAACAAGACAGGTTCCGCGCACAGGAGTATCCAGTCCACGCCGACGACCAGCCATGGGAGCCCATCTCGGCTGCTGGGGCGGCGATTGTGGGCGACCTGAGCAGCCTGGCCATGGCCGTGGCGGACTTCCCACGCGAGCTGTTCCAGAAGCGTGCAGACGCAACAGCATCGGCGACGGAGACGACGACGACGACGACAACAACGACAGCAGCACCCCTGCCGTCACGGGTGCAGTTTGACACAGAGGCAGCGACGGTCACGCTCGACACCGCCGTGCAGGCGGGGCGCAGCATGGGCCGCATCGTGTCGACGGGCCTGCGCAGCCCGCTGCACTTCTGCACGGGGCTGGCGCGCGGCTTCCACAACGCGCCGCGGCTGTACGCCGACGCCACGGTGCGGCCGCTGCCGGCTCCGGTGACGAGCCTGCCGGGGGGCGTGGCAGCGGCGGGCCGGGCCTTTGGGCTGGGCCTCTACGACGGCATCAGTGGGCTGGTGACGCAGCCGCTGCGGGGCGCCGGGCAGAACGGCCCCGGCAGCGGCGGCAGCGTGGGCGGGCTGCTCAAGGGGTTTGCCAAGGGCATTGGCGGGGTGGTGCTGAAGCCGGCGGCCGGGGCGTGGGCCATCCCGGCGTACACGATGCAGGGCCTGCAGGCCGAGGTGGACCGACTGCTGTTGGCGGGGACAAGCGATGGCGGCGGCGGCGGCGGCGGCGGCGGCGGCGGCGAAGAGAGTCGTATGCCCGGACGGGCCATGCTTGCGCGGCGGGCGGCAGCACGGACACGGCAGGGGCAGCAGGAGCTCGAGGAGCTGGAGGAGCGGGACACGGCGACGGCGTTGGCGGCGACGGCGGCGGCAGCACGGCGAGCAGCTGTGGTGGCTGGTTGGCGGCGCATGCGGCAGGGATCCGATGGGGACACTCCGTAGCGAGGTCCAGAACGCCGCGCAATGCAAGAGGCAGCAACGAGGTTGGTGGTGCGCGTGTCATCATGATCTTGCCGCATCGGCCGAGGGTCGTTTCTTGGCTGGTGGGCAGATTCAGGCGTTGGTGCCGCGGGCGGAGTTCACCGCCTTGGATCGACACAGCAAGTTTGTGAGGGCGGGTGCTCCGTCAACGGCGCGCGTGCCGTATTATATCCGCTTACCCGATCGTTCACCTCGCAGAGCACGGCGCTCCACCGACAATTTCCCGCCACGCCTCCCCCCCCCCCGGCACACTCCCCCGGAGAGCATCGACGATCGCCCTGACTGAAACATGCCCGCCATCTGCACAAGACAGCGTAAGACGATGGTGTTCCCGTCGTCGTAAGACGCCCAGGCTGGGCACACGCGGGCCACGCTGCAGCCTCGTATGATATATCGCCCTCCCCCCCCCGGTGCGCCCCCCCAGTCCCCCCCCCCTACGTCACAGTTCGCTCAAGAGCCACGGGCCTCCGCGGGTGGAGTCTTCTTGCTCGCGCCCATTGCGCAAAGCACGACAAGGCGACCCGGCCCCACTCTGGTGACTCTAATAATTTTTCTTTTTTTCCTTCATTTTTTTTTCGTCTTTCTTTTTGTTTTGCGCGACAGGGCGACGGGCGTTTGGCCCCGCTTTTCTCTGGACGTCATCGAGATCGCGACGTTTTTTGGCCCGTTTTTGGCTGGATTTTTTTTGGCCCGTTTTCTGCGCGGCAGCATCGTCGATGCAGGTAGCACACGCCCGCCCTGCCCGTTTTTTTTCTCGTCGTGTTCCACGCGGAGGCGGGTTGTGTGTCAGGTTGCGCCACAGGCAAGACGATGGCGGGCTGCAGGGTGGTGCTGTCATCGCGATTTGCCCGCCGGGGCCGAGACGCCAAGACGCGAAGGGCGGTCAGAACGTACAGATTACGGATTACTGAGTAGCATTATTACGGAGTACGGAGTTATCCTACAGTGGACAGTGCAGCCTTGCGCGGATCTTGGGTGCAGAGAAGAACACGGAGTAATACACTATTCTTCAAGATCATACGGTCGCTAATACGATGGACACTGCTGCGTAATAATTGTTGCTTTTCCCTGTGATTCTGCTCCCCACTTTTCATTTGCTAGCCTCGCTTGCTAATGCCGCTGCCGGCAGCCGGAACGGGTAACCAATACAAAGAGAGGGTCCCATGCAGGCGCCGCACATCCTCCTCGCACAGTGGTGGTGGTGGTGGTGGTGGCGTGCACGGGCAGGAGCCAAGGAGCCACGACCACACGGGACGAAGCACGGGTCATCCGGGGGGGACTTTTTTTTTTCTTTTTTTTTTTTTTTTTTCTCTCTGCAATCGTAAGATGTGGCGGCGGGGAAGGCGCGAGGACAGGAGCAGGAAGGAAGGGGGGGAACCGGCACTCCGTGTCACCGTGACGGCCACCGTGGCGGCCACCGTGGCCCGTGGCTGGCCGCCCGCCGTAATACGCACACCGTCCAACGGCAAACAGCTCACAAAGTGAAGAAAAACCTAGAACCCTTGGCGCCGCAATAGTACCTAACGGCGCCGGCTCCACCCTGTCCCGCTGACTGACTTACACCACCCGCCTCCACTTCTACCGCTGTTTGTTTTCTCTCGGAATGTTCGGATGCCGCACACGCCCCGGGGCTTCACCTGCCTGCCTGTCGCTTTCGCTGTCTTGGGAGGGGGGAAGGGGGGCCTGCCATTTCGCGCGGAGAACACCACCTGCCTCCCTTACGCAACGAAGCCCCCCCGAGGAACGAAAAAATCGGGCCTGAGCACCTTTTTACGCCCCCCCCCCGGCTCCCGGGGTCCGATCAGCAGCCAATCCGTCTCGCTCGGGGATAGCTTTGTAAAGACTCCGAAATATGTACCATCGTAACTTCTCGAAACACACAGCTGTCTTAACAAAACCTAACCCCCCCCCCCCCCCCCCCCACCCCAGTTCCTTCCTTTTTGTAGCTCTCCTTAAACTAAACGGTCGCCGCTTCTCTTTGGTCCCGTTCCCTCCTCTCCTCTTTCTTCTTTCGTACATCTGCAGCAAACAGAGCTTCTCGAGCTTCCTGAGCTTCTTCTTCCTTCTTCCCTCCTACACCCCCCCCTTTCTTCGGTTCGTCTCGACGTGCTCATACAGCTTCACCACGTCGAGAGGGCGTTCCCCGGTAGACCGGCGACGCTCACAGTATTTGACGGGAAAAGAGACGACAGCAAGCTCGCTGGTCTCTTTTTCACCTCCTCCCCTTTCCTCTCTTTAATTCTACTCCTATTGCCACAATGCGGACTGCTCAGCGTTCGCTGCTGGCCTCGTCCCTGCTTGTGGGCGCGGCCGTGCTCGCTTTTGCGCCCGCCCTGGCGCTTGCGCACGGCGGTGACGAGAGCGCCGAAGCCGGCCACGGCGGCCACGGCGGCCACGGCAGCATGGGCGGCGACATGGGCGGCATGGGCGGCGGCATGGGCGGCGCCATGAGCGGCGCCGGCGCGTCCAACGAGACGGCCGAGGAGATCGTGTACGCGCCCACCTACTTTGCGCACCCCGAGCACCGCGGCCTGATGTACGCGCACATTGCGCTGATGACGCTGGGCTGGGTGTTTGCGCTGCCGGCTGCCGTGATGCTGTCGCTGGCGCGCTCGCGCTACACCCAGGCGGCGCAGCTGGTCTTCATGGCCATGAACGGCACCGGCCTGATCTTTGCCGCCATCTACAACGCCAGCACCCCCGACCTGTACCCCAACAACGCCCACCACAAGGTCGGCTGGATCGCCACCTGGGTCGTCTCCAGCCAGATCGTCATCGGCCTGCTGGCCCGCGTGGCCGGCGCGCTCGGCGGCAAGAAGGCCGGCGGCAACGACGACATCGACGGCCACGTCAACAGCGAGCGCCAGGCCTTCATCCCGGTGTCGACCGAGGCGCTGGCCGCGCACCGCCAGACCCACGGCGGCTACCACCGCTGCCGCCCCAGCAACGACAGCGGCCAGGGCACCGAGCCCAACACCGAGTCGCTGCGCAGCAACTCCGTCTCCACGCTCGACAACCTGGACGCCGAGCAGCGCCACAAGGAGGAGGAGAACAACGACGACGACAACGACGACCTCGACTTTGAGGACGCCGACCTCGAGAACGTCCGCCTGCCCGCCGCCACCGCCCCGGGCCTCGCCAGCCGCTTCCCCCTCGTGCGCCGCGCCTACGCGCTGACCGCCAGCGTCGCCGGCAAGATCTCGACGCGCGCCTGGCGCGTGCTCATGTTCGGCTACAACGTGGTCGACCGCATCTTTCGGATCCTGGGCTTCCTGGCCTTTTGCGTGGGCATCATCGCCTAGGTGGTTTTGTTTGTTTTTTCCCTTTTTTTTTTTTTTTTTTTTTTTTTTTTTTTTTTTTTTTTTCTGCCGGCACTTCTTTTTTTAAGTGGATACACGTTCCACACACACCAAAACGGGATTTGCAGCTAACAACCCGGCTACAGGAGGGTCATCACATTTTTAGCGGTCTTGCGCACTGGATCAAGGGCGGCGTGTTCTTCTGGCTCGGCATCCTCACGCTCGGCCGCTGGTGCGGCTGCTTTGGCGAATGGGGCTGGGCCTGGAACGTCACGCCCAAGACGGCCTCCAACAAGTGGCGCCCGTCGGCCGAGTTCGTCGAGAGCTTCCTCATCTTCTTCTACGGCGCCACCAACATCTTCCTCGAGCACCTGGGCAACGCCGGCGGCGAGTACACGCCGCAGGACCTCGAGCACATCTCCATCACCGTGCTGTTCCTGGGCGGCGGCCTGTGCGGCATGCTGGTCGAGTCGACGCGCATCCGCGACCTGCTCAACACCACCGTCACCGAGGCCGTGCACGAGCACCCCGAGAGCCACTACCACGACGAGGAGCGCGACGCCCTGCGCCAGCCCGAGACGTACCAGTTCTCCATCAACCCGATCCCGGCCCTGGTCATCCTGCTGCTCGGCGTCATGATGAGCTCGCACACCCAGCACACCATGATCTCCAGCATGGTGCACAAGCAGTGGGGCAACCTGCTGACCGGCGCCTCCTTTGCGCGCGGCTTCTCCTACGTGCTCATGTACCTGCGCCCGCCGCGCTCCATCCTGCCGTCGCGCCCGCCCACCGAGCTGCTGGCCTCCTTTGGCCTGATTGCCGGCGGCGTCATCTTCATGGCCAGCGCCAGCGACACCGTCGACGGCATGATCCACTACGACCTCGACGCCATGTTCATCTACACCGTCACGACCGGCCTCGTCGGCCTGCTGATGGCCTGGGTCATCCTCATGGTCGCGCTCAAGGGCTGGGCCGTGCGCATGGAGTCTGGCCGGCCCAGCGGTGCGTGGCGCTTGGCGTGAAGGGGAGCAGCGCATGCTCTTTCGCGGACATACGACAGACGGACAGACGGACAGACGGCCTGAAAAAGGCCGGCATCATGAACCCGGCAGAAATGCCGGCACAACGACACGAACGGAAAAACGCCCCTCGCGGACACGGCATACCCCTTGTGCTTCTACGCATACGACACGCTTCCCGGGACCGGGCGCGCCCGTAACACGGCACGAACCCGGCCCCGGATACGAACGAGCAAATAACGGAAGAAAAAAAAAAGAAAAGGACACACCACGGTAATGAAGTAATGGGTGTGGTCTGTCTGTTTTTCTTTTTTTTGTTCCCTTGTTTTGGTTCTTCTAATATCTTTCTTATTTTCTTGTTTTCGTTTTCTGCTCTAGAAATGATACCCTGTGGTTTTTTTGGGAGGGGCCGGTGTGTTGAGTTGAGAGTCGTGTTGTGGGAAGGATAAAAAAGGGATCTTTCTGAACTCTACAGTATCTTCGTTGATCAATACCACTACTATTCCATCATCAAACGACGATCCCGTTCTTCTACATTGCTCGTGTGTGTGTGTGTCCCTTGTATGCGAGATCGTTTAAATTCTCCTAGCTCCGTCCCGCCCATTCCCCAGCCATGTGGCCCGGCGGCCGTGCCGTCTGTCCGGTGGCGATCGTCGCATGCCAGTCGCCCGCCGCGCCCAACGGGCCGGCTGCTGCCGCTCGCCTGGGCCCAAGGCGCGAACCAGCGTGCGGGGGCGCGTGCGCGCTGCGTGAGGGGGCTGAGGGGGCGCCGCTCCTTGATTTTTTTTTTTTTTGCGTCGATCGAGAGCAGGCCATGTGGACCACGGCACGGCGTCTGGGGCGTCGTTGGTTCCGGGGGCGCGGGGCGGGGGAGGGGGGGGGGGCTTCCCCCTCACAGAGCAGGATCGTTGGGGGAAAAGGCTAGCCGCGGCCCGCCATTGTGCGACGGCAGGAGACAAGTGAATATGCGGAATTTTCCTTTCACTGTCGTCTGTTCACTTCCCCGTCTCCGCTTCGGCTTCGGCCTTGCCCGCGCCCATCACCCGCGCCTGCTCCTCGGGCGAAAACAGCTCCGCCCCCTGCCGCAGCGCCCCGACCAGCATCTGCAGCGGGTTGTCCGTAGGGTGCGGCGGCGCAGAAGCAGAGGCGGCGGCGGCCTTGGTGCCCGCGCCGGCAGCGGCGGTGCTGCGCTCGCCCGAGAAGTCCGGCGCGGTGCGCAGCTGGTCGAGGTCGGCGGCCAGCTCGGCGGTCGTGCGCTGGAGGTAGAAGGCGGCAAAGTCGGTCTTGGTCGAGGAGGAGGGCGCCATTGTTGGAGGGATTGCAGGGTGCGTGGTTGCAGAGAGAGGGAGAGCGTGGAGAGCGTAGTTGGGAAGAGAAGAAGACGGTCGGCGAAGAAAAAAAAAAAAAAAAAAGTGTGCTTAGAATCATATGGAGGCGGCATGCAACTATCCGAGTCCGCATGTCTCAACAGAGGCCGGACGACGCTCGGGGATACCTGCCCTCGTCTCGTTTTCTTCCTTGCAAGGGATTTCGTGGCATTCGTTTGCTCAATGCTCACACGCGTGCAATAGCCGGCACGGTCAGCGCCCCTTCTCCCTAGTTTCCCGTGTCGTCGTACACCATGGGCTGGGAGGCGCCCCGGTTCCGGGTCCCCTTGTCGTCCAGCGAGTGGTAAAAGTGCGGCTTGCCCGACCCTGCTGCTGCACCGCCCCGACCGTACCCGCCGCGCGGCCCGCCGCCGCCACGGTAGCCGCCGCCACGCCCGCCGGATGCATGGTAGCCGCCACGGAACCCGCCGCGCGCCTGGCCGTACGCGGCAGCGGCGGCGGCCGGGTGTGTTGGGACCGAGCCCATCGGCGCCGCCCATTTGCGTTTCAGCGCCGAAGGACCGGTCGGGGCGGTCGCGGGGAAGGCCTTGCCCGGCTGTGCCGTGCGGCTGGCGCTGGTCTCGCTGTCGCCGCCCATTGCGTTCTCGTCGTCCCAGTCGGCCGCGTCCGGCTGGTGGTGGCGCCGCTGGTGTTGGCTCTGGTGCTGCGCCGACGGGCGCTCGGCCTCGATGCGCAGCACCGCCTTCTCGGCGACGGTCGTCTCAAAGTCAAAGGCGTCTTCGTCCGCGACGGGCTGCCACGTGCGGATGCGGTTCGCCATGTACGGCTTCGTGGCGCGGTAGACGGCCAGCACGACGACGGGCGTCGGGTCGGCCGTGTGCACGGCGGCCGGGCCCGTCGGCGGGTGCAGCAGCGGCCGCACCTTGGCGGCCCACACGCTGTGGTCGGCGCTGCCCAGGGCCTCGACGCGCCACGTCACCTTGCTGCCGAGCCCGCCGACCTTTTGCAGGATGGGCGGCGGGCACGTCTGCGGGGAGATCATGATGCTGTTGCCGTGCAGCTTAAGGTCGCGGTGGTACCGGCTCGGCGGCGGGTGGCGCGCGAGGAGCGTTTGCAGCAGGCCGAGCAGCCGCTGGGTGTCGGCCTCCTTGAGCAGGTATCCCGTAAAAAAGACTGTCTTGTGGAGGGTCAGCCGGCGGCCATGGCTGCTGCTGGCAGTGACGGCGGCGTTGTGGCGGTGGATCATGTGCTCGACCTCGGCGACCTCGACGACGGGGTCCAGCGTGGTCGCGGCCGCGGTCACGTAGACGACCTCGCCGGCAATGGGCGGCTGGTGCTTCTCGCGCCGGGCGGCGCTGTAGCGCTCGAGGAAGGCGCGGAAGCCGTCGACGTGGCGGGGGCGGTCCTCGTAGATGCGGATCTCGGCGGCGGCGGCGTACGTCTCCATGAGCGCGGTGAGGAAGCTCTGCTTGAACTCCATGGTGCTGGCAAAGTGCTCGTTGTTGGGGCCGGCGGCCGGCTTAAGCCCAATCACGTCAAAGTGCAGGCCCTTGGCGCGCACCATGCGCTGGATCAGGTCGCCGAAGCCGCGCTCGGACCGGCCCGTCAGCAGCACGCACAGCGCGCCCGGCTGCTGCTCGGTCAGGCGCACGAGCTCGACAATCGGCTCGTTCCACCAGCCCTCCCAGGCGCGCGGCTCCTCGACGGCGAGGCCGCCGCCCGTGGCCGCCAGGATGCGCGCATCGTGCCACCAGCCGCCGCTGGTGAAGACGTCCTGGCTGGCGAGCTGGCCGAGCGTGGAGCCGTTCCAGAGCCGGGCGTTGGGCAGGGGGGTTTTGAAAACTGAGAGTCAGACCAGGGACAGGGAAGAAAATTGAGGCGAAGAAAAAAGAAAAAAAAAAACGTACGGGTGTTGTCAAAGTCGTAGACGTGGAGGCTTGTGATGGTGTTGGCCGCCGGCAGCTTGTGGTTCAGCAAGGACCAGCGGCTCATGGACGTGGGCGTGTAGACGGGGTCGGCCATGTTGTCCGTGGGCTGTGCTGCCGTCGTCTCTGTCGTCTCTGCTGTCTCTGCTGTCTCTGCTGTGGCGGCTGTGGTGGTGGCTGTGGCTGCGGTAGCTGCGGTGGCTGTCGTCGCCGCTTGCTGTTGCTTCCGAATGCTTGCATAGACGGCAGACGCGGACAATGCCGGCATGCTCGTTCGTCGCAGTGTAGGGAGGAAGAGCGTCGCGCGGGTCGTGGGTTGGGCTGCAGCCCAGGGCATGGATGGAAGAAGAGAAAGAGGTTGTCGTCGCTGTCAAATTTGGGGATTGGGGAATGCACGAGCGGCGGCGGCGGCAGGAGCCAATCACGCGCTGGAGTGGAGCCAGAGGGTTTCCCAATACAGCAACCGCGAACGCGGCAGACCAGAGAACAGAAGGAACGAGGGAGCATCGGTGTCATTGCAGTATCATTCGAGCGGCTTACAAATGAAAAGAAAACGAAAGGAAAAAAAAAAAAGAAGCCAGAAAGACAAGGCTAAAACTCCATCCCGCCCGCCTCTTCGCGCTCCCGCTTGATGCGCACGTCGGCCGTCTCGTCGCGCACCAGCGCCAGCACAAACGACCGGAACTGCTCAATGTACGGCCGCAGGCTCGTCTTCTCCCAGTCCTGCAGCGTCTTCTTGGTGCTGCCGTCGGCACCCTCGGCCCCGCTGCCGTCGCCGGCCTCTGCGTCGGCGGTGGCATCGGCACCGGCCGGCGAACCTCCCGGGCCCTTCTCCCCCTCCTCCTCCTCCTTCCAGGCGTCAATCTCCTGCAGCAGGCTCTGGACCGTGGGCACGGCCAGCGGGTCAAAGTCGGCGGCGCGGCGCGGGTCGATGGGCACGCAGACGCGGCCGGTGCCCGGGTGGACGACAAAGGGGCTCTTGAGCAGATGGTTGAGCTTCTTGCTGACCTCGATGTCGAGGCGCGGGTACGTGTACTCGAGCACAATGTCCTGCTTGGCCTCGAGCAGGGCCTTGGCGTCGAGGCCCTTGATGGTGCCCGTCTTGGCGACGACGTTGATGTCGGCCCACTTGGCCGCCGACGGCCGGCCGGGCGCGGCGGCCCAGCGCTGGCGCAGGGCGGCGGCCAGGCCGCGGTCGGGCAGCAGCGCGAGCAGCTTCTCGGCGCGCGCGGCGTCGAGCTCCGGGTCGTCGCTGCTGGCCCACGGGTCCTGGCCGGCGAGCACGTCGTCGAGAAAGTGGTTGCGCAGCGCGGCCAGGGCCCGCGTCAGGTGCGGGTGCAGCGGCCGGCGCACGTTGACGCGCTTGCCGCCCTGGCTGCCGCCGCGCAGGACCTCGAGGTAGCCGGCGATGGCGCGGCGCCGCGCGTCGTCGAGCCCGCGCGCGCGCCGGTCGCACACCCACGCGTGCGCGCCGCGCCGCCCCGAGTAGACCCAGAGGATGTGGCGGAAGCCAAAGTCGTCGCGCAGCGCGCGGTCCACCACGGCAATCGCCATTGTGATGAACTGCCAGCAGCGCCGGCAGATCGTCGCCTTGTCGCAGCACGTGCGGATGTCGTCGTAGTCCGTCAGGTCAATGTCGAAGCACAGCTCCTTGGCCACCGGCCGGAACGCCCCCGGCCCCCGCGCGCCCTCGAGCGTCTTGCGCTCGCGCGGGTTCGTCGAGTAGACCGGGCCGATCTCGAACCGCGACGGCATCAGCCGCAGCACGTCCTTGCGCAGCAGGTCCGCCGTCGGGTACGCCTGGTACCGCAGGTACGCGTCGTTCTGCAGCGTAAAGGCAAACTCGCGGTGGGCAAAGTCGGCCGTCGGCGTCGGGCTGTGGTTGAGCCACTGGAACAGGTAGCGCCACGGGAACAGCCGCTGGTAGAAGCTGCGCATCACCTCGGGGTCCGATGCAGGGAGCTCCGCCAGCGACTGCACCGGGGCCGGTGCCGGCGCCGGCGCCGAGCTGGGAAACTCGTCGTCCTCGTCGTCGTCGTCGTCGACGGCAAACAGCTCGTCCAGGTTCACCGCTGCCGCGGCCGTGGCGGCATCTTCGCTCTTCACCGGCACATCCGCCATGTCCACGTCGCCGCCGTCGGCCTCCTCCTTGACGGCTGTCGCCGGTGCCGGTTCTGGTGCTGCAGCAGCCGTGGCCGGGGCACTCTCCCCTTCGCTGGTGCTGTCGCCCTGGACTGTCGCCGGCACGGCTGGTGCCTCTTCCATGGCCGCATCCATGGCGCCCGTCGGCTCTGCTGGTGGCGAGGGCTGCGACGAGACAGAGTGTGGCATGCTGTCGGTGTGCTGTTGTCGTATGCTGTGTGCACCGCCGCTTTCGTCGTGAGTGGGAAAAGAAAACGCGTCGGGACGCGTTGACGCGTTAAGCCTTTTTTCCAAATCAGGCAGTCCTAGGGGAATGTGCGAATATTACATCCACACTGTGTTTGGCCACTGTGCGGGCGGGAAATCGGGCGAGATACGATAGTCGGGCGACGTCGGGGAGACGTCACGTTCACCACGCCGGGCCGCTACACCGCACCGCAATTCTCGTGTTGTTGCTGCGCCTCTCCATTGACTCCGGAAGACGTCCTGCTGTCTCGTGGGGGCGTGCGTTTCGAGAGTGTCTGTTATCCCGTTATCCCCGCTTCCCCTGGTTCCTTCCTCTTTCGTCCCGTCTCTTTATCTCCTGGATGTGATACATCTTCATCACCTCTTCTTCTCTCTTCTGCCTTCTCCTAACCCCCCCCCCCCCCCCCGCCATGGCACCTCGCCTGATCATCGAAGATGGCGTCTTCAAAGACACCCTCGGCCGCCAGGTGCTCCTGCGCGGCATCAACGTCGCCGGCGACAGCAAGTATCCCAGCACGCCCAATGTCCCGTCCCATGTTGCAGAGAACTTCTTCGACGGCGACAACATCGACTTCCACCAGCGGCCCTTCCCCAAGGAGGACGTGCACCTGCACTTCTCCCGCATAAAAAAGATGGGCTACAACACCATCCGCTACGTCTTCACCTGGGAGGCGCTCGAGGCCGCCGGTCCCGGCAAGTACGACGAGGCCTTTATCCAGCACACCATTGACACGCTGCGGGTGGCCAAGGAGTACGGCTTCTACGTCTTTATGGACCCGCATCAGGATGTGGTAGGTGTCTGGGTTCGTGTTTTGGGGACTCTTTCTCTCTCTCTCGCTAATTCCCCAGTGGTCACGGTTCTGCGGCGGTTCTGGCGCGCCCATGTGGACGCTGTACGCCGCCGGCCTCAACCCGCAGAGCTTCTCGGCCACCGAGGCCGCCATTGTGCACAACACGTACGGCGACAACGACAACTTCCCCAAGATGATCTGGTCCACCAACTACTACCGCCTGGCCGCGGCCACCATGTTCACCCTCTTCTTTGCCGGCCGCGACTTTGCCCCCAAGTGCATCATCGACGGCAAGAACATCCAGGACTACCTGCAGGACCACTTCATCGCCGCCATGGCCCACCTGGCCAAGCGCATCCGCGAGGCCGGCGACCTGCTGGACGACGTCGTCTTCGGCTGGGAGACGGTCAACGAGCCGAACAAGGGCCTGATCGGCGCCCAGGACATCAGCGAGGTGCCCAAGGAGCAGGCCCTGCGCAAGGGCACGTGCCCGACCCTGTGGCAGGCCATGCTGACGGGCAAGGGCCGCGCCGCCGAGGTCGACGTCTGGGAGATGGGCGGCCTGGGCCCCTACAAGTCCGGGCGCGCCCTGATCGACCCGCACGGCGAGACCGCCTGGCTGCCGGCCGACTACGACGACTCGCGCTACGGCTGGACCCGCGACCCGGGCTGGGCCTTGGGCGAGTGCGTCTGGGCCGAGCACGGCGTCTGGGACCCGGCCACCGACACGCTGCTGCGCAAGGACTACTTTGCCCGCAGCCCGCGCACGGGTGAGGCCATCGACTACCCGTGCTTCTCCGACACCTACCTGATGGACTTTGTGCGCCGCTACCGCGACGCCGTGCGCGTGCACCACCCGGACGCCGTGCTGCTGCTGCAGGGCGCCACCATGGAGCTGCCGCCGCTGATCCGCGGCACGCCCGACGGCGACGACCCGCGGCTCGTCTACTCGCCGCACTTTTACGACGGCATCACCCTCATGACCAAGAAGTGGAACCGCACGTGGAACGTCGACGTGATCGGCGTGCTGCGCGGCCGCTACCTGCACCCGGCGCTGGCCATCCGCGTCGGCGAGACGGCCATCCGCAACTGCTTCCGCGACCAGCTGGCCGGCATCCGCCGCGAGGGCCTCGAGCGGCTGGGCAACCACCCGTGCGTGCTGACCGAGTTTGGCATTCCCTACGACATGGACGACAAGCACGCCTACAAGACGGGCGACTACTCGAGCCAGTCGGCCGCTCTCGACGCGAACCACTACGCGCTGGAGGGCGCGCTGATGGAGGGCTACGCGCTGTGGCTGTACATGGCGAATGTGCGTGCAAACCCCGTGTAGTCTTGTTGTTTCTTGCGCTTTACTAACCCACAGAACGACCACGAGCGAGGCGACCAGTGGAACGGCGAGGACCTGTCGGTGGTCTCGCTCGACGACAACATCCTGCCGGTGTCGCATATGCCCCAGACGGGTGTGATGGCCACGGCGGCGCGGCGCGCACAGGAAGCGAGCGACTCGTCGGCCGAGACGGCGGCATCGACGGCCACGACAGCAACGGCAACGACAACAACAACAGCCACGACAAGTACCGCCGAGACGGAGACCGACACGAGCGAGTCGGCGGCGACGGCGGCGGCGGCGGCGGCGGCCAAGGACGTCGACCAGGACGACACGGTGAACCCGACGAACCTGAAGCGCATCCTGACGCAGCCGTCGCTGTCGTCGCGGCCGAACAGCGGCACGGGCAGCACGATGGCGGGCGGCAAGGCGGCGTCGAGCACGTCGCCCGAACTGACCAGCGGGACGGGCGGCTACCGCGCGGCCGAGGCGTACGTGCGGCCGGCGCCGATTGCGGTGGCGGGTGCCGTCGTGCAGTACGGCTTCGACCTGCGGCGGTGCACATTCACGCTGACGGTGCAGGGCGCCGTGGATGAGAAGAAGGTCGCAGCGGCCAAGGCGGCCGGGCAGTGGTCGGCAGAGGCGCCGCCGCCGGACGGCGACGGCGACGGCGACGACAGCAACGACGGTCTTCTGCCGCTGCCGACGGTCATCGGCCTGCCGGCGTACCACTTCCCGGCCGAGGACGCGCTGGCGGTGGAGGTGACGGGCGGCGGCAAGTGGGAGATTGCGTGGGACACGAGCGAGACGGTGCTGGCGCAGCGGCTGCGGTGGTGGCACGGGCGCGGCGAGCAGACGCTGCGGGTGCAGGGGCGGGTGCGCAAGCACAACGTGGTCGAGGGCCAGGACGAGGACGGCTACTACGACCAGCTGGGCAGTTGGATGGGGAGCTGCGCGGTGATGTGAGGGTGTGGGCGGGGCGCAGGCGCGGCGTTGGTATATATATGGCCGTTTTTGTGTTTCTTCAGTTGATAATGACCTGCTTGCATCACGACCTGTCATCTGTCTGTCATTGTCATGGCTGTCATCTGCCATCTGCCATTTGCCATCTGGCACTCCTTTGTCTGGTCTTTTGTCTGATCCCCCCAGCATCCATGCCTTTCTGTCGTAGTGCTGCCATTCTCCAGCAGCCCCTGTTGACCGATGCCCGTTCTCTGCACCCTGCAGCCCCCCCCGGCGCTTCGTCGACCAGTCAGAGCTGCCCACGGCCGGCCCCCAGCACCCCCCCGGCCACTGCATCGGCCTCCTCGTGTTGGCTCCACGCAAATGGCTGCCAGGCTTCTTCCGCTGGCGCCTCCTCGCCCTCTGATTGGCCCCGCCCGCCGTGTAGCGTCGTTTCTCCCGCACTAGCCTGGCTAGGGGCTGTTTCTGCCGTTTCGGGGCACCCGTCCCGCCGCGCGCGCTCTCTCTCTCTCTCTCTCGCTCGCTCTCTTCTCCACTCCCGACCTCGACGACGACGTCGTACACTGTACGCCCGTCCGCTCCTTCCCGTCCCTCGCCCCTAGCCGCCTGCCCTCTCTGTTCTCTCTCTCCCTCTGCCTCCTTCCGTTTTTCTCTCCGCCTCTCTCTCTCTCTCTCGCTCTTGCCGCCCGCGGTGCCTTACCGACCACCCCCCCCCCTCCCTCGTGACTTTGGGCGATTGTGGATTCTGTCTCCTCATTCTCAACACGTCGACGATTGTCCCCCCTCGTCTCTCCTCATCGACAACGGCCCAACGGCTTTTGGCCCCCCCCCCCCCCCCTCTCCCCCCATTAGCCCAATACAAACATGCGCCACGGCTGCCGATCCTCGTGAACCTGTGCGTCTTGTCGCACGACGAGGACGAGCACTTTGCGCTGTGTGTGCCTGACCAGGATTTCGTTCCTGAGCCCTCCTCCTTTTTTGGACCCCCCTCCTCACGATCCGCCATCCCGACCGCCACCCCTTCTCCTCGACAGTCTCTAGCGCGTCTCTCGAGACGGCCTTCTTTCTTCCCTCCCGGCCGCCATGTATCAAAACGGCCAACGCGACCCGGCCCGGCCGTACCAGGTCCCGCCGCCGCCGCCGCTGGCCACGCCCGTGGCCCAGCTCGGCAACGGCATGGTCCTCCCGCCACCACCACCGCCTCCGCCACTTCGCTATGCTGGCGCCACCGGCCCTGTGCTGGGCCCTGGCGCCGCCGGTCTCCCGCCGCCGCCGTCGGGCCCGCCGCCCGGCAGCGCCATCGGGCAGCAGGCTCCCTGGAACAGCTGGAACCGCATGTACGACGCACGCACGGGGTTCCCGCCGCCGCCGCCGCCGCCGCCGCTCCTGCCGACGCTCAACACGAACATGGCCGGTCTGCAGGCACAGCCGCCGCCGCCGCCGCTCTTGCTGCAGCAGCACCAGCAGCAGCTTCAGCAGCAGCACCAGCTCCAACAGCAGCAGCAGCAGCAACAACAACAGCAACAGCAACAGCAACAGCAACAGCAGCAACACCCAACTTACAACCCGCAAGCCCATGCTGCCGTCGGTGCGGCGCCGGGCCAAACCGTGCCGCTGTCCGTGCCGACGCAGCACAGCGAGCAGATGTCTGCGACATACATTCCCCACGGCAACACGTACGGCGAGAGCGTGGGCATTCCAGGCCTGGGCGACGACATGACCCCTTACTCCGCCACCACGCCCATGATGATGTGGGGTGCGCAGATGCCGGTCGCGGCCACCGGCCTGGGCGTGATGGCGCCCCTTGCCCACCCCAGCGCCGCACACGACACCAGCAACCAGGGGGCCCCTCAGTCCGAGCAGCACGCGGCCGCTCCCACCGGTGCGTACGGGAACAGCAACGCCAGCACCAGCAATGCTGCCATTAATGCTGCCGGCGGTGCCACCAGCAACCCGACCAGCAACCCGGCCAGCAATCCGACCAGCAATCCGACCAGCACAACGAGCTCGCGCGGGATCCCGCCCGAGCTGGCCGCGCAGTGGCCGCTCGAGCGCGTGCTGGCCTGGCTGCAGGCCAACCAGTTCCCCAAGGACTGGCACGACGCCTTCCAGTCGCTCGAGCTGTGCGGCGCGCCCTTTCTCGAGCTCGGCAGCGCCAACGGCGGCCGCGGCAACTTCAGTCTCATGCACCAGCAGGTCTACCCGACCCTCAAGCAGCTCTGGATGGACCGCACCGGCCAGCCCGGCGAGAACTGGGATCCCATCAAGGACCGCGAGGAGGGCCGCCGCATGCGCCACCTGATCCGCGGCCTCGTCAGCACGCGGGCCGTGGACAACTCCAAGCACCCGCCGCCCGCGGTCCATGTGCGCAAGGAGTCGAATCCGACGACGAGCGCACCCGCCGAGTCTTCTGTCGAGGCAAACACTGTGGGTTTTTTTTTTCTTTTTTCAGAACAAAGGAATTTCCTGGGACACTTGCTAATCTTCTCAGGCTCCCATCAAGGCTCCTGGCCCTGGCTTCTTGTCTCGGCGCAGCTCCCATACGTCCATGAACCCGCCGAACCGCCCGCCGCCGCTTGTCAATCCCGCTGACGCTGCTTCCGCGGGCAGTGGTGGCGCTGGGACTTCTGGGGCTGCTGTGGCGGACGGCCACCGCAACAATCTTCTTCGGAATCTAGACGACGGCAACAGCCGCCGCCACAGTCCCAGCACCAGCGATGTCGGTCTTGGCCGCGTCGAGAGCCCTGCCGGCAGTCCCAGTCTGGGCACCAGCCATCCCTATGCTGCGTCCAGCTCGACGCCTCTCTCGGCCTCGCCACACACCACCCGCTTTGGCCATCGCCCGCGCAACAGCACCGACTCCATGTCGTCCAATGCCGCCATCTACGGGTCCGGGCTGCCGGCCGAGACCAACCAGATGATCCGCCAGGGCATGAGCATCAACGACATGATGGCCGCCAGCCGCAATGCCGGCGCACGGCCGCCGTCGCACGACTCGGGCGACCGGTCGGCCGGCACAGACCCGCCGAACAGCGCCAAGGACTCCAAGTCGCTGCGCTCCTTCTGGACGCGCAAGAAGAAGCCCAAGGACGACGGCAACTTCCCGTCGCCCGACGGCCTCGAGTCGCCCACCAGCCCCGTCATCAACAAGTCAACGTCCACGCTGGGCAGCCGCGCCGGCAACGCTAGCGACCTGTCGCTCGACCGGCCCAGCCCCAGCTTTGCCACCAGCCACGACAGCAGCAGCAGCCTCTACGGCGGCAAGCCCGGATCGACCACGCCGGCGTCGACCTCGTCCCTGTCCACGCGTACCTATATCCTGGCTACGGCCGACTACTGGAACTACCGCATGGTGGATGTGACCGATGTGGTCGCCGCGCCCGACCTGCGCCAGCTGATCTGCACCAGCCTGGGCCTTCCCGATGCCGAAGGCGCCACGCTCTTCACCACCGAGCTGGGCCAGTTCAAGCACGATGCCCCGCTCGACGATGCCAAGCTGCAGACCATCAAGCGGCTCCGGGCCGACGGCGCCGGCACGCTCAAGATCTTTGTTCTGCCGCGCATCCCCTCGTCTCAGCAGCACGGTGGCGCCGGCGCCGCGGCCGGAGGCGAAGCGAGCGCCTACGCGTCTGCAAACGGCGGCATGGCCCGGCCACGCTCGAGCTCGTCGCCGTCCGCCACCGTGGCGGCGGACGGCGCCTCGCTGCGGGACAAGCCCAGCGGCGCCAACGGGGGCGACGCTGCCAAGCCGCAGACCGACCCGCGCGCCGAGGCTGCGGCGAGCCAGTACCACGCAGAGCTGGAGCGCAAGCAGCAGGCCTACCTGGCCAAGCGCCGGCAAGCACACATGAAAGACAACCCGTCGGGCTCTTCGCAGGACGGCACCGTTCCGTATGGGATCGTGGGCCGGAACGTCAACTTTGACCAGCCCCGTGTATCGCCCTTTGAGGACAAGAACCTCGAGAAGCTGCTGCCGCAGCGCGCCGCCCCAGCACCGCCGGGCGATCCGTCTGCCACGCTCATCAAGGCCAACTCGCTCAGCAAGCGGTCTGGCGACCGCATGCGCCTATCGCAGGGCAGCAACGACGGCTACCCGAGCCTCAAACGTCCCGTCCTGCCGACGACGAACGAGTCGCCACAGGAGATGTCGGAGCGGGCTGGCGGTAGCGGCGGCGGCGGCCAGCACGGCGGTGGCGCAGGCCACCCGAGCAACGGGTCGGCCGGACTGGGCGCGGGAGCCGTTGCGTCTGCCCTCGTGGGTATGGGCCGCGGCCTGGGCGGGTTTGGGCATCCGACGCGCGGCGTGTCGCCCAACCGCGTGGCCTCGGCCCCGGTCAATACGAACACCATGAGCGGCAACGCGAACAACGTGAACAACAACAACAACGCTGCCAGCAACGCCGGCCGCAACGGCCACATGCACCTCGACACGCTCCGCGGTTTCCGGATGCCGAACCGTGCACCGTCACCCGCGCTCGACCTCAGCCCCAATTCGCGGCCCAGAGCCAACTTTGCCCGCATCGACTCGGCCCCACAGTCACTGAACCTGCGCAGCCAGGCGCCCAGCAGCCATCCCCGGGAGCCGTCGTCCAGCTTCTCGCGCAACGACGGCCCGCCCCGCATCGACCTGCCGGCCGCTCTGGCCCATCCAACGCGGCTCACGGTGTCGAGCCACGACGACTCCGACGATGACTCCGACGATGGTCTGTTTGCGGTGCCTCTGTCGCGCGGCGGTGGCGGCGGCGGCGGCGGCGGCGGCGGCGGCGGTGCGAGCAATGGAAGGGGAGGTGGCAGTGGCGACAATGCGGGTAGCAGCAGCAGCAATGCCGCCAGCAGCAATACCGGTATGACGAAGAGCTCGGTAGCTGCTGCCGTGGCCGCGGCCGCAGCAACAACGTCGTCCAAGGCTGCAGCAGCAGCCGCAGCAGCCGCAGCGAAGAATAACGACAGCAGCAGTGGCAACACTGGCAGCAGCAGCAGCAACTCCAATGCCAACGCCAATGCCAGCGCGAGCCACGACAACAGCAATAGCAACGGGGACGGCCACGCAGCACAGAACGCTCCCGGCGGCGGCGACGGCGGCGGCAAGCGGCCAAACCTGACGCTAGAGACGAGGCGGTCGCGCAAGACCTTCTCCGTGTCGTTCACGTCGCCCGTCCAGAGCAAAGCACCCGGAAACGGCAGCACGGAAGCGCGTGGGGATGCGAGCAGCGCCAACAGCAGCACGAGTGCCGCGGACAGAGCCGGCAAGAGGTCGCAGTCGCCCGACGCGGATGGTGACTGGAAGGCGTCGGGGACGGACGACGACAGCAACAAGCTGAACCGGCGCAAGTCGTTTGTGGAAAGGGACGTGTGGGCCAACCGTCCGCCGACGGATGCGCTGATCAACAACCTCGAGGACTTCTTCCCCAACCTGGACGTGGACCAGCCCGTCCTCGAGGAGGGCCCGCCCGACAGCGAGGTGCCGCTGTCGCCGACCAGCGCCTCGGCCGAGCCGGGGGCGGCCGATTCGGGGGCGGCCGATGCAGCGGTGGCGGCGGTCGTGGCCGCCAAGGCCGCCAAGGCCGCGGAGTACAACGAGAACGACACGCTCGGGTCTGACGAGTCGACGCTCAAGGCGCTTGACCGGCCAACATCGATCACGTCCATGGCGCGGCGGAGTGTCGGGCGCGCGGGCGGGCTGGGGCGGATGAAGTCGATCCGTGAAGTGGCGCGGGGCGCACACGAGGCGAGCAAGCGGTACACGCAGACGCAGCTGTCGCAGTTGGAGCAGCAGCAGCAGCAACAACAACAACAAGAGCAACAACAACGGCAGAAACAGCAGCAGCAGCAGCAGCAGCAGCAGCAAGAGCAACAACAACGGCAGAAGCAGGCGGTCACGCGGCGGCCGGTGAACGCGGCGGCGATTGTGCGGCGCAAGTCGACCAAGATGTTCGGCGCCAGCATCATCCAGGTGCAGCCGGACCGGGAGCAAGGGTCGATCCTGGTGCCGCAGCTGCCGGCGCAGTACGGCAGCGGCGCGGGCGGCAGCGGCAGCGGGGCCGACAGCAGCAACGTGCCGAAGCGGCAGACGACGTTCCGGTGGTTTAAGGGTCAGCTGATCGGCAAGGGGACGTACGGGCGGGTGTACCTGGGTATGAACGCGACGACGGGCGAGTTCTTGGCGGTGAAGGAGGTGGAGGTGCCGCCGAAGCTGGTGGCGCAGAATGACAAGAAGCGGGTGCGGGAGCTGGTGGCCGCGCTCAACCAGGAGATCGAGACGATGCAGCACCTGGACCACGTGAACATTGTGCAGTACCTGGGGTGCGAGCGCAAGGAGACGAGCATCAGCATCTTCCTCGAGTACATTCCCGGTGGCAGCATCGGGTCGTGTCTGCGGCGGCACGGCAAGTTCGAGGAGGCGGTGGTGGCGAGCCTGACGCGGCAGACGCTGTCGGGGCTGGCGTACCTGCACCGGGAGGGCATTCTGCACCGCGACCTCAAGGCAGACAACATCCTGCTGGACGTGGACGGGACGGCCAAGATCAGCGACTTTGGCATCAGCAAGAAGACGGACAACATCTACGGCAACGACCGCACCAACTCGATGCAGGGCAGCGTGTTCTGGATGGCGCCCGAGGTGATCCGGCCGCAGGACGCGGGCTACTCGGCCAAGGTGGACATCTGGTCGCTGGGCTGCGTCGTGCTCGAGATGTTTGCCGGGCGGCGGCCGTGGTCGCAGGAGGAGACGGTCGGCGCCATCTACAAGATTGCGCAGGGCGAGACGCCGCCGATCCCGGAGGACGTGCGGCAGACGATCACGCCGGTGGCGTTTGGCTTTATGCTGGACTGCTTTACAGTGTATGTTTTTTCTTTTTTTTTTCTCTTTCTTTTTTTGTCTGCTGCCTGTTACTGACTCTCAGAAACCCCGACGAGCGCCCCACGGCCAGCCAACTGCTGTCGCAGCACGCGTTCTGCACGCTGGACCCCGACTACGACTTTAGGGAGACGGCGCTGTACGCCAAGATCCGGGACACGTTCAAGTCGAACTAGGGGAAGCAGAAGACGGGAGTGTAGACGTATACGAGCTGTATATCAATAAATCTAAGCGCTAGCCTGTTTGGATCATGCATATTTCGTGGCGGCCGCCTAGCGACACATCTTGTGCCCTCTTGCTTTATTTAGCCACGACTGGCTGGCTGGCGGTGTGGAGAGGGGGCAGAGTGGATGGAATTGGAATCAACTCCGTCGACAGCGCCTGCCAATTGTCCGGCTGTTACGGGATTCGGGCTAGCAATCTGCGGTGGAAGGAGGCACTGGAGTCGAGGCCCCTTTCGCCCAGGTCTTGGCGGCCGGGCGGTCCGCCAATGGCAGGCACGGTGCGTTTTCTGCGGTCCTCCTTCCCGAAGGAGCACAACGCCCCCGTTGCCATCCTACCTGCCTTTTCAGCCTGAAGCAGGGCCGCAGTTTCCCTGTATCGTCGAGGGAGGGGCACGCGACACCAAGACACCCTCCATCTTGTACTTTTTTGTCACTCAGGGTCCTTTTTTGGCGATCGACACCTTTCATCCCTAGCCAGCAGATCCGACGACGGCCACGCTGCGCGCCCCGACTAAAAGGACACGCGCGCGCAACTACTCCGTAATAAGCGGCAGACCCGCTCCTCCTCCTCCTTGGCCCGCTTCTGCTGGCCCGCGATGCCGCAGGCCCGGCGACGAAGAATCTGACAACAAAGAACAAAGGGGGGGGGACAAAGACAACAAGCAACAAAGAGAGGAGAAAGGGGCATCGCGAACGAGCAGTCAGCGAGGCACAAACGACCAGACACCCGCCCAACGCCAGGGATCGCGCGTACCTGGGGGACGGCCTTCTTCGAGCGGGTCGGACGGCCACTTTTCCCATTCACCCCGGGCGCCTAAGCAACCGCGACTGTCGTCAAACAAGGAGACGCCTGTCTCGTCCGGACACCCACGTCGGACGGACGTGGAGGCTGTCTTGGAGCGGTTTCACTTGCGAGCGTGTCTCTTTTTTTTTGCTTTTTTCTTTCCCTCTCTCTTTTCGGCTGGGAGGCTTACGGTCTTGTGGCTTGTTAATTTCTTTTCCCGTTTTTGGGTCCGATTGGAGGGCTCTTCTGCCTCCCTCCTCCCTCCCCCCCGTCGGCCTTCTCACCCGCCCCCTTCTCCCTACCTCTCTCTGCCCCCCTCCCCAGACCCAAAGATGCATTTCCGCCTGCGGCGGTACCGGGCCTTCCTCATTGGCGCCGCCGTCTTCCTCTTCCTCTTATACCGCCTGTCCGGCACCACAGACGACACATTCGTACCATTACATGACGGCAGCGGCAGCGGCAGCAGCAGCGGCAGCAGCAGCAGCAGCAACAACCCCGACCCGGTCCGTGCAGACGGTGCCAAATCGGACCCAGGGCCCGCCAATGCCGGCCCCGGCTCAGACTCGCTTGCCGCCCCGGCGCAGCAGCAGGACGCATTGGCACCGGTGCCAGTGCCGTCTGCGCTTCCAGAGACAGCGCCCGTCGCCGACCCCGTCGCAGCCCCGGCGGCGCCGGCTGCAGAACCACCAGCCGAGCCGGGCAGCTCCCTTCACGAGGATGAGGGCGAGCTTGCCGCCGACGACAATGGCAGCTTTGGGCGCCCTGGGAGCCCGCACGGCCCCGGCTCTGTGCCGCCAACGGCCACCACCTCGGCCGAGGCCGACCTTGAGTCGGAGGCCCTTCCCTCGCAGTCCATCATCCACTGGGTGAAGAAGGAGCGCGAGTTCTTCCCCGTGGCCGACGAGGACGTGCTTGCGCTGCCGACCGGTGCCCCGCGCCCCATTCGGCGCATTCAGCACGCCTTTGCCGACGATGCGGGCAAGCCCGGCGCCGAGACGGACACTGAGCGCGCCATCCGCCTCGCCCGCCTCGCCGCCGTCCGCAGCGAGATGCAGCACGCGTGGACCGGCTACCGCGCCCACGCCTGGGGCCACGACGAGCTGAAGCCGGTGTCCCAGGGCTTCCGCGACCCCTTCTGCGGCTGGGCCGCCACCATGGTCGACGGCCTCGACACGCTCTGGATCATGGGCCTGCGCGCCGAGTTTGACGACGCCTACGAGGCCGTGAAGCGCATCGACTTTACCACCACGCCGTACCGGCCCGAAATCCCCGTCTTCGAGACCGTGATCCGCTACCTCGGCGGCCTGCTCGGCGCCTACGACGTCAGCGGCGGCGCCGGCGGCGACTACCCGGCCCTGCTGGCCAAGGCCGTCGAGCTGGCCGACATCCTGATGGACATCTTCGACACGCCGAACCGCATGCCCATCCTGTACTACGACTGGCGGCCGGCCTTTGCCCACCAGCGCAAGACGGCCTCGGTCCTGTCGGGCGTGGCCGAGCTGGGCACGCTGTCGCTCGAGTTCACGCGCCTGGCCCAGCTCACGGGCAACAACCGCTACTACGACGCCGTCGCCCGCATCACCGACGCCCTCGAGGCGTACCAGAACCGCGGCACCGCCCTGCCGGGCCTCTTTCCCAAGGACATTGACGCCTCCGGCTGCAACCGCACCGTTGCCGCCCTAGAGGACCTGGTCAATGCCAGCCTGGCCGCCCAGGCCAACGCAGCCGATATGCTCAACGCTGGCGACGAAGACGGCCCAACCGGCTACCAGCCCCCCGAGCGTGCGCCGGATGTCGTCTTTTCGGCGGCCGAACTGGTCCGGAAGGAGGATGGCGCAGACGACGCGGATGACGCGGAGACGGTCCCGTCGCACGACATGGCCAAACGCGATCAGATCCCGGGTGCCGAAGATGGAGAACCGCTCGCCGGTGCTGCTGCTGCTGCTGCTGCTGCTCCGGCCGGGGCGCCGGTCGTGCCGGTCGCCGACACCGCTGCGCAGCCCCGTCTTCCGCTCGACCCTAAGCCGACGGCAGGGCCCCTCGCGGCATACGGCACGGAGGCGCCGTACCAGTGCATTCCCATGAATCTCACGGCCGGGTCGACCACCCAGTCCTATAGCATGGGCGGTGGCCAGGACTCGGCCTACGAGTACTTTCCCAAGGTATGTTCTCTGCTCAAGTGATGCCAGCGCCCCTGTACGAAACGAAAAGCGGCCTGAACTAACAACTCGCCAGCAATACCTGCTCCTGGGCGGCCTGGTGGACAAGTACCAGACGATGCACGAGAAGGTGATCGCCGCCGTCAAGAAGTACTTGCTGTACCGCCCCGTCATCCCGGACCAGAAGCTGGACATTCTCTTTTCGGCCGTCGCCATGAGCCGCGACGGCACCGACGAGGAGCTGCAGTACACGTACGAGGTGCCGCACCTGACCTGTTTTCTGGGCGGCATGTTTGCCATGGGCGGGCGCATCTTTGACCGCCCCGAGGACGTCGAGATCGGCCGCCAGCTGACCGACGGCTGCGTCTGGGCCTACGACAGCATGCCGACCGGCCTGATGCCCGAGTTTGCGCTCGTGCTCGGCTGCCGCGACCCGACGCCCGGCGCCTGCGACTGGAACGAGACGGCCTGGTACCGCGCGCTGGACCCGAGCGCCAACATGCGCGACGGCATGATGCGCCAGTACGAGGCCAACATGGAGGACTGGAAGCGCAAGAAGGCCGAGATTGCGGCCGAGATTGCGCGGCTGCAGGAGCTGGACAGCAAGCAGGCGGCCAATGTGGCCGAGCCGGTGGTCGTCGACGCGCCGGTGGCTGCTGTTGACGCCCCTATCGCAGAAGAGGCAGCCGCCGCTTCTGGTGGGGCCACTGAGCAGGCCGGCACGGAGACTGCCGAGGCCCCGGGGGCTCCGGAAGTCCCGGAGACAGCTGAGGCTGTCGATGGTGCCCAGCCCGCACCGCTTGGAAAGCGGGATGTCGCAGAGCAGCCGGAGAGCGCTGCGGACGCGAGCGCCGTGCCGAACACCGACGGCGCCGAGGAGGTGTCTGCCGAGGCCCAGGATGCTGGTCACAGCCAGCCGCCGCCCGCAGCAGCCAAGCCACAGGAGCTGTCACAGGAGCCCCCACAGGAGGCACCGGCACCGGCACCGGCACCGGCAGCGCAGTTGCCGCCGCCACCACCGCCGCCGCGCATCGACCTGACGCTCCCGCCGGAGCCGGTGCCGCCGATGCAGCACAAGAAGTATGTGCGGGAGCGCATCGACCGCGAGGGCCTGCCGCCCGGCTTTGTGGGGATTGGCGACCGGCGGTACATTCTGCGGCCGGAGGCGATCGAGTCGGTGTGGTATATGTACCGCATCACGGGCGAGCGGCAGTGGCAGGACAAGGGCTGGCGCATGTTCGAGGCGGTCGTGCGCGCGAGCAAGACGGCCGTCGGGCACAGCGCCGTGCGCGACGTGACGGGCCGCGTGCGCGGCGACGCGGCGGCCAGCGCAACGGACAACCAGAACGACAGCATGGAGAGCTTCTGGCTGGCCGAGACGCTCAAGTACTTCTACCTGCTCTTTGCCGAGCCGGACGTCGTCAGCCTCGACGAGTGGGTGCTCAACACGGAGGCGCACCCGTTCCGGCGGCCGGCCTGACCGGGACGAAGCAGGAAACGGCCACAGTGTACTCGTATAGAAATGGGAACGGGCAAGCGGGAGTACTATCTTGGGATTCATTTGCATAATGTACGGTTCTATCTACTTTTCAGTTTTTTTTTTTTTTTTGTTTTTCAAATCATTGCATTCGGGTCACAACGCATCACAACGCAAAAGGTCAACCAGTGTTCCGCGCCAGAAAAAAAACCGTGAATTAAACCGTCGCATATCGCATGGGAAAGGGGACCAAGGACAAGAAGAGCAAGCTGTGGTATTGGTACCATCACAAGAAAAAGAGGCCAAAAAAATCGCAAACGCAGCACAAGGGTGGGAAAAAATAAAGCAAAAGCAAAAAACATCCATAAATTCCAAATTGCGCCTCCTTTTCTAATATGTACATGCAGATCATCGGCTGGGTGTGCTGGGGTGTGTGGGTGGGGGGCGCGTCTCTGTCGGTTCGCGGCTGTCTGCCGGACAGGGAGGGGGCTGCATGCCGGCCTCTTCGGGGGACCAGGCTCGTCCGGTGCCGGGCTCGGTGCCGGGCTCGCTCTCGCTCTCGCCGTTCCAGGCCTGGTCGTCCAAGCCCGGCCAGCGGGGTGAGGAGGTGTCGTGGGTGTTGCTGTTGTTGCCATCGTCCGGTTGTGGCCGTAATCGTCGTTCATGACGTTCTCCTTCATCGACTCGTGCACTACTCCCGCTGGCTCGGCGCCTAGTCGACCAGCTCGTGCATGACCCGCATACCCAGAATGAGGACGAGTAGACTGATCGTGACGACAATCAGCATGGCAAACGAGAACCAGCCCATTGCCATGGCACTGCTTCCGACGCCAGACCGGACGCTGCCGTTGCCAAAGTCTTGTGCTATGACACTGGCCGCTACTGATGCGGTGTGCTGCCACAGCACGGACACCAGCACGAACACGGCGGCGACGAAAATGATGGCGAGAGAGATCTGCGACACGAACCGCGAGGGGAACGGCTTGACCTCGTGCTCCGAGCCGTCGCTGCCCTCCTCCTCGTGCCAGCCAGGGAAGGTGGCGAGCAGGAGAAAGCAGATAAAGGCAAAGATGATGGCAATGATTCTGTGTTGTCAGTACAAGGGATCAAAACCAGACGAGAACCAGAAAAGAACCAGAAAAGAAATCCCTGAAAAAAAAAAAAAAAAAACATACATCAGATAGGGAAAAACAATCATGTCCTTAAACTGGCTCGCCAGCCAGATGAGGTTCAGCGGATCCTGGTCGACGCTGACCTCGTTCGCCAGGGCGGTGGCGTTGTTGGAGCACAGCCATGAACCGCCGTCCGGGTTCACGCAGATGCCAAAGTAGCCGACGCGCGCCTGCAGATGGGCGGTGCCGGCAATGCTGCTAATGGCCGTGTTGACATTGTAGTCCACCTGCGATGTGTCGGGTTTTGCGACATAGTGCTCATAGTAGAGGGAGAGGAGGAAGATGTTGGGGATGAGCGGACTGGATGAGGAGCAGCCGGCCAAAAGTAGTGCTGCAGCGGTTAGCAGGGAAAAGCCGACGAGAAGCAGGCAAAAAAGAACGTACAGAGCAGGATAATGGTCACGGCAATCACAACCATCAAAATGTGATGGGCGCCGAGGAATGGTATGTATCGGTACCACCCGAGCTGGAAGGTGCTTGGCATCCCGACACAAGTGTTGCGCCGGCGGAATGCGCCGCGCTGTGCTGGGAAGAAGAGGAGCGGCGCGGTGGGGGACCGGTCGCAAGCGGTTCAGGGGAGCGCGCGAGCGAGGAATGCGGCCGAGCTCTGGAATGCAGTGCAGACCGTTGACGTTGGCTTCGGATCGGGGCGTTGTCGACCGGAATGCAAGTCCACCTGAAGCTCAATGTTAGCACCAACGGGAGAGAGAAGGTGGGAGAGGAGAGAGAGGAGAGAGAGGAGGAGGAAAGGAGAGGAGGAGGAAAGGAGAGGAGGAGAGAGGGAGAGGAGAGGAGAGGAGAGGAGGAGAGGAGGAGAGAAAGAAAGATTGAGATTCACGGTTCGAAAAGGCCTCGACAAATGAAGAGACCGTCGCCGAAAAAAAAAATCCAATCGTGAACAGGAAAGAAAGAGAACGTCGATCGGCTCGCGTGCGCTATGCTGGAATGCAGAGCGGCGTGGAGAGAGAGAGAAAGAGAGAAAGAAGCCTTTTTGTTCTTCTTTGTTCTTCGGAATGTGCAATGGTGAGGATGACAGGTGAAAGGAGGAAACAAACTAGAATGGGCGGGAAGGCGAGCAGAAAAGACAAAGCAGGTGCGGGCGGCCCTTCACTCCTTCCTTGGCGTGCAAACTGCCCTAATGCTCGCTCGTACGAAGGGGCAGGAGCCAAGAATAGCCCGCAGCCCAAAGTCACTCGGCCAGCGTTGCGCGCGCAAACAGTGACTTGGGCCCGTGCCCCCCTGTCCGTCGCCTGGCTGTTGCCTCCCTTGCGCTGGCGGGTGCTGGCACAGCCTGCGGCGCCCGTGATGTCAACAAGTGGGGAGCAGGGGCGGCCGTGTTGACCGGGCGACGCCCCACCCTGCCCTTGGCGCCGATTGCGCCGCAGCGCTAGACTGCTAGACCGCCTACTCCGTATTAGAGAGGACGCCCCTATAAAATTCCAGGCAGCTGCTGAAATTCAATGCTGAAGCAAGGAGCGGGCTCCACCCGCGATTGCCCAGCAACCTGCACGTGTTGTGTCTCACCACCCCCAGCGCTCTCGGCCGCGTTTCAGCTGGACTGTCGTGGTGATGCTTGATGGTTCCTCGTATTACTTGTATGAGAATACGCATATTACAGAGTAGAAATACGCATCACCGCCGCCGCCGGAACCGGCTCCCAAACCCCGGCCCCCCCTTGGTGCCCTTGTTGCGCAGCTTGAGCCGCTTGAAGTTGGCATGCGCCAGCTCGTTGACCTTGCGCGCCGTCTTGCGGACCGCACCGCCGGCCGCGTCCTTTTGCTTGGCGGCATCCTCTTTCGCGCTCTTTGCGTCCTTTGCGTCCTTCTTGCCCTTCTTCTGCGCCGCCTTGGCCTTGGTGTCGCCGTCGCCGTACTCGCTCCCGCTCCCGTCGTCGTCCAGGAACGCAGGGTCGACGTCCTCGACGGCCTGCGTCTCGGGCACGGTCTCGTCGTCGTCGCCGTCCTCGGCCCCGAACCCGGCCTCTGCCTCGGCTGCCGGCCGCCGTGTCCGCGTCGGCCGCATCCGCGCCAGACGCGTCGTCCGCTTCTGGCCCTTCTTCTTGTACACCCGCAGCGGCTGCCCGTCGCGGCCGAGCCCTTGGCCCGCGTCCTCGGGCGGACTGTCGTAGAGCCCCTCGTCGTCGAAGCCTCCCAGCAGGTGGTGCGGGCCCTCGACCTGGCTGTCGAGAACCGCGGCCTCTGCACCGTCCTGGCTTTTGTTTGGCTGGCCGCTGCTGCTGCTCGGCTTGCCATCGTGGTCGGCCTTTGGCGCTGTTGGCCGTCGTGGTGGCGGCGGCAGCGGCGGTGCGCCGCCCTCCCCATCCAGATCCCGCAGGAGATCCAGCTCCTCGTCCAGCCGCGCGTCCTCGGCCTGCCGCAGACTCTTCAGCACGCTGCTGAGACCCCGTACCAGCGGCCGGCGGCCCGGCTGCTGCGGCAGCCGTCGGGGTGGCGTCAGGAAGAGTCCGTCTGCTGTGCTGCCGCCGCCGGTCTCGCCCTTGTCCAAGCCACCGCCACGACTACCGGCCGCTGCTATCGCAGACGGCACCGGCGGGACAATCACCGAAGCCGTGCGGCGCAAAAAGGCGGGCGTGGCAAACTGGGCGGCTGTGTCGTCGTGCCGTGGCGACGGCGAGGGCGGCGGCAGGACTGGCCCAGCCGGCGAGCGCGGTGGAAGAAACGTGCACACGGGCGACGACGACGGCGCGGGCGGCGTGGGCCGTTTCGACGGCGTGGCCAGAAAGCGGGAGGCGTTCACTGCGTTGGCATCGCGCGCCTGCAGCGGCGTTGTGCCGAGGGCGTTGCCGTCGTGGCGTGACCGTTTCCGGAGCGGTGTCTCTGCCATCTTGGCACCGCCCTCGCCCTCGCCGTCGTCGTCGTCGTCCTCGTCCTCCGCCAGCACGTCGAACAGGCCGAGAACGCGTCCGTCCCGCTGCGGCGTCGGCCCAATCGACGTCGGAGCCACCGGGCTGAACAGCCGCCGCGAGATGGACGGCGTGACCAAGGCCGCACCCCCTGGCACAGGCCCCATCGGTGTGCGAGCGGGCGTCGTCATGGTCGTCGTGGGCCGCGCGTTCTTCCGCGGGGTTGCCCCGGCCGTTCGTGGCCGCTTGCTCGGTGTCTGCTGCTGTGTCTGCGTGCCATCGTGCAGTGCTGCTGCCGCCACTGCGTCTGCGGCCTGCTTCCGCTTCCGCTGGCTCGCGTCGCCGTCGTCGCTGCGCTTCTTCGCGTGCCGCCTGGTGTCAGGCTTGCCGGCCAGGATGCCGCGGACGCGGTTGTAGGCCGTGTATTTCTGTGCTGTTTCCGGTCAGTCGAGGAAAAGCGTGTAGTAGGCGCACACACAAACACACCAATGGCTCCGTGCCGCTTGATGTCGTCGCGGCTGGGCTTCTTGCCGTCGTGCTCGCGTGACCACTCCGTCTCCCACGTCTTGAGTGCCCGGCGCAGCTCCTGCGCCTCGGCCTCGTAGGCTGCTTTCTCGAGAGCGTCGAGCATATTGCGCGTTGCCAAGGATCAAGAAAAGGGAAAAGGACGAGATGCGCAAGGCACAAAGGTGTACCACGTTGACGTTGTGTTGAGGGGAACGGTGAAGACCACCTGCAAAAAGACTAGGGGCGAAAAGACAAGGACGCGCCGCGCCGCGGCCAGCGACGCGTTCTCGAGCGGGCAGCGGGGCGGCCCATTAACAGGCGTCGTTAGCGCGTCTGCTACTCCGTACAGGGGCTCGACCCCCTGTACGTTCAGGGCTGTCCGCCACAACTGAGTCAGCGAGCGGATTTTACGAAACGCCACCACCAAAAGGAAGGACGGCGAACGAAAGAACCAAACAACGACGAGACACCTCTGGCAGAGACAGCAGCTTACCGTCCCATGGCGCGGCGCCTTCAGACGCCATGGATGTCGATGCTGCGATAGGGAGTGTGTTGCCTCGGCCAGCAGCGGCCAAAGAGGGCACGATGCCGGCCGGCCCGGCCAAGGACGGAGATGGAATCGACACGGCCCCCGGCGCCGACGACACCGACCCGGCGCGCTGCGTCATCTGCCTCGACACGCTCTCCGAACCGTGCGTGGCCACGCCCTGCGGCCACCGGCACTTTGACTTTCTGTGCCTGGCCAGCTGGCTGCTGCAGCAGCAGCCGTGCTGTCCGCTGTGCAAAGCGGCCGTCGACGCCGTGCAGTACGGCCCGGACCTGTCCAAGACGCTGCCGGTGCCGAGGCCAGGAGGGGAGAGCGCCGGTGCGGCTTCTTCTTCTTCGTCGTCGTCGTCGTCCTCGGCATCGCCCGCAAGCGCACACCCCCGCACAAGCCGCCGTGGCAGACCGCCGCCGCCACGACGGGCCTCGTCTCCCCCGCCGGCCGCCGCCGCCGCCGCCGCCGCCGCCGCCGAGACCGCCCTCGCCCGCCGCCGCCGCGTCTACCGCCAGGGCCTCTATGCGCTGCACGTCGGCGCCAACCGCCACTCGCGCTGCTACCAGACGCTGACGCCGCAGCTGTTCGCCCGCGACCCAGACCTCGTGTCGCGCGCGCGCGCCTTCCTGCGCCGCGAGCTGCAGGTCTTTTGGCCCGCGGCCGCCGTGGCGCCCGCGTCGACCGAGTTTCTGATCGAGTACATTGTTGCCGTCCTGCAGACGGTCGACCTGCAGGCGAGCAGCGGCCAGGCCGAGGCGCTGCTGGCGGGGTTCTTTGAGAGCGGGGGGGGCGACAGCGCCGAGACGACGGCCTCGCCCGCCGGCCACGGCAACGAGACGACGCGCCACTTCCTCCACGAGCTGCGCAGCTTCCTGCGCAGTCCCTACCTGACGCTGGAGAGCTGGGACCGACACGTGCAATATGGGCGGAACCGGTACTACGACGACGATGACGACGATGACGACGATGGCGACAGCAAGAACAGCAACAGTGTCGACGAGAGCAGTCGCAGCGGCAGCGACAGAAGGGTGCGCGGCACGGTCGCGGGAGCCCGGATCAACCCGTGGATGCGGCCGCGCGGAGACTTTTGGCGGCCCCGCGACCGAGACGGGAACCGACCCGGGCGCGCCAGCCGGGACGACGGCCGTCGCAGAAACCCGCAGCCCGGCGGCGGCGGCAGCGACCGCATCGCCCGCAAGCGAGTGCCCCGGGCGGTGCTGCCGCAGCCGCTCCGCAGCCGGCGACAGCACGCGGCGGCGCTGCGCGAGGCCTGCCGGCGGTACGATCCCAGCTGAGGGGCCGGCGCATCGATGCGTTTCCTCTTTCCGCTTTCTACAGACTCCTGTGCTGGCCAAACTGCCAGCAAAAGGCCAGGTGCCGTTGCCTTGCAAGGCTGAAGGCAAGGCTGCTGAGCCACCCCGGCCGCTGCGAGGCGAATGCCGGTCGCCTGCCAGACGCGCACAGGTTGCACGCAGCGATCTGCATCTGGGCCACAGAAAATAGCTACTTCTGACAGCCTCTTGTCATTTCCGCGACGGCGGCTTCCCGGTTGTGGGAGAAGATACGATGAACGTGGTCGCTGGCTTGATTTATAAGCATGGCGGGCGACAGTGGCGACGCCCAGAAAGCTCTGGAGCTATAGGTCTGAAGAGCCTTTTTGTTTTGCTTCGTTCTGCCAATGCAACCCACGTCTGCCATACCACTGCTACAAGCTCACACCATGGCTGTCATCAACGTCAAGATCATCTCCGATGTCGTCTGCCCATTTGTGCGTACAGCTCCCCAGAGAGAACTGCTCTCCCCCAGCTAACCTATAGTGCTATCTGGGCAAAAAGCGCTTCGAGCGCGCCATCGACCTCTACCAAAAGACCGTCCCCGGCGCCGCCGACGACCGCTTCACCGTCTCGTGGCTGCCCTTCTACCTCGACCCCAACGCCCCCAAGAAGGGCGTGCCCGTCAACCAGCGCATGGCCGAGAAGTTCGGCGCCGACCGCGTCCCCGCCCTGAACGCCCGCATGCGCCAGGTCGGCGCCGCCGAGGGCATCAACTTCACCCACGAGGGCAAGGCCGGCAGCACCCGCGACGCCCACCGCCTGATCCAGCTCGCCAAGTCCAAGGCGCCCGCCGCCGGCAGCGACGCCCTCGACCCCAAGGACCCCCAGAACGCCGTCGTCCACAGCCTGTTCCGCTCCTACTTTGAGGAGGCCGGCGACGTCACGTCCCACGACATGCTCGTCGCCGCCGCCGCCCGCGCCGGCCTGGATGCCGCCGAGGCCCGCGCCTGGCTCGCCGACGGCCAGGACCGCGGCGGCGCCGAGGTCGACGCCGAGGTCGAGGCTGCCTACGCCCGCGACGTCCACTCCGTGCCGTTCTTCATCATCAACGACAAGGTGGCCCTCAACGGCGCGCAAGAACCCGCCACGTTTGTCCAGGCCTTTCAGAAGGCGAAACAGCAGTAGCATAGCTTGCCAATGCGAAGAGTGATTTCGTTCACATGTTGAGCAGACCCCCGAGATCCTTGTCCATCGCACGCAATCGTTCTTGCAGTTCTTTCTTGCGCCGCTCCAGCTCGCGCACCTCCTCCTCCTCGCGTCGGATGTCGTCCTCAGACGGCAGCGGCTCGGCGGCACCGGCGGCACCGGCGGCGGCGGCGGTCTTCGTCGTTGCCGTGGCAGCCGCCTCGCTGCTGCTGTCGATGTCGTCGGTGCCGTCCCGCCAGTCGCGGCGGTTCATCGCCTCCAGCCGCTGCGCCTGCTCCGCCACCTTGGCCTCGTAGTATGCCAGCGTGCTGGTCTGCTGCGCGTGCTTCTGCCGCAGCTTCGGGATTCGCTCCAGCGCGCCGGGCAGCGCATACACCGAACACAGCTTTTCTGCGCCCCGCAGCAGCACGTTGACGTCCACCTCACGACTGCCGCTGCCGCTGCCGCTGCCGCCGCCACCGGGCCGCGGGGCAATCTGTGCGTGCAGATCGCCGCCCAGAACGGCCGCCACGGCCGTCTGCCGCCGCGGGGCCGCCGTGGGGCGCGTCGACGGCGGGCCCGTCGTCACCTCGCCGCCCGTCACGTTGAACACGGTCTGGCGACGCTGCTTTCCCGTCGCGGCCGGCGCGGCTGCCGCTGCCGCTGCCGCTCGTTCGGTTTCTGGGTCGGCTGCGCCACGCGGCGGCACCGAAAAGAGCGCACGCTCGTGCGCCTCGGTGTCGCGGATCAGGCTGGTAATGTCATCGTTGTAGAGCAGGGCGTTGGTGAAGATCTTGGGCGGGGGGAACCTGCGGCGCGTGTTAGCTTTGGGTGGAGAAATGGCAGACACGAGCACCCGGGAATGGCAACACACGGGAGACTGTCGATGCCCTGGCAGGCCACCGTCATCTGGTCCAGGTACACGCCGAGCCGCGACATGGTTGTCTGGTGCTGTGGTGGTGTGTTGATTAGAGAGGATTTTGGGCGTTGGGACGGCAAAACGCGTTAGTGAACGCGTTGACAAACGCCCGCCAATTCTGCCCCGCCCCGTAACTACGTGTCTCACGCCAACCCTACGAGCGGTGTGGACCTTCCCTGTTCGGTCGACCGTTGCGCGCATACGAGCAGCAAGCTCGCCTCTTACAAGAGCGGAAAGTGCGGAGGAGCACAACGAGCAGGAGCGTTCCTGCGTCTTTCCTTGCACGGCAATCCGCCACGTAGACCCCCAGGCAGAGACTGCTTTGCGTTTTCAACCCCTCCCCCCTTTTCGGCTTTTCATCCTATTGTCTCTCTCAACTCTTGTCGTCTCAGGAGCAACAAACATGTCGCCTACTCACCTCGCCCAACCAAAACGCACGGCTTTCCGACCGCACTCGCCAGCCGATATGATGCTCTCGAGCGAACAACCCATAGCTCCCTCTCTCCCCTGTCGCTTCCACCATGTTCTCGCGTTCCATTCATCCCCACAGCCTGCACTCGGGTATTAAAAAAAGAAAACTTAATAAAAAAAGAGACTTTCAGCCCACCAGGCAACGCTGGCCGGGGGGGGGGGGGGGGGGGCATTGCTGCCCAAGTGGCCTCTGGCCGCTGCCGCTGCCGTTGTGGGTCGGGTCGAAAGACTCGAGAGCTGTCTTGCCCAGTTGGGTCTCCTGCTCTGCCGTGCTGTTGTCTCGTGTTCCGCGCCTCGTGGCGTGTTCGCTTCGGGCTTCACCGCACGCAGCAGAGCGGCGTGGCTTTATCGCGCATCCCACGTCGACCTTCGCACCGCGGCACAACGGTATCAGCGGCACAGAAGCACAGCGGCACGGCTGCACGGCCGCATAACCGCACGGCAGCACGGCAGCACAGCAGCACAGCAGCAGAAACAGACGACTTCGTTCGCACCCGCATCCTCTTTTGCTTCAGTCTCGTTCGTCCTCACTGCCCCCTTTTTGTGGCCGTTTTGGCATTTGCCTCGTCCACCATCATACGGCGGACTCGACAACGCACACACGCTGTGAACTGTCGGTGTCCTGTGGTCAACCCCTCTCTTCCTCCTGCACCCCTGTCCCCTCCCCCCCCCCTTGTCCCTCCATCCACCTGTGGAAGGCGGTGGCCACATTCACGCCCGTGTCCGCTCCCGTATCGGGCTCCTTTCACCGGTACGTTTCTTAATCGGCTCTTTTTTTTTCTTTTTTTTTTTTTGCCGGGAATCCGGTTTGTCAAGGACCGGAATCCGCAGTATCAATATCAGCAACACCAACAACGCCATCGGCGTCAACCACAGAACGCTCAGCGCCGCAACGGCACCCCCGGCTGCAGATCGCGCCCCGCCACCCTCCGAAGCCAAAGCAAGACATCCCAAGTACTCCGTACGCTCCTGCACGGCCCAGATCTGACATCTGCCAACCGTCTCCTCCTCGCCGTCCTCCCAAGCCCGCTCGCACCCTCCATACAAGGTACATGCGCAGTATACGTGCTCCGTACTCGCTGTCGCCCAACCCGGGACCGCTCACAGCGACGCAGTACGAGGAGGTGCCCGTTTGCCTGCTTCTGTGTTTTTCCTGCTCGTTCCTTTAGTGGCATTGCCCCTCTTTCTCTTTTCTTTTTTTTTTTTTTTCCTCAGTTCTCGCTTTCTTACTCCCCCACACATACGAGTACACACACACTTCCTCTCCTTCACTGTTCCTTTCCCCCCCCCCCTGGTCGCCTATGCTAAAGCCTGCGTCCAGCACTGTGTGTCCTGCAACCAAGTTCTATCATGACAGCCAACCAAACGTCCAACCTACTCCTCTTCTTGGAGGCTCGCATTTGGGTGCTGGACCCTTGAGTTTCTGTTACTTGGTCGCCTCTATTCGGGCCATCTGCCGCCTTCCCTTCTTTCCTACATTTACACTGCATTACAGTTGTGCTTGTATTTCACTCCCGCCTTTCTTCTCTTCCCTCCCCCCCCCCCCCCCCCCCACTCCAACTAGATAAAAGAGTCAACGGCAAGAAACACACCTGCATCCGTGCAGATGCACGCAACTCACGTCACGACGACGACATCGACAGCAATCAACCAACCCCCCCCGCTTCTTTCCATCCCGCCCAGCGTTCCGGCGGCGAGCTAGGGACACCGAGGGATTTGATACCAGGCCATTCGACGGGATCCGCACAGCCAGAGTGGAACAAGCGGTCAAGGGTCACGAAGCATCAACACCCATCGTGATCAACCAAACTCGCCCAGAATGCCCCTCACGACAGATCCGGCATCACCGCCACAGACGCCCGTCAAGTCTGCTCGGAATGCGCAGCGGAAGAAGTCCCGCAAACGCTCCGGGAAAAAGAAACGCTCGACACGGTCGCGCCCAGTCATAGTACAGCAGTCGACGGATGTCAACGGCCAGCAGCAGCCGTATTCCAAATTCACAAATACCGTGCCGTTCCGGCCCCACCCCTTCCGCCCGGATGAGTTGTCGCCACGCTCCTCCGACTCCTCGGGCATGATGGACGACTGCAAAATCGACGACGGCGACGACGATGCTGATGAGAAAGGGGACAACGACAGCGACAACAACGAAGACGACGGTGCTGATGACAAGGACGGAGAGGCCGACGAGGACGATTCCGAGTTGCAATTTGACTTGGAACCCTTCGCCTCCTCCGGCGGTGGCCTGCCAGGCTCTGCGTCTGCTCCCCAATCACAGGCATCGCCAAAGACTGCTCCCCTACAACCGCCCGATGGACGTGAAAGCGGCCCGGCCTCACCAACCTCTTCTTCTGGCAGCGATGACGAAGCAAAGAACGCGGCAGCAGGGGCAGAAGACGACGTGCAGGCTTCATCGCCCTCGGTGATCGAAGCCACTGTCATTATTGAGGAGCTCGTCGACTTTGACAGCGACGGCGGCCGCATAGAAGTCATGCTGCCGGACTCGATTGAAGAGCCAGAGTCCGAACCCGAGCCGAGTCCCACTGCTGCCGCAAACGCGAACCGCAGGGGCACGTTGAACTTTGGCAAGTCGCGGCGACGGCTGTCTTCTATGCGAGCGTATCGGCCCCCGGATCTTGATCGCAGCGTCATGAGCGGTCTGCGGGGCTTCTCGTTTCACACGCTGTCCGACGAGGAAGTTGTTCTCGACGACAACGATGAAGATGAGGACGATTCTGATTTTGACGAAGACTCCTACAACCAATTCCGCCTAAAGCAGCGCGAGGAGAAACGCCGGCGGCGCATGACCTCGGGCAGCATTGGCAAGAGAACCTTCACGGAGAGCGTTGGCAGCGATACGGACAACGAGGATATACGCTCGCAGCTGGATATCAACGAGGTCGGGTCGAGCGCCCGCCGAATGCGCCGCCGCATTGGCGACCGGACCAGTCTGCAGTTCGCGGACCCCCCGCCCCCGCGGATCGACGAGTTGGACGAGCCCGACACCACAACCGACAACGACGACGACGATGATGAAGACGACATCAGAGAACTGATTGAGGACGGCGAGTCCCTGGCGCGAGAGCTCCCGTACTATACGTTGGAGTTCATCAGCATGGAAGTGGACTCGCCTTGAACGGCCATCGAGGCACGCTGTGGACAAAATCACTGGTCTTGGAAAACAAAACAAAAAACAAAAAAAAACGATGACGAATTGCACGATGGAATCTACGATCACGTCTTTGACGATTTTTACGATAATGGCTTGACGACGGCCGTGATTAGCTAGGCCCAGCTTATATATCCCCAAAGCCAGGGGATGGCGGTGTCCTGTTTATGCGTTCCGTGTCATATCATGTGTTTCCTGTCTTCCTGGAGGTTTTTGTTTTTTTCTGTGTGTTTTGCGTTTTCAGGTTCTTTTTTTTTTTTGTCTTTCCTTTTCTTTTGGTTTTCCGCAAAGCGTCTCTCAACGTTCAACGCCCTGGTTGGGCATGGGGGCCAGAAAAACAGCAAACGGAGCGGGCTATTCTGTTTTGGCTTGGAACAATGTAAACGGCGCCGATTTCATCGGGCTGTTCTCACTGTTCCAATCCCACGAGCCTCGCTCTGCGCGTTTCTTGTTCCATGGGGCCCTTTTCACCTCACTCCTTTCCTTTTCTCTCGTGTTTGCTCTAGCATTATACCTTATAGACTTGGAGCCTGGTGTCTGTGGTATTGTACTGCTTATAGCAGGTGCTTCAAAAAATACTAGAGACGTTTTTATCTCATTTTTTTGCTCGTATGCTTCCTGAATAGAAGACGGTGACTTCTTTGTCACAGCAGAGCAAGTTATCAAAGTGTGGCTTGTTATTGTGGCGCAAACAAAAAAGTGGGACTTTGGATGTCGCTTCGACTCGTCACGAAAGAAACCGCGTTTTGCTTCCGCCTGCGTGTACAGCTTTGGATCTTGACGACCATTATCCTCTTTTCGTACAGGCATCGATCAATGGTCTGTACAATCAGGCTACTCAGCGGTTTTTGATGAAACCCGGAAGACTAATTCGCTTTCAGAGCGGTCGCGACTCGTCACGTCCTTGAGCCTCGACGCTTTCCTCCATCTCACCTTGTGCGCAGCTGGCAACGCATCGATTTCATCGCCGTCACCGAAAAAAAACCCCCCCCTGCACTGTTTGTAAAGGCAGCACTACTGCATCGAACAACACAGCCGACCCTCTGAGCACGAAGCCAATACTGCTGCCTTCCACCCGGCAACCATGAACCAGTCCAGCCCCCAGCCGACAGCGGGCCAAGGCAATGGCCAGGCCGCGGTCGGGACTCCGGGCGCTGCCCAAGGTGGTGGAGGGGCGGGCACCCCAGCCGGGGTGCAAATGTACCGGCCCGAGCAGATGCGCAACGTGAAAGAGTTGACGGCTGCGGAAAAGGCCAAGTACGAGAACGGACTGCGCACCCTCTGGACGACGTTCAACAATGCGCCGGAAGGATCGGCCGAGAAGGAGAGCGCGCAGCGGAAGATTATGGAGTTTACGCCTGTTCTTCTAAAGAAGATTCGCGAGCGCCGGCAGCACCTTCTCGCTCAGATCCAGCAAAGGAAGCAGCAAGGACAGCAGGCACAGCCGGGCCAGCCGATGCAACAGCAGCCGCTGCCGAGCCCACAGATGCAGAACCAGCAGCAGCAGCAACAGCAGCAACAGCAGCAACAACAACAGCAGCAACTCCTGCAGCAGCAGCAGCAGCAACAGCAGTTACAGGCACAGGCACAGGCACAGGCACAGGCGCAAGCGGCTGCTGCAAGGCCCGGCGGATCAGCATCACCGCCGGCTGCTCATCACCCAGGCCAACCCGGCGGGGCCCAGCCACAGCAGCAGCAGCAGCAGCTTCGGATTCCAGACCACATTGTGCAGAAGCTGAGCCAGCTGACATACCACCCGCCGCCGGCACTGGCGGACAAGCCGCAGGAAGTGGTGTTGAAATGGCAGGAAGACATGCGGCGGACGCTGGGCAAGTCCCTGACGCAGCTGGAGATGGCCCGCAGCAACATGGCGAAGCTCGACCAGGCGTACCAGGCACGCACGGAGTCCGGCTCGCTGACGCCGGCGGAACAGAAGCTGTACAAGGACCGGCAGGAGCTGGTCAAGCGGGTCCACGACGAAGCTGCGCGCTTTGTTAACAACTACAAGAAGCAGCAAGACGAGGCCATCAGCCTGCTGGCACAGAAACGGCAACAGCAGCAGGGCAACGGCGCGGCCATGAACGCCGGTAGCCCCCAGCAGCAGCAGCAGCAGCAGCAGCAGCAGCAGCAGCGACAGCAGCAAGCGGGCAAAAACCTCAAGGACGCGCCGACCAATCTGCAGAACTCGCAGGCCAACATCAACGGCGCCATTGATGCCGCAAAGAAGGAGTCCCTTGCCGCCGGTGCCCGCAACCCAAACATGGCCGCGAACCCAGCCAACAACGGCAATGGCATGGCGCCGGGACAGGCCAGACCCGGGATGGTCCAGCAGACCCCTATCCCGCCGCCGGTGATCCCTGCCTCGATGATGCAGCGCGGTCAGAAGCCGCCGCAGCAGCAACAGCAGCAGCAGGCACAGCAGCAGCAGCAAGGGGGGAACAAGCCGCCCATGCAGCAAACGCCGGTGCCGCCGCCCATGCCCATCAACACGGCCATGGCAACAGCCGGCAGGGTGGGCGCTGGTGCCGGCACGCCGACGGGGATGGGCGCGGCACGGGTGCAGGCGCCCGGGGCGCTGAATGCGATGCCGCACGCGCTGTCGCACCAGAAGGCCATGGAGGAGGCGAACAAGCAGCACTCCGTGGCAGCGGGCGGCCTGGGACAGCCCAACATGCCGGCCGGCATGGCAGCGGCGGTGCCGGCGGTGCAAACGCCGCAGGCGGTGCCCGGCCCGTCGCCGCAGCAGCAGATGCAGATGCAGCAGCAGCAGGCACAGAACCAGATGCAGCAGGCGCAGCACCTGGCCGTGCAGCAGCACCAGCAGGCGCAGCAGATCCAGCACGCACAGGCCCAGCAGGCCCAGCAAGCCCAGCAGCAGCAGGCCCAGGCCCAGGCTCACGCCCAGGCCCAGGCCGCCGCTGCCAACCCCGGCGACGGTCGCGCCAAGATGCCCGATACGCGGATGCCGCCGAAGCAGCTGTCGGAAGAGGCGCAGCGGATGCCGCAGCCGGTGTCGCTCGGCGGCGGCATCGTGGCCGGGCGGCCGACGCTGACGGGCGGGGCGGGCGTGGTGGGCGGAATGCTGGGGCAGGCGGCCGTGGCCAAGGTGCCGGCGATCCAGATCGAGGGCGAGGGCGAGCGGGTGCTGAACAAGAAGAAGCTGGACGAGCTGGTGCGGCAGGTGTGCGGCGGGACGGCGGAGGGCCAGGAGGGCAACCTGCTGCAGCCAGAAGTCGAAGAGGTTTGTTCTTTTTTCCTTTTCTTTCTTTCTTTTTTTTTTTTTTTTCTCTTTTCTCTTCTTGCAACCCTTGCTAACAGTTCAGTCGGTTCTTAACCTGGCGGACTCGTTTGTGGACAACGTGCTGCACGCAGCATGCCGCAATGCCAAGGAGCGCGGGTCCAAGGTGCTGGAGATCCGCGACATCCAGCTGGTGCTGGAGCGCACGTACAACATCCGCATCCCGGGCTACTCGTCGGACGAGCTGCGGGCCGTGCGCAAGGTGCAGCCGTCGATGGCGTGGATCACCAAGATGAGCATCATCCAGGCGGCCAAGGTGACGGCGGCCTCTAAGACGGACCCGTGATTTTTCCCTCTCCTGGTTCTGGCGGTTCTTCGCGTTGCCTTTCGTGTTTCTTTCGTGCTTTTGTCTTGGGTTTAGGGCGTGCAGTGGAAGGGATCGGGTTCCTTTGTTTATGTTTCTGCTTTTCTGCTTTCTGGGGCCAATGCGTGCGCCCGCTTCGTTGTTTTTATATCCATACTCTCTCGATACTTGTTTGTTTTCCGGGATCAAAACGATTCACTGCACACGAGATCAACACGGGCCGTGATGTCGCTGTGGCTTCGATTGTCTCTAATAAAGTCTGCTGAATAATTTTGGCTGGGGCGTGCGCCGCGCAGGAAGGCAGCCGTGGACAAACGTCAGCCTGCCTAATCGTGCGCGTGTCCAGTGCAAGGTGGGTGTTTTTACTGTATTAACCGCTGTAACTTTATGGTTGGGGCGCCGTTATCTGCCGGTCAGAGCTAGTGACAGTGACGTCGCAGCGTGGAAAAGGCACCGGAACTGCACAGTGCGCCGTCTAGCTCGGCGCATTCTAGGGCGCTTGGGGGGCCCCCCGTGTTAGGGGTTGATGGGGGGGGGGTTGCTCCGCTCACCACCTAGCTTCCCCCCTGCTCGCAGCAGCAGCAGCCGCGTTTGTCTTTTCGTTGCCTCCGCCGGCGTCGTCCATTTTCGTCGTACTCGCCCTTCACGCACCACCACGTCACGCAACGATCGCTTCCCTCCCCTTTCCATCAACGCCGCCATCATTTGCCGAGCGCGGCACGTTTACGATTTAGAGCAGCAGATTGACAGGACGGAAAGAAAAAAACCTCGCATAGACGCCGAAACAGGGTAGAGAGCGGGACGCAAAACAAAGAGCCAGACACCCAGCACAGCACACGCATACAGATCCCCACGAACAACGCAAACAAGCCCAGCGCTTGCACTAGCACGCTCCCCGAATTACGACGTACGCATAGCCCCGCGCAGAGCGGCCGATCCAGCCATGCCCAGCAAGACACCTCGTGGCGGGAAGGGAAAGGAGCCGGTCGAGAACGGCGGCGTCCGCAACAGCAAGGACGTGGAGGCCAAGGACGAGGCAGCGCACAAGAAGGCCAAGAAGGCAGGCGTGGCCGGTAAGGACGGCGACGCGGCGGCGGCCAAGGCGGCCAAGGCGGCCAAGGGCAAGGGAGACGAGGACGTGGCCATGGCCGACGGCGACGACGCCGAGGCGGCCGAGGCCAAGGACGACGCGGTCGCCGAGGTCGATCCGGTGGTCCAGACCCTGGCAGGTGCGTGCACCGTCTTTTTTTTTTTTTTTTTTTTTTTTTTTTTTTTTTTTGGTTTGCTTTGCTTTGCTTTACAGAAACTAACCTCCCCAGATATCAAGAGCAGCTTTGCCCTCCTGGAGCGTGGCGTGGCCCTGTTCGACGCGCGCTTTTCGCTGCGGGCCCTGCGGTCGATCTCGTCCATCCGCAAGCGGCTGACGCCGGACATCCTGGCCCGCGTGATTGCCGAGACGTTCCCGGCGTCGTCGGCGCCGGCGAAGCAGCTTCTGGCCGCGCTCGGCCAGGAGAACCTGCCGCTGGGCCGGCGGCCGGGGGCCGGGCCGGATGCGATGGAGGTCGACACATCGGCGGGGGCGGGCGCGGCATCACCAGCACCAGCAGGCGCGGCACCGGCGAAGAGCAGCGCGGCGGCGGCGGCGGCGGCGGCGACAAAGAAGGAGATCATCCCCGAGATCGACATCTTCCTGGGCATTCTGCTGCAGGTGTACCTGTTCGACTCGAAGCAGATGCAGCGCGGGTTTGAGCTGTCGCGGGTGCTGGCGGACCGGATCCACGCGCTCAACCGGCGCACGCTGGACTCGCTGTCGGCCAAGGTGTTCTTTTACTTTTCGCTGTTCAGCGAGCAGCTGCCGCCGCAGCCGCCGTCGGCGCAGTCGCCGGTGGTGGCAATCCGGCCGGTGCTGCTGGCGGCGCTGCGGACGGCGGTGCTGCGCAAGGACGTGGACACGCAGGCGGCGGTGATTGTGCTGCTGCTGCGCAACTACCTGTCGACGTCGCACATTGCGCAGGCGGACCTGCTGGTGTCGCACACGCAATTCCCCGAGAACGCGGCCAACAACCAGGTGGCGCGGTTCCTGTACTACCTGGGCCGGATCCGGGCGACGCAGCTCAACTACACCGAGGCGCACGAGCACCTGACGGCGGCGACGCGCAAGGCGCCGTCGAGCCCGAGCGCGGTGGGCTTTGCGCAGACGGCGACGAAGCTGCTGCTGGTGGTCGAGCTGCTGATGGGCGACATCCCGGAGCGGGCCGTGTTCCGGCAGCCGACGCAGGAGCAGGCGCTGCACCCGTATTTCCTGCTGGTGCAGGCGGTGCGGGTGGGCAACCTGGAGGACTTTGAGACGACGATTGCCGACTACGCCGACACCTTCCGGCGGGACGGCACGTACTCGCTGATTCTGCGGCTGCGGCAGAACGTGATCAAGACGGGCATCCGCATGATGTCGCTGTCGTACAGCCGGATCTCGCTGCGCGACATCTGCATCCGGCTGCACCTGGGCAGCGAGGAGTCGGCCGAGTACATTGTGGCCAAGGCGATCCGCGACGGCGTGATCGAGGCGACGTTGGACCGCGAGCACGGCTTCATGAAGAGCAAGGAGGTCGGCGACGTGTACGCGACGCGCGAGCCGGGCGAGGCCTTCCACGACCGGATCCGGGCGTGTCTGGCGCTGCACGACGAGAGTGTCAAGGTGGGTTTTTTTCCTTTGTCATATTTCTTTGCAGTCGAACTTGTTCAGCCCATACTAACCCCTCCCCTTCTCCCCAGGCCATGCGCTTCCCGATGAACCAGCACCGCTTGGAGCTCAAGAATGCCCAGGAAGCACGAGAGCGCGAGCGGGAGATGGCCAAGGAAATACAAGACGGCGACCTGGACGAGGACGACCTGGGCGGCGAGTTTGAGGGCATGTAATGCTGGCGGCATGCGAGAGGGATCCGGGGATCCGAGGATCCCGTTGTCCCGTCTGTCCGTCCGTCCTCCTAGTCTTCCTTGCACGCTGCTGCGTCCTGTATCACTTTTTTCCCGTTCTGTTTCCTGCTCAGAAAGGCGCCGCAAGAAGGGTTGGTTGGTTGGGGGGAGGGGGAAGAGAAAGGACACGCCGGGCGCCTGGGGTCTCGTTGTTATTTTCCCGTTCTGCATTATCCTTCAGACGTCTTTTATCAATGTTTGTTTTTCTGCCGGTGTTGGCCGTTCTCGTATTTTCTGGCCTTGCGGTGGTGGCAGTGGCACAAGGCTGCAGCATCCCCCGCTAAACGGGCGTGGGCCGTCGCTATAAAAGCTCTAAAAGGGAGCTATCGCAGCAGCGGCGAATCGCAACAAAATCCGCCACTCTGACAGCCGTGCTCTCCGACACTCACCTGCCTCTCTCCCCGTCTTCTGTGCTGTATTGCTTTCCACGCCGTCAGTCCCGCCTTTCCGGCCCAAGCAGCAAAATGTCGGCCTCGTTGGCGCCCGAGTGCAACAAGGTGAAGGAGTGCGTGTGCCCTGTTGGCCGGCCATCTCTTGCGTCTTCTGTTCGTGCGCTGACACCAGGTCCTAGGAAATACGACACCTGCTTCCTCAAGTGGTACAGCGAAGGTGCGCCTCGTGTCCTTGTCCAGCATCTTGTCGTCGTCTGCTGACCCCCCCAGAATTCCTCAAGCGCAGCGCCACCACCTCGGAGACAAAAGCCAAGTGCGACGCCCTCTTCAACGACTACCAGGCGTGTCTGACGGTTCGTTGGCTCCGGCTCCCTCGTTCGTTTCTGCTCTTCTCTTGCTAACTTGCTGTCCTCCTCCACAGACGGCCCTCAAGGCCAAGGGCATCGACAAGCTGGTCGAAGAGGCGCGCGAGGACCACAAAGAGAGCGACGCCCTGTACAACAAGAAGTCCTAGGCAGGCCACCACAAGCCGGACAACGAGATCGTCCTTTGTTTCGCTGCTTTTTCCTGGCGTTCTTCGGGGGAGACAATCGGGATCTGGCATCCAGTGGCGTCGTGTTTTTGTTTCTCGTGTCGTTTTTGGTGTCTCTTTGTCTCTGCGCCCCTCTCCCATCTTCTTCGTCCCTTGTGTCTACCACTCAGCCCCAAATACCATTTCCCCATCTCTAAACGCCTCCCTCCCCTTGCAATTGAACCGCTGCACAGAGCCAATGCCTCGTCTGTTCGTCGTCTTCGCGATCAACCCCACGTGATTGGATCGCAGCTCCGGTGGGGCCGTCGCCGCCCGTCGCCCAACAGGGAAGGCTCAAAGCTCGCCGCGCCTGCTGGCTCCCGCAGATTAACGACGCCAATCGCCATTCTGGCCTCTTTCGTCGTTTCCTCCCCCTGACCACCACCACCACCACCACCACGCCCAGACACCGACCGACAGGCACCGACGTCTGCCCTGCTCTTCGTCCGACACGCCCCGACTCGAACCACGCTCTCGGCATCTCGGCTCGCTCTCCTGACTCGCTCGCGACCGGCCCCTTCTCCCCCTCCCCTCTGTCAACATCCCCTCCTCGTCCTCTCGTGGGCACTCCTTGTGTTTTGGCCACTTTGCCAGGCTTGCCACTCGTCCATTGCTTCTTCTGTCTCTTCCTCCCCGGCATGCGCTCCTCGTAGGGCCCGCGGTTTCTATGCACCCCTTCTCCGTCCTGACTCTCGGGATCTTTGTCGCCGGCTACATCACTGCTCGCTGGGACCTAGTTACTCGCCTCTATGAGCTGGCCATCTTTGCCTGGGACTACGGCGTTGTTGTGCGTGCTTTATATGCTCCGGTCTGCTTTTCCGTCTCGTCTAACCTGCCAGACTCGTGCCGCAAAGGGCTTCGGCGTGCTCTCGCTCGTCTTCTTCTGCATCTTCCTGCCCTTCGAGCGCCTGGCCACCCGGGAGGCCAGCCAGGTACGCAGGGCTTTTTTCTCTCTTCTCTGTCTGTCAACGGCAACTGACACTGCCTCCAGCACCCTCGGTCGTACGGGTACGGCATCTCAGCTCGCGAACAGCTGCGGCGGCGCGGGTCCTTTTGACCCATTGTGCCTCTACCGACTCTCCTGATCTTCTCTCTCCTTGACTTCACTCAACTCCGCACCCCCCCCCCCGTCATGCACGAGCATGATGGATCGATGCGCGTGTTCTGGCCCGTGGACCTGGCCAAGTCGCAGGACCCGGGCGTCGTCGTCGGCTGGAAGAACTCGGACCTGGACGTCACCGTCGTCGCCATCCTCGAGGACGCCGACGTGCGCAATGTCGACTTTGCCCTGCGCGCCGGCACGCTGTTCCGCAACAGTCCCCACGCCATTGCCCGCATCTACGAGCTCTGCGGCCAGGCCAGCATGCACGTCATCGGCCTGGCCAACACCCCGGACCCCCCCGACCCGGCCCAGCAGCTGTCGCCGCCGGACCCGTGCTGGATCCACGTCTCCACCACCGGCCCCGACGGCCGCTACAGCCGCATCCCCCGCGTGACCTGCCCGCGCGCCTCCAACATCCAGCTGGTCCTATTCCAGCGCCCGCTGCCTCACAGCATGCAGTACATCTCGATCCGCCCCGTGTCGCTGGCGCTCAAGGACCGCATGCTCAGCAAGCCCAAAACCCTGGCGCCGCCGCCGCCGCCGCCACCACCTCGACCTCCACGACCGCCACAACCTCCGACCGCCGCCTCTTCGGGGACGGCCACGCCCGCCGCCGCTTCCGGCGGGGCCCCGGCTGCTCCGGGCTCGGGCGGCTCGCGTGTGAGCAGCGTGTGGCGGGGCTCGCTGCTGGCGGCGCCGGTGGACGACATCGAGGCCGAGGACGAGCGGCAAGAGCGGCTGCGCAAGGAGAAGACGCAGAACCTGCTGCGCAAGCTGCGGCTGCACTCGGTGGTGCGGCGTGTGTCGTCGCCCAAGGAGCGGGCGCTGCCCAAGATTGTCAACCAGATCAACTGGGCGTGGGAGCTGGAGCAGCTGCTGCAGAAGAACGTGTCACGGCTGTCGAGCCGGTCGAAGCGCAGCCTGAGCATGTCGGAGCGCGTGGTGGAATCGGCGACGACGGCCAAGAACGTGGTGCTGCGCTGGGTGTGGGACCTGTTCATGCTGTACGTGCTGCCGGTGGTGGCGCACGTGTTTGTGCTGTTCCTGGTGGGCCACCGGATGGCGGCGGAGATGCTGCTGCGGGTGCTGGAGTGGCGGCCGCGGCCGCGGCGGGCGGCGCTCAAGGACATCTCGGCGACGGCGCAGCAGGTGGAGATCCGGCTGCTGCAGTTCTGCTACTGGCCCATGCAGTACGCGAAGCTGCGGCAGCGGCGCAACGACTGGGAGAGCGTGACGACGAACCACCCGGACTACATCCGGTTCTACAACAGCCTGTGGCTGGTGGCCAACGACGTGATCATCGGCATCGCGCTGGGCTCGTACATTATCGACAACGCAGCCTGGACGGCGGAGCAGATCGGCACGCTGCTGCGCGTGTACACGGTCGAGGCGCTGCAGCGCAGCATCTCGTGGCTGATGGGGTGGCCGGCGGGCCTGAAGCTCAACACGGAGCTGGCGGCGTTCCTGGGCGACCTGTTTCTGTGGGTGATTGACTACTGGGCGGACTGCATTGCGGCGCTGCAGCCGGCGCTGCCGCAGCTGATCTGGTTCATTGGCTTCTCGAGCTTTGCCGGCGCGAGCATGCCGCTGGCGCTGTTCTCGGACCTGCTGTCGGTGCTGACGACGCACATCTACGCGTTCTACATGGCGTCGGCGCGCATCTACCACTGGCAGCTGACGATCCTGATGTCGCTCTTCCACCTGTTCCGCGGCAAGAAGCACAACGTGCTGCGCAACCGCATCGACTCGTGCGACTACGACCTGGACCAGCTGCTGGTCGGCACGATCCTGTTTACGTTCCTGTCGTTCCTGCTGCCGACGGTCGTGGTGTTCTACCTCAACTTTGCCGTCGCGCGCATGATCATCATCTCGTTCAAGGCCGTCTTCGAGTCGCTGCTGTCGTTCCTCAACCACTTCCCGCTGTTTGCGCTGATGCTGCGCATGAAGGACCCGCGGCGCCTGCCGGGCGGCATCCGCTTCGAGCTGTGCGACTCGGCGTCGTCGGACGCGGGGCTGGCGTCGCCAAGCCACCCGTCGACGTCGATTATTCTGCTGACGGTACGTTTTCTTTCCCAACACGTCATCTCTGCTCGTCTCTGCTCCCGTGCTGACTGACCCCCAGCCCATCCCCCTGTCGTTCAAGGCCATGTTCCACCAGTACTTCCAGATGGGCTCGCGCATCCGCAAGCACTACTTTGTGCCGCGCGTGCTGCTGTGCCTGCTGACGGGCAAGTTCGTGCCTCCTATCAACCGCCGCAACCTGTACAGTCTGCAGTACGTGATGCTGCCCGCGCGCCGCGCCGGCGTCTGGGAGATGTGGGACACGCTGCTGCAGGTGCTGCCGCCGCTGGGCGGCAAGCGCCTGCCGTTTCCTGCGGCGGCGGCGGCGGCGGCGGCGGCTGCGGCTGCGGCGACCGGAGGCGGGTTTGACCGCAGCGGCGGCGACGGTGGCGGCCCAGCGCGGCGGCGGCCGAACGGAGGAGGTGCGGCGGCGGCGAACGGGCGGAAGCGGCGTTGACTGCAGCATTGCCATGAGTTTTCCAGTTGTGTCCCTTTTTTAAAAAAACAAAAGCATTTGTTCTTCTCTTTTTCGTATTTCTTTTCTGGTTCTTTTTCCATTTGTTCCATTCGTATGCCTTTTTTTATGATTTGATTTCGGTTCTTTTTCACGCCAGCATAGAACCATTCGGCCCAAAAAACATCACGACGCACACAAAGCCTCAAAAGCCACACGGCCTCCCATCCCGTCTTTGTCCCTCTGCCTTTTCCCTTGTCCCTCCTCTTCTTCCGAATGCGTCCTGCTTATACCACGTGACGCTGGTCGAGGCTCATTTCCCCGGACCACGCGGCAAGGGGCTTCCCCGCACGGCAGGGGGGCTTGCTTTTGCACCCAGGAGGCTGGCTGGGCCGGTACAACCAGGCCGTGAGGAGGGCAAGCGAAAAGAGACAAGACACACACACACACACACACACACAGGCAATAAAGGGGGAAGGGAAAGAGGGGGTGTTACGAAGAGCATGCAACGCTGCCGGTTGCCGTTTTTCCCGTCGCCCAGAATTTTCCGTTTTTTTCCTTTCTCCTCAACTCTTCTCTTCTTTTTCTTCCTTTTTTTCTTCTTTTCATCATCACCAACATCGACATCAACAAGACATCAAGACGCACGATCTGGCATCGAGTGGTGGCCCAGACGATGGAGGCTAGAGAAATGGAAAAAAGGACACGCAAAAGTACCGCATCCTTTCGAGACAGCAGAGCCATCGTCCTTCTACCCAAAGTCACAACAGCACATCACTTCACATCGGAGCCAGCAGGAAAAAGTTTGGTTTGTGCCCTCTGGCCTTCCATTATGTACAAACCCATACACACACACACACAACAACAACACAACACTCTCTCTAGATGGTTTTTTTGTATTATTTCATTTTTTCCTGTTTGCATCCTCGCCTCGTCTCCCAACCCCCGGCAAGAAAAAAAGAAAACTGAATCTCTTCCCCCCTTTTCTTTATCCTCTTTCGTTTGAGTCGAGTGATTTTTTTTGGTGAAAGGTGTTGTACAGGGTTCGGCGCAAACGAAAAAAAGACATAAAGTCAAAAAGCTCCTCTTTCAAGGAAAGGAAAGGGTGAAAAAGGGAGGATGCCGTCGCCGCTGCCGCTTTTTTAATGGAAACCCGGTCTCGCGTCCCAACAGGTCCTCCTCCCTTCGACCCCCGCTCCCTGCCATCCTCCCCGTTGTGGCACATCCGCGACAGCCAGGGCGTTGGACAGTGAACAAGAAAAGGCACGACAGCGAGCAAAGGAAGAAGAAAAAGACAACCGCCGGAAATGGAAACCGCCTTGTCGTCGAAATACCTCGTTTTTCGGAATGGGGAGCAAAACGAGGCACCGGCGTGCGCGAAGCAGAGTTGTTTACGTCTGGAAGACAGCTGGGTTAGCAAAGCTGAAGAGAAGACGCGTGTCGAGACGAGTGTCTCTCGGGTCCGGGCGTTCCGGCGGGGGGCGTGACTTACGAACTTGGCCATGAGGGCAACCATCAGGTCGAACAGACCAATGGCCTCAACGAAGGCAAAGCCCAGAATGGCGTACTGGAACAGCTGGCCGCGCAGAGCCGGGTTGCGGGAGACACCCTGGATCAGCGAGGCGAAAACCAGGCCGATACCAATACCGGCACCGGTCAGACCGATGGCAGCAGAGCCCATGCCGATGTTCTGGGAGACCTCGACCAGGGCCTGGGCCATCTCGGAGCTGTACATGCGGCGGCCGTTGAAGGCAGCCTTCTTGGTGGCAGCCTGGACGAGCAGGCTGGGGGTCTGCTGGCGCTTGACGGCCTGGAAGGGGCTGGGGCGGGCAGCAGCTGGAAAAAGGGTCAGCATGAAAGTTCAGAAGCTGTACGGCAAGCAGGGGAATGTGTTGCATGCATTGCGAGCGTGCATTGGATGGTGTGTGGTTGTGTGGTTGTGTTTGTTCTGTCTGTTCTGTTTTTTTGTCCGGATGTTTTTCCTCGGTCCTGATCCTCGGGCCAGAAATTGCCGCAATCCCCGGATTTCAGCTCGTCCGCCCAATTCCGAAGCAAAAGCAATGGGAATTCGGGGGGGACGGCAGCGAGGACGATGATCGGATGCACGGGAAAACGAAGACGAACGCGAGAGCGAGAGAAAAGGAAGCTTCCTTACCCATGATGGTGCGCTTGGAGGCGCTGGCGGCCTGGGTGCGCATAGCCGGACGGGCAGCGGCCATCGAGGTGGCGAGTCTGGAAGCGAAGACGCGGGAAGCCATTGCGACGGTGTGTGTGTGGGAAAAGAGAAAAGAAGGAAGAGGAGAGAGGATGCGACGAAGCAAAAAAAGAAGGAAAAAAAGAACCTGAAGGGTTGGTTGGGATGCGAGTGTGGCTAAGAGGGAAAGGAAAGGAAGAGAGGAGGAAAGAGAAGGGAGAGGAAAAAAAATTAGGAAAGGGGAAAAGCGAGAGGGAAAAACGGGACAGGAGAAAGGAGGAGCCGAGAAAGGACGCGGACGGGGGGGGGGAAGGCGCAGACTGCCTACGGGGAGCATTACGGGCCTGGCACACACTACGGAGTCCACTGGACAGCGGGAAAAAAAGCGATGTGGGAACAACCGGGAGCCAGCAAGCTTTTTTTTTTTCTCTCTCGCTGGCTCTGGCGGTGGGTACGGAAGTACCATCAACAACGTGCGTGCTGGCCACACGCACGGCAGAGGAGCTCTGTCTGGAGTGCAGTGTCTTGTGCCGTGGGAAGACGATGGGCCAAGCTGGAGAAGCTGGGGAGAGCTGGGAAGCTGTCTCTGTGTGTGTTTGTTTGCATTTGGCATTTTGGAGATTTGCGTCTGTTTGGGATTCCCTTTTCTGGGCATTCCTGCAGACTCTTCTTCTTTTCGCCATTGACCTCTCTACAGTACGCGAAAAGCGTCGCTGGCACAGCTACGACGAACGGGCCGAGTGGCTGCCGTTGCCCCGAGGGAGCTTGGGAAGCTGGTCGACTGGTCGACGAGAGCAAGCAAAGCTCGCGGAGCTCTCGGCGTTGCGGGCACGGGCAGGCAAAGCAAGCGTGGTTTTTTGCAGGGGAAAACGGAGAGCTCGTTAAGGACAGCTGTCTGAAGCTTGGGCCGCAGGGAAGCGAAGGGAAAGGACAGGGGAAATGAAGACGGAAGGGGGCCCGTTTTGATTGATCGATGGCTGGGACAGACAGAAGCGGCTCGGACAATGCCGGGAAATGCGGCGAGGGCGAGCGGTGATGTCGTTCTCTGGCTGATCTTGCGATCTTGTTGCTTTCTTGGCTGCCCTTTGTCTTCTCTTTCTGCTTCCTTGTCCATGCAACCCGTCTTGTTCTTGGAACAAACCTCTGCTTCCGTTTCGATCCTCCCTCTCTCGAAACGGTGTTTTTTCTACTCGTACCGCGCAGCTGTTTTGCCGTCTGACGTTGGGATTTTTCGCCGTCTCCTGGCATGTGGATCGTCGTCATTACGCAGGCCTTTTTTTCTTTCTTCTTCACTAGACACACGCCCCCCCCCCCAACCAAGACCGTATTAGGCATGCTCTGGCGCGCGCGCTCCCGGCGGCACAGCAGCCCTCCCACGCTGCACGATCGCTGAAACACGGCAAAATACAGGTGACCCCCACCCGGCTTCCAGGGGAGTGAAGTCACGGGTACCGGGGCCGTGGGCAGTTTTCTGCGAGCGTCTGCGTACCTGGTACCTCTCTGACAATGCTGCGCTGCTTATCTCGGACGCAACTCTGTTCTTTGGCGAGTCATGACCAGAGAGAGGACGGTGAGAGAAGAAACTCATAAAAAGAAAGGAAGAAGATGGGGGAAGATGGGAGAAAAAAAGAAGAGCACAAAAGAACAACCAGAGAACAAACGAGACAAAACGGTGGCTCCCCCCAAAAACGCTCCGTCTCGCGAAATTGCCCTGATTCAGAGCCGCCTGGCCCTCCTGCGCGCCTCCGTTCGTGACCTGCTCCAGAAGTATTCGCGCGGTGGCCGCGCTGATGCGATACCGGCAACCTCGGTAGCAGCCGGGTACGAGCTTTTCCGCGTTGCCCTGTGGTGGCAGGGGGGGTTCTTGCGGATACGCAGCGCAGCCGCTATTACAGGGCACACACACCGCTTGGCAGCTGGCAGGACGGCTCTGGTTCGTTCCGTTCGCCCTCCGTTTTGCGAGCAATTTTTTTGCATGTTCTCACACTGTGCCAGAAACAGAGCCCCATTTTTTCTTTTCCCTTTGGGGGGTGGAGCGCCAGGGCGCGGATTTGCTCCTCGGAACGAGTCGGGTGCGCAAACGGAAAGAGACGGCCCCTTTTTTGGCCAGGGGATTTTCCGATTCTGAATAAAAAAAAAAAACAATAAAAACAAAAAAAAAAGGAATAAAACATGAATGTTCATGTTGAGTTCTGCCGTCTTATAATACATCACAACATAACGAATGCCCGACAGCCGACAGTGCAATCGCTCTTGTAAACACCTCGTACGAACCACTGCTGCTCACCCATTTACACCACGGTGGACCACAACAAGATCCCTTCATTCCCTGGTTTCCGGCCGGTGGAGGCTTGCTCCGTTTCGGTGGACCGACGATGGGCCCCGGTCCTCCGAGCGAAAACGGACTGGGAACGGAGCGAAGAGAAGAGGGGGGGGGGTGTAGATTGGAAGGACCGCCTGCACGAGACATGTCTGTAGGGGCGTCTGTAGGGGCCGTCCTTTGTAGAGTGTAGGCCACAGCCCAGAAGTATATGACTGTTGGTGTCCCCGGTTGTTTGCTGTCTTGTTCTTCCTGGGCTCCAGCACACCCTCACTCATCCGCCAGCTGCCCGTCCTTGCGCGCATACACCTTGAGGAAGCCGGCTGGGTCGCACGCCTTGTCCAGCCGGATGTGGTGTGCCTGGATCCACTGCCGGACTGCGGCCTTGGAGATGCGCACGCGCTGCACGTCCTTGGGCGTGTCTGCGGGGGGTGGTGCAGGTGCTGCTGCTGCTGCTGCTGCTGCTGCAGGATTTGCAGCAGTCGGCGACGACGGCGACGACATCGACTCGACCACCGGCGACTGACCGCGGACGAACGCGCCCGCCGGGCCGTCACCAACGGCGGCCGGCAACACGTTGCTGCACGCCTTCTTGGGCGGGCCCATGCCGGCGTCCTCGACGACGCCCATCTCGCGCAGCACCGACAGGCAGTCGTCGCGCACGATCCACGTGGCGCGGCTGCAGTCGCCGACGTCGATCACCAGGGACGGCGGCTCGTCGGGGGCGGCGGCGGCGGCGGCGGCGGCGGCAGCGGCGGCGGGCGACGACGACGGCGGCGGCGAGGGGGGATGATGATGATGATGGGGGTGGTCGTTTGCCGTCGTTCCTGCAGATGCCCCCTCCACGTCCAGCGCCAGCAGCCAGCGCGCAATCTCGCCGGCCCAGAAGCGCTTGTAGCCGCGCTTGCCCAGGTCCGAGATGGGCTTTTCCGGCCCGCCGAGGACGCGCTCGCGCCGCGCAATCTCGTAGGACACGCCCATCAGCAGGGCGCCCAGCCCCTTGCGCTGCCACGGCGGGAACACGAGGATGCAGGCCAGGTTGTTGTTGTCCCAGGACATCTTCTCCTTGGAGAAGAAGCCGACGACCTGCGGGCGCACGGCGGCCGAGCCGACGGGCGGCGGCACGCCGCGCGGGAGCGACGACGTCGGCGAGGGGGGGGGTGGATGCCCGGCCGGCGGCAGCGGCGGCAGCGGCGGCGGCGGCGGCGGCGGCGTGTACACCAGCAGAAAGTAGTCGAAGCCGGTCACGTCGAAAAAGACCGACTTGTTGTCGAGGAAGAGCTTGGCAAAGAGCGACAGGTTCTGGCAGAAGAGCACGTCCTTCTCGCCGTCGACCTCCCACACGCTCCACTCGCCCTCGTCGCGCACGACCTGCTCGACGAACGCGACGCCGTCGTGGTTGTCGGCGTCGGCGTCGGCGCCGTTGGTGCCGCTGGTGCCGCTGGTGCCGTTGGTACCACTGGCACCATTCGCATTCGCCCGCCTCCGTCGGCCGCCGCCGCCGCCGCCGCCGCCGCCGCCGCCCTCCGGCACCGGCACGCGCTCCGTCCGCACGCCCTTGGGGTGCACGTACACCTTCTCGCCCGGGATCTGGAACTGCCGCTCGCACAGCTGCACGTGGCCGTACCACGGCACGATCTCCTTGGAGTACTTGAAGCAGTACGGGCACACGTACAAGCGGTCCAGCATGGGCGTGTTGCCGCCGCTGCCGCCATCGGCACCCGCCGCCTTGCCCTTGCCCTTGCCCTTGCCCCGGCCCTGCTGCTGCTGCTGCTGCCGCTGGTTGCCGCCGCGCCCGTGGCCCATGCCGCGCCCGCCGCGCCCGCCCGGGTGGTAATGCGGGTGGTGGCTGTGGCCGCCCGCCGTGTCGCCCAGGACTTCCTTGACGTAGTAGGACGGGTACCACGCCCGGAAGCAGATGCCGCCCAGCACGACCTTGTCGATGTTGCGGTCGGGCCGGCCCGGGCTTGCCGGCGGCGGCGGCGGGGGGGCCGTCGAGGACGCAGAGGCGGCGGCAGCGATGGCCGATGCTGGCGTCGCCGCTGCACCGCCTCGTCTCGGTTGCCGCGGCTGGCGCGGCTGGCGAGGTGGCTTCTGCGCCGGGAGTTCTGCTGGTGGTGGTGGTGGTGGTGGTGCAGCTGGTAGAGTTTCCACTGTCCTATTTGGCAGAGTGGTAGTTGTGGTCGTCGGTGCAGCAGGCGCCGCAGTGTCGTCGTCGTCGTCGCCATCGCCATCGTCACCCTCCCCCGCCTCATCCGAGTCTGCAATCTCGACGGCCGACGCGTCCGACGCCCGCTGGCGCGGACGCCCTTCTGGCAGCGCCTTGCCGTCGCGCAGTGTCCGGCGCGTGGCCGTGTCGTGCTCGGCCGTCCGGGCCGGGCCTGCGCGCTGCTGTCTGGGCTTCGGTTTTTTGTCGTCTTTTCCGTCATCCGGCACCTCTGGCAATCCGAGCTTCGCACGTGCCGCTCGCTCGGCATCCAGACGGTCCTGCTCGGCCACCGTCATGCCCTTGGTCCGCCGGCCGCCCCATCCGCGCCCTTTCTTCGATCGGCGTACGGGCGCCACGGGCGACACCGGCAGCGGTGGCGCCGCGGCGGCTTGTCGCGTCGTGCGGCGCGTGGCCACGGAACGGCCACCGGTCGGGCTCGCCGCGAGCTCGTCGACGTCGTCGTCGTCGTCGCCCTGCGGCCGTTTTCGTTTCGGCGGCATCGGGGCGAACGCGTGTCGCGACACGTCGTGGCTGGGGTAGGATCGAAAAGCCGCTCGTTCTGTCTCGGTGTCGACGCTATGCACGTCAAGACCGTTGAATTCTGGCCACTGCTGTCTGCTTTGGAACCGGCGTCCTGGCTGGACGACGTTGCTTGCCGAGCGTCGTTGCTCCGAACGCGTTCGCTCTAGATTGTCTTGCACACGTGACCCTACACGTGACCTGCCAAACTGACCAATCAAGACTGTTCTTTTGCGTTTTTCCCGTCGTCTCTTTCACTCCCCACGACGACAAGCAACAACGCAAAACGACATAACGAATTTCCCTGACGGCTCGGGCCTCGCTATGGTCCGACAGCAGGTGCAGCAGCGACAATGGCTCCGAGGATGGCCATGGCCCGGGGCACAGCACGAATATGGCGGCCGCCAGCCTTTCTCCCCCGCGCACGCCCCCTCCGGTTCGTGTCGATGATGGCAGCAACAACAGCAACGACGACGGCGACAGCAACAACACCGCCGCAGACGGCCCCCCCCCGGCGCGAGCCGACCAAGTGGCGGCGGTTCCCCAAGTACCTGGCAGAGTCGCCGAACGCGACGCTGGCGCTGCGGCTGAAGAGCCGGACGGAGCCGCTGACGTTTGCGGCGTGGCAGCGGTTTGAGGCGGTGGCGCGCAGCCGGAGCCTGCGGCTGCCGGTGGTGGCGCTGCAGATGCTGCTGCGGCAGGACGAGGCGCGGGTGCGGACGAGCCTGTCGCAGAGCCTGTGCAGCGAGGCGGAGTGGCGGGCGCGGCTCAACAGCCTGGCGTACAAGGGCATTGCCGAGGCGGACATCCGGCACTGGGTGTGGATTCTGGCGGCGCGGGACGCGGACGAGCGGATTGCGCGGTTTGTGGGCGACGCGAGCAGCGCTGGCAGCAGCGCGGGCAGCGCGGGCAGCGGGCACGACCGGCCGAAGCCGCTGTTCCTGCTGTTCCAGCTGCTGCGGCGCGACGAGACGTTCCGCGAGGGGCGCTCGCTGGCGGCGCTGTACCACTACATCCAGCGGCACCACGTGCAGACGCGGGCCGCCAGCAGCGCCGCGGGCGACGCGCCGCCCCCCGCCCCGTTTGGCGCGGTGCGGCGCACGCTGGACCCGGGGCTGAACATGACGCCGGACGCGTTTGCGACGACGCTGCGGCTGCTGGTGCACCACTACCGGCGGCTGTGGCCGTCGGCGCTGCCGGCGGTGGCGCGGCTGGCGAGCGCGTACATGGAGACGCTGCTGCAGCAGGGGCGGCGGAGGGCGGGCGCTGCCCAGGAGCAGGCGTATGCGGACGCGTGCCGGCTCTTCAACCTGGGCCTGACGCTCTTCCAGGGCAAGGCGGCGGTGCAGCCGGTGGCGTCGATGCGGTACAACTGGCGGGCGCAGAAGGTGCTGCTGGGCCTGTCGGCGGAGGCGGGCGAAGGACGACGCCCCCTCCTCATCAACCGCGACGGCTTCCGCGCGATCCGGCGCGTGCTGCTGGCGCTGGGCAAGTCGGCGGACGAGCAGCGGGTGGCGCTGCGCATGGCGCGGTCGTGGCCGCCGTACCGGCGGGAGCTGGACGGGCGCGACGAGCAGCGGCGGCCGGCAGACGAGCTGAGCCGCAGCGTGCGGGCGGGCGTGCTGATGCGCGAGGCCGGCTACGGCGACGCCGAGCACGACCGCGCGCTCAGCGTGCTGGGCGGCGTGCAGGCGCCGGGCGCGGCGCCGACGGTGCAGACGCGCTCGCTCAGCCCGCGCACGTGGACGGGGCGCCAGGCCAGCCTCAACGTGTTCTCGACCTGGGCGGCGCGCGTCAAGGCCACGCGCGACGTCAACGAGGCCTGGCACGAGTTCCAGCAGGCGCCGGGGGGCGGCGACGGCGCCCCGGCGCTGCGGCCGAACGCCCAGGTGTACGCCGAGCTGTTCAAGAAGCTGCTGGCCGCGCCGGTGGATGCGCCTCTGATGCCCGGCCCCCCAGCTCCCCCGACACCCCTCCCCGGCGACGGCCGCGAGGTGTTCCCCGTCAACGACGCGACGCTGACGGCGTTTGCCAAGCAGCGGCTGCGCCCGCCCGACGTGGCCGCCGTGTACGCGCAGATGCTGCGCGACGGCTGCCGCCCGGTCGGCGACTGCCTGGTGACGCTGGTGCAGCACGCGCCGTCCGTGGCGGCCGGCCTGCAGTACCTGCGCGACAGCCCGCTGGACGGGCGCGCGGTGGCGGCGCTGCGGGTGCCGGGGCGCGACAGCGGGGGCCGGCCCGACGCTGACGCCGACGCCGACGTCGACGTCGACGCCGACGCCCTGCGCCGGGTTCCCCTCGCCGTGCTCAACGCGTACGTGCACCTGCTGTGCCGGTTCCAGCCGCGGCGCACGGCCGAGCCGGCGCGCCTGGGCAAGCAGCAGCGCACGGCGCTCGTGCACCACGCCGTCCACCTGTGCGCGCTGCGGCTGCCGGCGGCGCACCCGGCGGGCCGCGCGTACAAGGCGCCGTGGCACACGATTGTGCGCACGCTGGCGCGGCCGCGGCTGCTGGTGCGGGCCGAGCATCCGGGGGCCGACGCCGACGCCGACGCCGACCAGCTGTACCAGGACACCGAGGCGCTGGCGCTGGCGCTGCGCGTCGTGGGCCGGGTGCAGCAGGCGGCCGGCGTGGACGTCGTGCTGTTTGACAGCCTGGCCAAGGCGGCGCTCAAGGTGCTGCAGTGGGGGGATCCGGCCGAGTTGATGGCGGCGACGACGACGACCGGAGACGTCCTGCGCCAGGCCCACGCCGCCCTGACGGCCGCGTTCGCCGCCATGACGAGCCCGGCCACCGCCGCCGTGGCCGCCGCCGCGCACCACCCCGCGACGCCGCACAACGTCACGGCCGGCAGCCTCGAGGCGTACCTGGCCGTGCTGGGCTACGCGGGCGACCGGGCCGGGCTGGTGGCGGCGCTGCGCTGGGCGCTGGCCGTGTGGGACGACGCGGCCGTGCTCGAGGACGCCAAGGACCCGGCGCACCGGCAGCACGCGGCCATGGGGCGCGTCTTTGCGCTGGTGCGGGCGTTTACCGAGGCGGACGAAGACGACGCCGACCTGGCCGCCCTGCAGCAGCAGCTGCAGCAGCTGCAGCAGCGCGGCTGCACGTGGCGCTGGGCGTCGCGCGAGGACGCCGACGCGTACGTGCGGTGGCACCGGCAGGCGCACAACGCGGCCTTTTGGGACCGGGTGCGGCCGGGGGTGGAGGAGGAGGGGTGAGGGGGGGGGAGGAGGGATGAGGCTGGGATCACGGTCTGGTTGGCGTCTTGGCTGGGTCGGTTAAACAAATCGGTATTAGGCGTTGGGCAATCTAGGACTATCAAAAAGGCACAGGACAAAAAAACAAAAACAAAACGACTCTGGACGATCCAACCAACATCTACGCCACGTGCAGCGGCAGCACCCGCGTCGTCGTCGTCGTCGTCACCGCCGTCACCGTGTCGTGCACGCTGACCGTCCGGAACACTGTCACCGTCGCCTCGGGCGTGCCGGACAGGCTGTCGGTCGGGATGCGGCTCTCGGTCGGGACGGGGATCACCAGCAGGGGCATGTCGGAGGACGAGGAGGTGCTGGAGGATGGGAAGGCCAGGTAGCGTGTTTGGGTGACGAGGGTGGTGGGGGATGGAGAGGGCGAAGGAGAGGGCGATGGAGAGGGCGATGGAGAGGGAGATGGAGTAGAAGGAGATGGAGAGGGCGGCGTGGACGATGCTGTCGATGACGACGTGGAAGGCGTGGCCGTGACTTGGACGGTCATGGTCAGGTGCTGGGTCTGGGTGATGGTCATGTCGAAGGACTGGGGGGAGGGGGGGAAGGAGGAGGAGAAGGAGGAGGAGGAGGAGGAGGAGGAGGAGGAGGAGGAGGAGGAGGAGGGGGGGGAGGATAAAAAAGACGACGACGACGTGGATGTGGACAACGTGGTCGACGACGTGGACGTCGTCGAGGTGGTTGACGATACTGGCGTGGACGAGCTAGACGAGGTGGACGCAGACGACGTAGTTGACGTGGTTGACGTGGACGTGGACGACAACGAGCTGGAGGACGACAACGAGCTGGAGGACGACAACGAGCTGGAGGACGACAACGAGCTGGAGGACGACAACGAGCTGGAGGACGACAACGAGCTGGAAGAAGACGAGCTGCTCGAGCTGGAGGACGAACTGGTCGCCGTGGGCAGCGTCGTCAGGACAGAGCTCAGGGTGGCCGAGGACGTGGCATTCCGGGCTGTGCTGGTGCTGGTGGCGCTGGTGGTGCTGGCTGTCGTGCTAGGCGTGCTCAGAGCTGTCGTACTGTTCAGCGCGTGCAGGGAGGCCGTGCTGGTTGTCGGCTCTGACGTGACAGAAGTCGTGCTGTTTGTGGGAAAAGCCAGAGGCAGAGTGGATGACGACGACGACGACGACGACGACGACGACGACGACGACGACGACAACGACAACGAGCTCGGGGTAATGGCCCCCGTGTCCGTGTCAGAGGACGTCGGCAGCAGTGTTGGCGTCGACGTTCCCAGGGGAATCAACGTGATGGTGCCAGTGTCGGTATCAAAGAACGAGGACGACGACGACGACGACGAAGACGGCGTAGGGGTCGGAAACGACGGCGTGGACGTCAGAGTGCCGAGCGGAATGAGCGTGATGGTGCCGGTGTCGGTGTCGGAGAATGTCGATGTGGACGTCGGGGCAGGGGATGACGACGGCGGCAGGGTCGTCGACACGGCGGACGGCACGAGCGTCGACTGCAGGTTGGAGGCCGGCAGCGAGGAGAAGAGGTCCGAGAAGGCCGACGAGGCCGGGACCAGGACGGTCACGTTGGAGAAGCGAGGGCGGAGGGGGCCGGCGTGGGCGGCGGCGGCGAGGAGAAGGAGATGGAAGGCGAGCATGGTGGGAGGGGGACGGGGGAAGGAAGAGAAAATGAGGAAGAAGAAATCAAAAGAAAAAATCAAAAGAGAAGAAAAAATCAAAAGAAGAGGAAATTTTAAAAGGCGACGAGCAGATTTAAAGATGACAGCTTTGTTGGAACAGTATTGATTTATAAAGTCAAAGAACAAAGGCAGACCTGCTGCAGTTGGTGTAAAGAAAGAGGCAAAGATGAAAGAAATGAAATGAGATGAAACGAAAAGGAAGTGACGATTTTGGTAACAAAGAATGAGTGACTCAGAAGACGAACTGAAAAATACAAACTCGGAAAGACAAACGGAAGACAAGGTCAAGAGGAAAGAGAGTAAGAGTGAAATCAGAAAAATCAGATGAGCGAGTGTCTGTGTGGAACGAATGACTGGGGAACAGGAAACGAAACGAGAATGAGAGGTTCTGGGTGCTGCATGCAGGTGGAGGGGGAAGGGTCTTTAAGGATGGGAGGGTGTGCATGAGGACAAAGAGGAAGAAAGGGAAAAAGAAAAAAAAAAGAAAAGAAAAGAGAGAGAAAAAAAAAAGAATCATCTAGACTCTCGGATGCATACGACCACATGGCCCCGCGGATATCCCGTCAGCTCTATTTACAGAGCAGAGGCCATATTGAAGGCCACAAAGGCCATGAGATTGTGAAGATCCGACAGAGGTCATGCCAGGTCAGGCAGACGCCGTCCTCACCTTTAGCCGCGGGAGACATGCTGGCAGGCGGACTGGATCTGGGTTGTTGGGAGCAGGGACCAGGCCTACGAGACACAAGAACCGAAATAGAACGGAAAAAGAAAAAGAAAAGAGAAAAAAAAAAAATACAAAAAAAGAAAAAAAAAGAAACACAAAATGACTGGCAACGGCCACCGCCTCGCGCTGAAACACCGCCCCTGCCCAAACACCCGCTGCCCACCCGCCCGCCAATACCTTGCACGCGGCAAGCAAAAGAACAGACGGGCGAGCATCCGCCACAAAGAAAGCAGCACAGACAACGGCCAGGGGCGCTGCAAACGGCGGCTGGCGCGCGCCGCGCTCTGATTGGCCGGGCGGGTCGGCTGCGTCGCACGGCGGGCGGCTGGCAGCCAATCGAGGGGGGGGAGAGGCAGGGCTGTGGTGAGAACTGGTGAGGGTCGGGCGAGGGTCGGGCGAGGGTCGGGTGAGGGTCTACACACGGCGTCTATTGCGAGAAGAGCATACGCGACGAAGAAAGAAAAGAAAAGATCAAAGAAAACAAAAAGGCGTATGCATCTACGCGATATGCACATATCGACTACTCCAGCACAATGACCTCCCGCTCGACGACCACGACCGCCTGCTGCTCGACCACGGCGCCGTCGCTCTCCCGGCGGGCGCGCTTGCTGAGGGCGAGCACGCCGACGGCCTCTGCGGCGGACGGGGGCCGCTTGGCGGCGGCGGCGGGGGCCGGGGGCGCGGCGGGGGCCGGAGCGGTCTGGGTGGTCTGCGTGGTGGTGCGCAGGAGGGTGGTCAGGGTGGTGGTGGTGACGGTGGTGGTTGTGGGGAGCGGTTCGGTCAACGGGTCGGGGCTGGCAGTGCGGGAGGAGGGGGTGGAGATGTCCAGGACGGTGTCTGGCACTGCCGGCATCGACGGCATCGTCGACATCGTCGATATCGACGGCATCGACGGCATCGACGGCACATCCTCCCACAGACTCCCCAGCCAGGCCTCGCGCAGGACCAGCCCCAGGGCCAGCGCCATGGGCCGCGCGACGGCGTTGCCGACCTGCTTCCACGCGTCGCTGGGCCGCGCGTGCAGCAGCAGCTCGTCGTCGGGCACGCCCTGGGCGCGCCGCACCTCGAGCAGCGACAGCGGCCGCGGGTCCTGCCAGTGCACGTCGCCGGCCGAGCGCGCGTCGGCCACCTGGCAGGCCGTGCGCACCGTCTGGAACAGCCGCCCCGGGTGCGCGCGCGCGTACGCCCGCGAGTGGGCCACGGCCAGCTGCGCCGCGCGGAAGCGGCCGGCGTGCGCCGCGCGCCACCGCGGGTCGCGCGCCGCCCGCAGCAGGCCCATGCCGCGCGGGCGCGTCGGGATGGCGACGATCTGGCGGCGCAGCCGGTCCGACACGTCGACGGCCAGCCGGTGGTCGGGCTGGCGCACGCAGATGCCGACGAGCCCGTCGGCGAGCCCGAGGCCGGCGAGGTCGGCGGTGGCGGCGCCGGCAGTGAGGGGGGGGAGAGCAGCCGGCGAAGAGGAGTCATCATCCGGGTCGTCGTCGTCGTCGTCGTCGTCGTCGTCATCCGGGTCGTCGTCGTCCGAGTCCGGACTTCGGCCCCGGCCCCGGCCCCGGCCCCGGCCCGGACCCCGACCCTGACCCCGACCCTGACCCTCTCCCCGGCCCCTCCCCCCTCCCCCCCCCGCCACACTCTCACTATTCGCCAGCCGGCCCACCGCCCGCAGACAGTGCAGCCCCGGCAGCGACGCGTGCGACGGCCGCGGCCGCGCCGGCAGCGCCATGCCCGGCGCGGCAAACACCAGGAACACGCGCTGGCGCTGCTGCGGCGCGCCGTGCGCCCAGGCGTTGCCCAGCAGCGTGCGCACCTGGTAGCCGAGGCCGAGCAGGGCGCACACGAGCTGGCCAAAGATGTCCTCGCGCGTGGCGTCGGCGCGGTGGCCGCGCCGCTGCGCCACCACCATGGCCGGCACGTTCTCGAGCACGCCGAAGCGCGGCCGGTACAGGTCGACAAACGACGCAAACGACACGACCATGCTGCGGTTCTTGAACTGCTGCGGCGCGTCGCGGTCGAGCGTGGCCCGCGAGAAGCCCTGGCACGGGCTGCCGCCCGACACAAAGTCGACCTGGCCGGGCGCCGGCACCGCCGGGCCGTGCTGGCCGGTGATGGCGCGCTCGAGCAGGACGTCGGCGGAGCCAACAAACGGGACAACGACCGGCTCCTCGTCCTCGCCGTCGACCCGCGCATTCGCCATGTACGAGTGCATCGCCGCCGGCCAGATGTCGTTGGCCCAGCGCGTCTCGATGGCGCCGGCCTCCTCGAGCCCGCGGCCAAAGTTGCCGCAGCCGCAGAAGAGGTCGAGCGCGCGCAGCTTGGGGCAGGCCGCGGCGGGGTCGAAGCCCTGCGTGAAGTCGGGCGGGTCGTCGCTGACGACGTAGAACACGTTGCCCGTGCCGCCCCGGTTGTACGGCGGCGGGATCGGCGTCCCCGGCCGGAACACGCGCACCAGGCACCGGCCGACGACGCGGCGGGCCGGCACGACCACCTGCTGGTCCGACCGCACGAGCTCGTTGGCGGCGGCGGCCGGGTCGGCGGCCGGGTCGGTGGCCGGGTCGGCATGCCGCCGCCGCAGCAGCCGCCGCAGCCGCACCGCGCCGCCGTCGACCGCCTCCACGATGCACGGCTCCGAGAACGCGTCGCCGGGCGCCAGCACGGCCAGCACGGTGTCCCGGGGGCGCAGTTTCCGCGCTCGGTGGTGCTCGTCAACGTCCAGGAACCCCCCCCGCGCAAACGCGCTCGCCCGCGCCTCCGCCCGGCTCGCCGCGCAGAACAGGTGCGCCGGCCGCAGCTGCACCCACGCCCGCTGCCGGTGCAGGTACGTCTGGCGCACGAAAAAGTCGGCCGTCGTGCCCGGCCCGCCGAACCACTCGACCGCGTGCACGCCGACCACGTCCGTCTCGGCAATCTGGTCGCTCTGCCCGCCGCCGCCGCACGCGCAGTGGTCCGACAGAAACAGCTCCCGCGCCCACGGGTAGTGCATCTGCCCGCACGGCGTGTGCTCCGGCCGGTACAGCCACGCCACGTGCAGCATGCGCGGCCGCCGTGGCCGTCCGGGCCGGCCGGGGCCGGGGCCGGGGCCGGGCGTCACCCGGTGCACCAGCGCAAACCAGAACGGCGCCTTTTCCGTCTCCGTCCACCACGGCGACCCGGTCCCGGCGCCGTCAATCGCCGTCGACACCACGTCGCCGGGGGCAATGGCGCGGATCGCCGCGGCCAGCTCGGCCGGCGTGCGCGGCGGCCGTTCGGGGCCGGTCCGGAACGCCGGCCGGCCCTGCGGAAAGACGATCTTGTCGGCGTTGTCGCCGTCCATCGCCGGCGCGTGCCGGCCCGCCACCGGCCGCATGTAGTCGCGGATGGCCAGGCGGCGGAACTGCGCAAACATGTAGGGCGTGACGATGGTGGGGGGGGGGCGGTTGTCGCGGTCGGCGGGGTGGTCGTCGTCGTCGTTGTCGTCGTGGTCGCCGCCGCCAGACACACTGGCCACCCCCCCATAAAACTCGCACGCCAGCTCGCGCAGCAGCCCCATCTCCAGCACGGCCGCCCCGTTGAGCCCGACCAGCTCGCGCCGCACGTACGCGCCAAACGCCACGACCGCCGGCCGGAAGTCGGCCCGGCCGTACTGCGCGCGCCACGCGGCCACGGCCGGCGACGCGGCGTGCGTGGCCGCGAGCCAGCGGGCAAAGCGCGCGCAAAAGTCCCGCAGGCGGACGTCGCCAGTCTGCGCCTGTGCCTCACAGAAATCCACAACGTGCTTGGCCAGGTCCGCCACCCACAGGAACGGCCCGAAGAAGCGCGCGTACGCCGGCGACGGCGTGCCCAGCCGGTAGTACACGGGCAGGCGCCGGCGCGCGTTCTGGCGCGACAGGATGCTGACGTGGCCGCGCACCGTGTCGTGGGCCGCGCCGTAGTGGTCGACGGGCAGCAGGGCAAAGGGCACGCGGCAGACGTAGAAGCGGGGGGCCTCTTGGTCGCCCGGCACGCTCAGAATCCCGTCAAAGTACATCAGGCTGTGCTTCGTCTTGGTGTTGAGGTGGTGCAGCGCGCTCAGCCGGTTCTGCTCGTACGCGCTGTCAATGTACACGTCGAACGCGTCGAGGTCGAGGTAGACGTAGTCGTCGTCGGCGTCGCTGTCGCTGTCATTGTCAGAGCTGTCAGAGACGGCACGATTCCGCTGCCGCCGCCGCCGCCGCCCTTCCACCACCGCCAGCAGCCGCCGCACAGCCACCGCCTCGGGCGTCACCGGCAGCGGCGGCCGGTACCCCCGCGTGGCCGACAGCGGCGACGTCAGCGTCGACGTCGGCAGCTCCACGACCGGGACGGCGCCGTCCACGATGGTGGCCTCGGTCCGGCTCGACGAGACGGTGCTCGACCGGGCGGACCGCACGAGGTCGTCGTCGGAGTCGAGGTCTATAAATGCCATGGCCAAGATAGACAGAGAAGGAAAAAAAAGAAGAAAGAAAAAGACAAAAAAAGAGAAAAGGACAAAAAAAGAGAAAAGGACAAAAAAAGAGAAAAGGACAAAAAAAGAGAAAAGTGAGAAAAGGGAATGACAATCCAAGCAAGTCAAATAACCGCCCACAACAAAGTGAATAGTCCTCGCCAAACAATGCTCTATACAGCGGGTCGTCTCATCTGCACGGCACAGCACAATGGCAGTCTGCAGAAGAGTCTGCCGCAGAGAAGCAGAGACAGAGCACGCGTCGCGCTCGACGCGCTGCGCAGGTGACAGTGGGCAGGCGTCCAGCCGGGCGTGTGCCTGCTCTCGGCACGAGCAGTCCCCAAACAACCGGAAGATCCGCCAAGAGCCACCGCAACAGCCTGTCAACGCCCCGTGAACAAGAGACGACGCTTCTGGTGAACAATGGGGAGGCTGGGATGTCGTCCAGAGAGGATGACTAATATATTATGTAATACGACGCGCGGAGAAGGAGCACACCACGCTCTTGCACGAAGCAAGGGCAGACACGCCTCGTCGACGTTTTCTCTCTGCCTTCACTTCTCCAGGCCATCAAAGACATTAACGGCATCGACGACATCGACGGACGCCATCGACGGACGCATCGACGGCTGTGTGAGAAAAGTATCCTTGCCGTCTTAGCATTCTTGTTCAGCTGCGGTGGGTCCAAGGCGGTGGGCGTCAGGTTTCGATTCTGCCGTTTTTTTGGAAGAAACAAAAGAAAGAAAGGAAAAAAGAAACGAAAGAATTGAACAAGAAACAAAAAAAAAAAAAAAGAAAACAGAACACACCACCCGGCCACGACAAGGGCCACACTCGGCCACTCTCGCCCGTTATGGACCCCTCCGACGAGTTCAAGGCCCAGCAGCAGGCCATCCACGCGGCCCTGGTCGGCGTCAACCGCACCGTCAACAGCATCACCGCCGAGGACCTGACCTTTCTGCGCACCGTCAACCCGGCCGTCGCCACCCGCCTCGACGACCAGGCCGCCCGCCTGCTGCGCCTGACCAACGGGCTGCTGGCATCGGCCGCCGCCGCCACGGGGCGCCGCGCTCCGCCCGCCCTCGACGACGCCGACGACGTCGAGCTGCAGTGGAAGGCCGTCGTCGACGTGATCGACGGCCTGCTCGAAAAGGCCGACACCACCCTGGACGAGTACACCGGCATGCTTAAGCGGAAGGACGCGCCGACGGCCGAGGGCGGGCCCGAGTCGAAAAAGGCGAAGCAGCAGCAGGGGCAGCAGCAGCCATCAGCAGCAGTAGCAGCATCGGGCGACCGCCTCGACTGGTCGCTGCGCCGCGCCAACATCGCCAAGCCGCAGGACCTGTTCGAGCGCAAGACCGACAACAGCCCCGCCGCCGACGGCCGGCCGTGGAAGCCGCTGCTGACGCGCAAGCCGCACGCCGTCGTGCCGCTGGACGCCAGCCTGACGACCTTTGTCGACGACCACGGCCAGACCCAGTACCGCCACCCCTACGAGCCCGAGATCACGCAGATGCAGTACCCGGCGGCCGTCCACGCCGCGCGCCCGCCCGTGCGCTTCCAGCCGCCCGAGGCCAGCGACGCCGTCTGGGTCGACACGTACGAGGGCGTGCTGGCCATGCTGGACGAGCTGCGCGCCGCCGACGAGATCGCCGTCGACCTCGAGCACCACGACTTCCGCACGTACGCGGGCCTGCTGTCGCTCATGCAGATCAGCACGCGCGACAAGGACTGGATCGTCGACACGCTGCAGCCGTGGCGCCACAAGCTCGAGGTGCTCAACGAGGTCTTTGCCGACCCGGCCAAGCTCAAGGTCTTCCACGGCGCCAACAGCGACATTGTCTGGCTGCAGCGCGACCTGGGCCTGTACATTGTCGGCCTGTTCGACACGTACTTTGCGTCGGAGCGCCTGGCGTACGCGCGCCGCAGCCTGGCCTTTTTGCTCGACCGCTTCGTCCAGTTCGACGCCGACAAGAAGTACCAGATGGCCGACTGGCGCATCCGCCCTCTGACGGCCGAGATGCTGTACTATGCGCGCTCCGACACGCACTACCTGCTGTACATTTACGACTGCGTGCGCAACGAGCTGCTGGCCCGCCAGCAGGACGGCTCCGACCCGGACGCCATGGCGTACGTGCTGCAGCGCTCGCGCGAGGTGTCGCTGCTGCGCCACGAGCCGCTCGTCGCCGACCCGGCGACGGGCCAGGGCGCGCGCGGCTGGCTCGGCGGCCTGCTGCGCACGTACACCGCCCTGAGCGGCGAGCAGTTTGCCGTGTACCGCGCGCTGTTTGCCTGGCGCGACGACCTGTCGCGCAAGCTGGACGAGAGCCCCGGGTACATCATGCCCATGCGCATCCTGTCCGACATTGCCCGCATCCTGCCGCCCGACCACAAGGCGCTGTGGAGCCTGCTGACGCCGACGCCGCGCGCCACCAAGGCGTGCATGGAGGAGATCTTTGGCCTGATCCAGACGGCGCGCGCCCAGGGCGTCAACGGGCCGACGTCGCTCGAGTACCTGCGGTCGGACGCCGTCGTGGGGGCGGGCGGCCGGCTCGGTGCCCGGGCGACGGAGGCGGCGGCGGCGGCGGCGGCGGCGGCGGCGGCCACCACGGCAGCTGCAGCCTCCATCCGCAGCAAGAACGTGGCCGGCCTGCCGGACGTGGGCGAGCTGCGCAGCGACTTCTCGCAGCTGTGGGGGCCGGCGTCGCGGCGCGAGCGCAGCAGCGCGCCCAGCACGGGCAAGAACGTTGATGCGCCGTGGTTTGTGCAGGCGGCCATTGCCAGCACAACAGCCGGGGTTCCGGCGGTGGCGGCGGCAGCACCCGCGGCGGCAGTGGCGCCGATGCCGGCAACAGAAGAGTACATTGCGATCTCGACAAAGGCGCCAGAAGAAAGCAAGGACGACAAAGCCGACAAGGACGACAAAGCCGACAAAGCCGAGAAAGACGACAAAGACGACAAAGACCAGGCCTTTACGCTCAAATGGGGCAAGGGCGGCAAGCCCGAGGCCAAGGCAGCCAAGGCGGCCAAGGCGGCCAAGGCGAGCAAGACCGACAAGAAGGACCGGAGCAAGAAGAGCAAGGCCGGCCGCGCGAGCAACGACACGCCCGGCACGGGGGCCAGCACGTCCGATAGCGACGGGGGTGCGCCGATCCATGTTGAGGGCGATGGTGATGGCGAGGGCGAGGGCGAGGGCGACGGCGAGGGCGACGGCGAGGACACAGAGGCCAGCGACTTTGTGCCGTTCAACTACGACACGGCGGGCTCGGTGCTCAACGCGGCGACGGAGCGGCCACGCGGCGGCAGCGGCAAGGACGCGGGCGGCAAGAAGAAGAAGGCCTTTAATCCGTACGGCGACAAGGGCGGCGACTACGGACCCAAGGCGGCGCGGCGGATGCACTTTGAGAAGAACGGCAAGACGGGGACGTTTAAGAAGTAGAGGGGCGGTCTGTCTGGGATTTCTGTACAAAGCTAGAGCATTGTTTAACGAGTATACTCATTTGTGTGTTGTCGTAGTTGTCGTGGTGGTGGTAGTGGTGGCAGTGGTGGTGACGGTGGTCGTCGTCGTCCGGATAGAGCGATAGAGCTGTGCCCCGGTAGAAGGATGGCGCTCCACTTATCCCGTGGACAGCTCCGTGTCCTGACCTCTTTCCCAACTGGACATACACTCGCCCACACACAATGGCATCGATGAGCACACGAACACGAACTGACGACGGGACGGCAGCAGCGAAAATGGACGGTGACGCAGTCGTGCCGGCGTTCCCGTTTGGCGAGCCCGACCCGCGGCTGGAGGACTTTCTCGACGACAAGCTGCAGACGGCGGCGGACCTGGGCACGGTGGACGCGCTGCTGGCGGCGGCGGCGGCGCAGCAGGCGCAGCTGGCGGCGCAGCTGGACGGGGCGGCGGCGGCGGCGGCGGCGGCGCGGGCGGCGGCGGCGGGCGAGCGGGCGGCGCTGCAGGCGCGGCTGGCCGAGTTTGCGGCGCTGGAGGCGGCGGTGGCGGAGCGGCTGGCGGCGGCAAACGCGGCGGACGCGGCGCCGGAGGCGGTGGTGCGGCGGCTGGCGGGCCCGCTGGCGCAGCTGCAGCGGGTGGCGCTGGCGCACGACTACCTGGTGCTGGTGGCGGAGGTGGCGGCGCTGGCGGGGGGGGCGCGGGCGGCGCTGCACGGGGACGGGGACGACCCGTATGCGGCGCTCGTGGCCGCGTCCGAGACGCTGCCGGCCTGCCGGCGGCTGCAGCAGCTGGCGGCGCGGGTGGCGGCGCTGCGGCCGGCGGCGGACATGGCGGCGGGGCACCTGGCGGCGCACGTGGCGGCGGTGGCGGCGGGCGTGGGCGCGGACGTGGCGGCGGCGATGCGGGCGGCGTTTGCGGCGCTGGTGGCGCAGCGCGGGTGGCCGGCGCGGGTGGACGCGGGCGTGCGGGCGGACGCGACGTGGCGGGACGCGTTTGCGCGGATGGTGCGGCTGGGGGGGGTGGTGGCGGCGGCGGCGGCCCCAGCCCCGGCGACAACGACGACGACAACGACGACGACGACGACGACGACGACGACACCCTCTCCGGCACCCACCCTCGTCCCCATGGACGTCATGGCCGACCTGTTCGTCAAAGAGTTCCGCTACCACTTCCTCAGCCGCGACAGCTCGCGCACGACGAGCGACCCGCGGCAGACGGCCGACGTGTGCTTCCCGTGGTTCCTGGCGCGCGTGGACGCGTGGGCGGCGTTTCTGCGGGCCAGCTTTGCCGACGTGGTGGCGGCGGAGCTGGCGGGCGCCGGCGGGAGCGCGACGGCCGTGCACACGGACCCCGCGTGCACGCTGGTGGCGGCGCTGCTGCCGGCGATGCAGGACAAGGTGCAGCAGACGGCGGCGTACGCGGTGCAGGTGCACCGGCAGACGCAGGCGGCGGTGGCGGAGGCGGAGGCGGCGGCGGCGGCGGCAGCAGAAGCCAAGGCGGCGGCGGCGGCAACATCAGGGACGACGACCACCACCACCACAACCGCTTCAACGACAACAACAACAACCCCCGGGCCACCCAACCACGCCAGCGACGCGGCCGTGGTGGCGGCGGGCCCGTCGTTTCTGGGCCGCTTTGTGGTGCAGCTGCTGGCGTTTGACGACGCGCTGCGCACGCGGTACGGGTTCGACGGCGGGTGGGCGGGCGGGCCGGCGGCGTGGCCGGGGCTGGCGGGCCCGGTGCTGGACGCGCACTTTGGGCTGTGGCTGGAGGCGGAGCGGGCGCTGGCGCTGGCGCGGTACCGGGAGATTGTGGCGGCGAGCAGTGGATCTGGGATCGACTACGACTACAGCGGCGCGGGCACGACGAAGCCGACGCTGGCGGCGGTGCGGGTGATGGAGCTGGTGGGCGGGGTGACGGCGCAGTACGCGCGGGTGCGGGCGTTCCGGCAGCGGGTGCGGTTCCTGGTGGACGTGCAGGTGGCGGTGCTGGACGCGTACGAGGCGCGGCTGGGCGACGCGCTGGAGGCGTACTACGCCATGACGTCGGCGGTGGCGCGCACGCTGCACGGGGTGTCGCGCGAGCAGCGGGCGGCGCTGGCGGGGACGGGCGCGCTGGAGGCGCTGTGCCGGGTGTACGGCAGCGCGGACCACGTGGAGCGGACGCTGCGGGCGTGGGGGGACGAGGTGGTGTTTGCGCAGCTGGGGGGGGAGTTGGAGGAGAGGGGGGGTCGGGACGGCGGCGGCGGCGACCGGGAGAAGGGCCGGGATGACACCTCCCTCTTCGACGAGACCATGGCCAACTTTGCCCGGCGACGCGCCACCGCCCAGGAGTTCCTGGTGACGGCGCTGGCAGACGCAAACCGCAAGGCGTTCCGGCCGTACGTGCTGCGGACGCAGTGGGCCGTTGCCGGCGATGCCGACCCCCGCGACCTCGCCGTCACGCCCGAGCTCGACGAGCCGCTGCGCGTGCTCAGCCGCAACCTGGCGTTCCTGGCGCGCGCGCTCGGCACGGCGCCGCTGCGGCGCACCGCGCGCGCCGCCGGCGAGCAGCTGCAGGCGCTGCTGTGGCGCGACGTGCTGCTGGCGCAGCGCTTCTCGGCGCGGGGCGCGGCGCAGTTTGCGCGCGACGTGGCCGCCGTGGCCGCCGTCGTGGCCCAGCACGTGCCGGCGCCGTCGGCCGAGGCGGCGCTGGGCGGGCTGCAGGAGGCGGTGCGGCTGCTGGCGCTGCCGGTGCGGGCGGGCGACGGGCAGCAGATCACGCTGCAGCAGGCCAGCGACCGGGTGTTTACCGACAATGCCGAGGCGCGGCGGCTGCTGGCGGCGCTGGGGCTGACGCAGGTGACGACGGCGAATGCGCGGCTGATTCTGCAGCGGCGGGTGGAGGTGGAGTGGTAGGGAAGGAAAATGAGGTCAAAATGGAAATGAAAACAAAATAAAATCAAACAACGTTCAATCAACACGTTAAATCAAATCAAATCAAACAAGTCAAATCAAACAAGTTAAATCAAACAAATCAAATCAAACAAATCAAATCAAACAAGTCAAATCAAACAAGTCAAAGCAAACAAGTCAAATCAAACGTCAATAAATAAAATCTATACGCAGACCACCCTACTGACGTAAAATCAACCAAATAAAATCTATACGCCAGACCCCTACTGAATCGCCCGCATCGTCGCCTCCACCACCGCAAACGTCCCCGCGCTCACCGGCATCGCCCGCAGCAGCGTCGGCGCCAGCCCGCGCCAGAACCCGCGCACGCCCTCCGCCCGCCACGTCTGCGCAAAGCACGCCCGCATCGTCGCGTACTGCTGCTCCGCCGGCCGCAGCCCGTCCGTCTGCATCTTGCTCTTGACCACGTCGAACGGGTACGACGCCAGCCACAGCGCCTCGCCCGCCAGCCCCCCGTACAGCGCCACCTTGTACTGCGGCACGTCGCGCCGCGCCACCCCGTTGCGCGCCGCGTCCGCGTTCATCAGCCACTCAAACGTCAGGAACCACACCCCGTACGCCTGCGCCTCGCGCCACACCGTCACCGCCTGCCCGCGGAACAGCCCCCGCCCCACGCCGCCGCCGTCCCGCACCAGCCGCCGCACGCAGTCCACGGGGCCCGCGTACAGCCGCTGCGCCGCCCCGTGCGGCTGCGTCTGCAGCCGGATCCGCACGTGCTCGATCGGCCCGGACAGCACCGAGTTGGCCACGCCCGCAAACGCGCCCGCGGCGTAGTACTGCCCGTAGGAGAGGGGGGGGGCATCACCACCACCACTGCCAGACCCCCCGCTGGCCGCCGCCGCATTGCGCCCCTCGAACCACCGCCGCGCCTGGTGAAAGGCCCCAAACTGCACCGACACGCACGCCCCAATGCCCAGCAGCGGCGTCAGCGTGCCCTTGTAGAACGCCAGTGGGCCCTCGTCGCGCCAGATGGCCGCCGCCGCCGACGCCGCGCTCGGGTACGCCGTCGACGTCTGCAGCCGCACCTTGACAATGTCAAACGGTTGGCCTGGGGGTTAGCAGTGTTGGCGGGGGGAAGGGGGGGGGGACAGAACAACACATACCCAGCAGCACCTGGGCCACGCCGCCGACGGCCCCGGCAAACAGATCCTTGGCCGTGCGCAGCGCGCCGCCTTCTTCGTGGTCGGCCATGGAGAGAGGAGGAAAGAGTCGAGGGAGTTTAGGGAGTCGAGGGAGTCGAGGGAGTCGAGGGAGTCGAAAAGTCGAGACGACGACGACGATGACGACGACGACGACGGCGGCGGAATACAACGCAAGCACACCAGCGAAGGATATCCGACGGCCGACAGACAATCTCGACAGGACCTCTGCAATTCGCGACGGCAGAGTGTGTGTGTCGGTGTCGTTTGTCGCTTGCTTGTCAGATCTCGCTCGCTCGTTTTTTCCCGCCGAGTCGGCTTCCGCGTCCGCGCTGGCGCTGGGCGGTGCGCCCCACAAATGGCGTGCTTGCTTTCCCGCGCACGGCAGGTCCGCCCCAGGGCCCGCCCGTCGGCTGTCGCTGCCCCAAGCGGGCACCGTACAGCGTACAGTGTCCGGTCCTTTTGCACTCTCTGTTTACTTCGTCTGTTTACTTCGTCTGATCTTTTTTTTCTTTCCTTTTTTTCCTTTGATCGTCTCTTCCCATACATTTGTATCACGCCCCGCCGCCCTTCCGCTCGCCGGCTGCTGCTGCCCCCCCCGCCGTCGCCTGCATCGCAATCGCCTCCTTCAGCTTCGCCACCACCTCGGGCTGCTGCCGGAACGCCGCCACCAACTGCTCGTCCAGCTCCCGCTCCAGCTTCGCCACGTTGCTGCCCCCGAGCCGGCTGCCCCGCGGCGCCGCCGTCGCCTCCCGCAGCCGCTGGCCCCACCGCTGCGTGAACGCGTTGATAGCCCGCCGCAGCGCCTCGTCCAGCTGCTCGCCCACGTCCTGGTCGGTTGTCGTGGTGGTGGTGGTCGTCGTGGTGGTCGTGGTGGTCGCCGCCGTCGCCGTCGCCGTCGCCGTCCACAACGCCGTCCCCGGCAGAAAGTGGCTAAAGTAGCCCACCAGGTTCTGCGCCATGCTCAGCGCGTCCCAGATCTGCCCAAAGTGCTGCAGGGCGCCTGCGCCCGCGCCCGCCGCCGCCCGCCCGTCGCTGCGGATGTCGCCAATCTCCAGCGACAGCAGCTCGTTCTTGAGCAGCAGCAGGTTCTTGATCAGGAACAGGTCTGCGTCCGTGCTGAGCCGGCCCGCCACGATGCGCGCCTCCGCCCGCTGCAGCGCCTGGATCGTCTCCTTGACGATCTTGAACACGACGGGGCTGTTTCGTTGCTGGGGGCAGTCAGTAGGAGAAAAAAAAAAGGAGCCAGCAAAAAACCTACACATCGCTCTTTCGGCATCGCCTGGTCAAACAGCACCAGCAGCTCAATCGCCCGCCGCACCGGCGGATACGCGTCCGCCGAGCCGCCCGGCCCGCTGCTGCCCGGCCTGCTGCTGCTGCCGCCCGCCGCCGGCGCCCGCACAATCGTCTTGGCCACCTCGGCCTCGAACAGCCCGTCCGCAAACGCCCACAGGTGCTCCGTCAGCAGCCGTGCCGCCAGCTGCCGGCTGTGCGCTGCAAAGTGCGCGCCGCCGCCGCCCTGGCTGCCGCCGGGGGTGTCGGACGCGTTGCCACCGCCGCCGCCACCGCCGCCGCCGCCGCCGCCGCCGTCGCTACCATCCTCCTCCCCCTCCTCGTCGTCGTCGTAGTCCAGCAGCAGGTACTCGTGCGTGATCCAGCCCAGCATGTGGCACGCCACCGTCAGGTCCGCCGCCGCCGCCGCCGCCAGCGCCGTCTGCAGCAGCGCCGCGAGCGGCGCCACGTTGACCGCGTTGACCAGGTCGCTGCGGTGCGCGCGCAGCGTCGCAAACACGCTGCCGCCCGCCGTCGCGTACTGCGGCTCCACGCCAAACACCCGCGCAAACAGCCGCATCTCGTGGTACGACCGCTCAAAGCTCTGCTTGATCAGCCCGCGGCACGCCGTCTCCACGGCGGCGCCGGGGGTCGGAGGCACTGCGTCGGCTGCCGGGTCGGCGGCCGGATCCGCTGCCGGGTCTTTTTTCTCGCTGTTGGCCGTCCCCGGCGGCGTTGCCCCCGCCGCCCCCGCCGCCCCCGCCGCTTTCGTGTCCGCACGGAACGCGTCCAGCTCCTTCTGCACCAGCGGCCGCAGGTCCTGGTCGCGCCACTGCAGGTACGTGCGCAGCAGGTTGTGCGCCGTGTCCGCGTAGATGGCAAAGCTCGGCTGCTCCGGCCGCGGCAGCCCCGCCGCCGTGAAGACGCGCGCCATCACGCTCTGCACGTTGGGCACCAGCGCGTACGACCCGTCCACGAGCAGCTCCGCAAAGCGGCCGTACGCCAGCGCGTGCTGCGCCGCCTCCGACTGCGTGCCGGCAATCTGCTTGGCCAGCTCGGTCGCCACCTTTTCCAGCCGCGCGCCGAAGCCGACCTCGAGCAGGTGCAGCGCCTTGGTCAGGAGCGCCTGGTAGCGCGCCAGATACGTCTCGGCGTCGCGGTACGTGAGCTGGGGTGGTCAGTACTCCATCGTATCACACCATCGTCTTCCGCTGCACCGGCCTCTCCGCCACTCACATGCTCGCCCATGAAGCGGATGCACGCGTCCAGGCTCGTCAGGATCTCGGCCAGCTCCTCGTCGTCGGCCAGCCGCCCCGCCCCCGGCGCGTTGAGCCGCCGCGTCGCCGTGTCGAGGTAGCCGTAGTAGTGCAGGTCGGAGCCGACCTCGTCCGCCAGCGTCTGCAGCCGCCGCTGCTCCGACAGCAGGTCGTCGCACTGCGCCTGGAACGACACCGTCTGCGCCTCCACGCTGCGGAACGCGTCCGCCAGCGCCGACAGCAGCGCCAGCGCGCCGTTGGCGTCCTGCACCAGCCCGCCCAGGTGCCGCTCCGTCGCCGCCAGCTGGTCGCGGTACGTGCGGAACTCCTGCTGGCTCGCCGCCAGCAGCGCCGCGTCCGCCGCCGCGTCGTGCGTCGCGTCCGCCGCCCGCCCCAGCGCCAGCGTCTCGCGGTACTTTTGCCACTCCAGTCCGGCCGCCGGCCCCTCCGTCTCGGCCGCGTCCGCCAGCGCCAGCGCCTCCAGCGTCGTCTCGCGCTTCTTCTTCCTGAGCGCCGCCGCCGCCGCCGCCGCTGCCCGGCCCCGGCGGCTCGTCCGCGTGCCCGGCGTCGGTGGTGCTGGCGTCGATGGCTGGGATGGCGGTGCTGCCGTCTTTGTTGCTCCTGCTGCTCCTGCTGCTGCTGCTTCTGCTTCTGCCGCCGCAGCTGCAGCCACCCATTTCGGTTTCGTCTTTGTCCGTGCTGCCGCCGCCGTCTTCGCATCGGGAAACGACCGGACCCGGCGCAGGAGCAGCCCTTCGGCCCGGGCGCGCACCAGGTCCTCGTCCTCGTTCTCGTCCGTCTCGGCCTCCAGGAGGTCGTCCAGCGTCTCTACCGGCTCCGGCTGTGGTGTTCCCGTTCCCTGGTGACCCGCCCGTTAGTCCAGCTGCCCTGTCAACGTTCCCACGCCCCCCCCCCCCCTGCCTCCCACGCACATTGGGCTGCTGCAGCAGCGATTCGCGCCGCCGATGGCCCGGCTGCGCATTGCTGCGTTGCCGCTGCAGCTCCGGCACGAAGCTGTACCACGTGTCTTCGTACATTGCCGCAGCTCGGTCGTGGGGCGAGGACGCCGTCGGGATGGTGGCTGTTTCGACGCGTGTTCGTTTGCTAGGTTAGGACGGAATCGAGACGGGGGGTTGCGTGGCCGCTGTAGTGGAGAAGCCAGCTGTTCTTTCAGGGCCCTTCAGCGCGTGGCCTAGCGCCGGCCCCAGCGCCGCGTACGGCTGCCAAACCAGACGCCTCTGATTTGGCGGGGAAAATTCCAGGTCCAGCGAAAAAAGGTTGAAACTACGTCAGACCAGAACGAGAACGCAAAATCTGTTGCTGCCGCCACTCGCCTGTACCACTCGACATGGCTTGTCTGCGCAGAGTGCCCTATGCCGCGGCCGGTCTGGCTCCGCGGCCGGCGCCGTCGTCGACGACCGTTCGCTGGATCAGCAGCACCGGCGCACAAGGCCGGCCAGAGTCCTCGGGGCCGACGTTTGGCCCCGGCAAGAAGCGCAGCAGCGGCTGGACAGCACGGAGCGGCCGCCGCAGCCGGGCCCGCCGGCCTGGCCGCTCGCTGGCGCTGCTGTCGGCCGCCTTTGTGGCGGGCGTGGCCGTCTACTCGTACGCCAGCGCGCCGGCCAACGGCGACGGCTCGACAGCCAAGACGACAACAACGACGACGACAACCCCCGCGCGCAACGTGGTGATTCCCAAGGCCGAGTTTGCGTTTGAGGACACGGCCGCCGCCACGGCCGCCGCCACGCCGCAGCAGCGCCAGGTCGCCGCCAGCCGCGCGCAGCCCGGCGTCTACGCCTGGGGCTCGAATGCCGGCGGCGTCGTGGCGCCGGACCTGGCGCCGGACAGCCGCAGCAACAACGGCAGCGGCAGCATTGTCAAGGAGCCGCGGCGGATCCCGTTCTTTGACGGCCAGGCGCTGCGGGATCTGTGCCTGGACCGCGACGTCGGCGTGGCCGTGACCGACAAGGGCGACGTGCTGCAGTGGGGGGTCGGCTTCTGGGGCAAGGGCGCTGACGCGGCCGGGAAGAGCGGCAAGCAGCCGGTGCCGACCCTCACGGGCAAGGACATTGTCAAGGTGGCGCTGTCCAAGGACCGCGTGCTGGCGCTGGCCGCCAACGGCACGGTGTACTCGCTGCCGGTGGCGCAGAAGGACATGAAGGCGGCGCAGAAGGCGGCAAAGACGGATACATTGTCGTCGTCGTCGTCGTCGTCGTCGTCGTCGCCGTCGCAGTCACCGTCGTGGTGGCACAGGATGCTGTGGAGCAGCGCCCCGGCGGCGACGACGGCCAGCCTCGGCCTGCGCACGCTGACGCCGCCCGGCCTGGGCTGGGGCGAGCGCGTGGTGGACGTGCGCAGCGGGCTGGAGCACTGCCTGCTGCTGACGAACCGCGGCCGCGTCTTCTCGGCCGTGGCCTCGTTCCTGTCGTTCCCCGAGCGCGGCCAGCTGGGCCTGCCGGGCTTCACCTGGGCGCGCTGGCAGCAGCAGAAGCAGCAGGCCGCCGCGGACGGCCGGGCGGCGCCGCCGCCGCTCGACCAGCCGCACGAGGTCGCCGGCCTGCGCGGCATCCCGGCCGCCCAGATCGCCACGGGCGACCACCACTCGCTGGTGCGCGCCCGCGACGGCTCGCTCTATGCGTTTGGCGACAATGCCGCCGGCCAGCTGGGCATCGCCGCGTCGCCGTCGTTCCCCGGCACCGACACGCCCGTGCAGGTGCCCGTCGACGCGCTGTACGCACCGCCGGCCAGCAGCAAGAAAGACCAGCAGCAGGCCCTGACCAAGCCCAAGGCATCCCGGTCGTCGTCGTCGTCGTCGCCGTCGTCGTCGCCGCCGCGCGTGCTGTCGATTGCCGCGGGCGGCGCCACGTCCTTCTTCACGGTGGCCGCCCCGGCGCCGGCCGCGACCGTCGACACCTGGTCCTGCGGCTCGGGCATCTATGGCAACCTTGGCACCGGCAAGTGGGTGCACGTCACCACCGCGGGCCCCGCGCGCATCCCGGCGCTGTCGGGCCTGCGCGAGTACAGCGAGGCCGCCGGCAAGATGGTGCCCATCCACCTGGCCCACCTGGCCGCCGGCACGACCCACGCCTGCGCCGTGCTGGCCAACGCAACCAACGTGGGCTCGAGCTCGTCGTCGTCGTCGTCGTCGTCGTCGTCGCCGACCGCCCCGTCCTGGGGCGCCGACGTCTTCTTCTGGGGCGGCAACGAGTACGGCCAGCTGGGCACCGGCCGCCGCAGCAACCAGAGCGAGCCCCTGCACATTGCGCCGCTGGACCGCGCACCGGCCGGCACGGACGCCGCCGCCACCGCCGCCGCCGCCGCTGCTGCTGGCCGCGAGCGCCTGGCGCTGACGCCGCGCACAACCGTCCAGCTGGCGAACGGGCGCAAGGTACAGGCCGAGCAGCGTGTGGCGTGCGGGCGGTACGTCACGGCCGTGTACACGGCTGTATGATGGGAGTAGAGGAAATAATACAAATACAAGCGTGTCGACGTGTCTTGTCTTGTCCAGTGACAGATTCCTGTTCGTAGTATTTTTAGCCCTGCAGTCGTCAGTGCCGTTCTATTCGCCCTGAGCAGCCCGCGCAGCCCGGCAGGAGGCAACAGTCGTCGCGCCTTCCCTTCCAGTCGCTGCGCAGAGTGTCGCTCTTTCCTCTGCCCCCCTCGTCTGCTCCTGCCAATCGCCATCCCCTGGCGCCACCCATTCTCCCCCCCCCTCCCACCTTCCAGTTTCCGCACCTCGCCTGCCCCCCCCCCTTTCAGCTGCCTGCATCGCTGCACCGCTGCATCGCTGCATCGCTACGACGCCACACTCTGTCCAGTGCATCCTCTCGTCACACACGGACAGTCTCGGCGTGCGTGACTGGCCTTGTCCGGGAAGCGAAACACCAAGATGTGAGAAGGAGACATACACGACGACATGCACGCCGAGTTTTCAGCCTGTCGTCCTGCCGCTTTTCGCCTGCTCGCTGGGAACCCGATTTCTTGGGGGCCGTTTCACGCCCCTTCGCCAAGCTCAAGCCACGTCGACAACGTACTTTTGGGCCAGTTTTTTTTTTTTTTTTGCCGTGTGCCAGAGCGCGCGAGGGCATGAAGGGCCGAGAGTGCGGTCTTCCACGAGTCGTTGTCGCCCGCGTTAGGCGCCTGGGAGCGCCGTAGCTTTCTTTGGTGGGTGCGGGGCCCTTTCACCACCACCACTTAAAGCTGCCGTCGCAGCGCCGCCTGCTTCTTCTTTTTGTCCGCCACCCGCTGCATGCCTCCCCTCCCCGGCCGCATGCGCTTTCTGCCCGGCATCACCCCTCTGCGCATCCGCCCCCAGCCTGCCATGGACACCTTCGCCCGCTTCCGCCGGAACAAAAAGGGCAAAGCCGCTGCAGCAGCGACGGAGCCGGCGCCGGCGCTGGATCCGCCTGCGCACGCGACGGCCGACGCGCCTGCACCGGCCATGACAGCAACAGCACCGGAAACGTCCATTTCAGAACCACCATCTGCCACAACAGCACAGGAAGCAACAGCACAGAAACAGCCCGCTTCCTCGACCAGCAACACAACAGCAGAAACAAGCACCAGCGGCTGCCAGCCCGGGCCCGGGGGAGGCGCCGGCGCCGACCCGTCGCCCACCGCCGTGCAGCAACCACTCCAAAAGCCACCCCGCTCGAATCCCCTCTCGGTCCTGCGACCGCGTCCCGGCTCGTCCAAACGGTCCCGTGGACCGCCGCCCTCGGTTGCTCCGTCGCCCCAGTCTCCCACACTGCCGGCCCTGCCAGCGGCGGCACCGAGCAAGCCTCCCCGGAACCCGCCCAAGATGCCTGCGTTTCTGAACATCTCTAAGAAAGGTAGCCTCTGCCTCTGCATTCCAGTGGCGGGAAACAAAGCTGACTCGGGCCCAGACATCAAAGAGCGCTACGACGAGCTGCAGTGGCTCGAACGGCACCGCATCCAGAGCTCCATCCTGTCGCCCGGCGGCCGCTGGGCGCGCGTGTCGGGCCCGCACCTGCGCGTGCTCGACCGCTACATGAACATCCAGCCGTGGGAGAAGAACCGCGTGCGCCTGCAGGTGCCGCCCGGCAAGATCGACTACATCAACGCGTCGCCCGTCGTGCTGACCACCACCGCCCCGGCCCACGCCACGCGCCCGCCCGACCGCTACATTGCCATGCAGGGCCCCAAGCGCAGCTCGGTCAGCCACGTCTGGCGCATGATCTACGAGCAGCTGCGCTCGCCCGCCGTCGTCGTCATGCTGACCGAGACCCACGAGGGGGCCATGGAAAAGTGCTACCCCTACTACCCGCAGAGCCCCGGCGACGCGCCGATCCTCATCAACGAGCACAACGAGTTTGGCGACGGCTTCCTCGCCAGCGTGCGGTGCGATGCGATCGAGGAGACACCGTATGGCGCTGCCATCGAGCTGCGTCGCATCCTCCTGCGCGTGCACCGCCGCGCGACGACGGCAACAGAAAATGCTGCATCAGGAGACACAGCAGCAGGCGCAGCAGCAGGCGCAGCAGCAGGCGCAGCATCAGACGCAGCAGCAGACGAAGCAAGCGCGGCAAGCACAACAGGCACAGTAAACAGCGACGCCACCGGCACAGAGACGCCCGTGGATCTGGACCACTACGAAGACGAGCGGGTCGTGTACCACTTCCTGTACCGGCGGTGGCCCGACTTTGGCGTGCCCGACGTGCGCGACCTGGAGAGCTTTTTCGGGCTGATGCGGCTGTCGGCCGCGAAGAACGCAGACGAGGACAACCCGCGCATCGTGCACTGCAGTGCCGGCGTGGGCCGCTCCGGGACGTTTGTGGCTCTGGAGCACCTCCTGCGGGAGCTCGACGCCGGCGTGCTGGAGAACTACGATGCCGTGTACAACGAGGCGGCCGGAGCCCGCGAGGCGCACGAGCGGGGCAGCGGCGGCAGCGGCGGCAGCGGCGGTAGCGGCGGCAGCACGCCGGACCGGGAGCACTCGGGCGACCCGTTTGCGGCGATCGCGGCCGCCGGCTCGGACCTGGCAGCGGGCACGGCGCCCGACGAGGCGCGCGACCTGATCTTCACGACGGTCAACCAGCTGCGCGAGCAGCGGTGCACCATGGTGCAGTCGGAGGCGCAGTACCATTTCATCTACCAGGTGATGCGGCGGCTGTGGCAGGCCAAGTACGGGGCCAACCAGGAAGACGACAAGAGCCGCGTGCAGACGCAGAACGGCGGCGGTGGCGGCGGCGGCGGCGGCAGCGGCAGCGGCAGCAGCCAAGGCCACGGCGAGAGCGAAGACGATGCTCTCCCAGACGGGACCGAGCCTGCAGCCAAACGCGTCGAGGTCGACCCATTCACGGACAGGCCGTGATGAGGGGAGGGACTGTGCAGGTGCACGCACTGCGGTGCGCTGCGCACTGCGTGCACGGCAGCGCCTTGCCCTTGTGTCGTTTCCTTCAGCCCTGTCATTAATGAACGTACGAGCGAGAATCAATACCACTTCTGCGCACGGACAAAGGCGTATCCGTACTCCGTAGACAATGAAACAAAAGCAGGCCACCGCGCTGCAGAGGCAATCGGGGTGGTCCCAGCCAGGCCCGGCGCTGAAACGGTCCTCGTAAGACGATACGAGTGCGCGGGCGACGGCGTCAGCTCGAGCCAATGGCAGAACATGCGATTCGCAGCAATTCGCAGCAGCCGGCGTGTTCACCGAGGCAAACGCGCGAAAGCGTGCAGAGTACGGAGTACGTACGTACGCTGTACGTAATGGGGTGGAGGGGCGTCCAGGGGCGTCCAGGCTCTTGGGAACGCCGTCTGTCGCGTGGCAGGCAGGGCAGGCAGGGCAGGCAGGCAGCCACTGCGTAGGTCTTCCGCTGTGCTGTGGCGTAGGGGGGAGGCAACTGAGACCCCGTGGCAAAAACCGGCTGCACTCCACTTGGCTGAAATGTCCGATGCGCGGCTCGGGTTTGCGCCGAGGTGCAGCAAATCTTGGCCAGGAACAGCGGTGAGGCCAAAGGAGCCAAAGGAGCCAAAGAAGCCAAAGGAGCCCAACACCGCCGCGTGCAAGGGAAAGCCGGAAAGGAGAGAGAACGAGAGCGATCAGCAGGAGGGGAGGAGCCCAGGGCGCTCGGACAATGGGGTCCCGCATCCTGTTTCATTCTGGAAGCCTTCCCGAAGCAGAAGGTCCCTCGGCGCACCACGTGCAATGCCCGCCACCACCGCCCCCGGCAGCAGGACAGTTTTGCCCGTTTTGCCTTCCTGGGCGCAGCAGCAGCCAACCCTGGCCAAGGTGAGCTCCACACCGGTGGACCGGTGCGTGCTGGAACCCCCCGGCTATTTTGCACTTTTCCGTCCATTTCATCTCCCCTCTCCCCCCCCCTAAACCCATGTCCGCCTGCTGGCTGCAGCGCTGCTGCAGCAGGCATCTCCTGTCATCCCGGATGGCCGGGCCGGCCGCCATTGGACCACTCGCAGCCGTTGTGCGTATCTTACGGTGTGCGATCGTACCGAACGCGCTTCAGACACCACACAACACACGGCCACACGCCACTTCAATACGAGCTTACTCGTAATATGCTTTGTGCTGCTCCTCGCTCCCCTTGGCATCGGACCTGGCGGGACCGTCCTCCTCCCCTCGAGACAAGGACCACACAACAATGAGCTCCACCCAAAACAGGGGCGGACCCAAGCGTCCGGCCGGGACCATGGACCAAAAGCCAGATGGAGGCGCAAAAGGTATCTGTAAAAACAAATCCCATCAGCCGAAATGCCCCAATGAAACGGTGGTCTTTGACAATCCCGCCCTGCTCCGTAATAAACTATCCCCGTGAATCGGAATGAACGACCCCGCCCTGGGTCTTGTCTCGCCGGCTTGTGAAAAAAAAAAGAGAGAGAGAGGGAAAAAATAGGACACCGAGAGCTTGCTGGAAGAGCTCTGGGCTCGACATGCCACCGGCCGTGCTGCAAATGGAAAAAAAAAAGTCGCGAGAGCCAAGACCTCGCGGGACGGGCGACTTTTCGACTTTCTCTCTTTCGCCGGCCCCAAAACTTTAATTTGTGTTCTTTCGCTCTTTCCCTCCTGCCGCTTTCGCCTTCGCTCTTGCCTTGGCTCTTGTTCTCGGTTGCATTTTCCCTCCCCTCTCTCCCTTGCACCTTCCCGTGTTTGAGGACCATTTTTTTTCCTCGTCTGGGCAGGCTCGCTCCTTCCCTCTTGTTTTGAGTCGCTCGCTGTGGCCGAGGCCCTGTCTCCTTCCTTCCTTCCCCTCCTCCTGCCGTCTTTTTTTTTTTTAAACGAGTACTTTCTCCGCGGCTGTTCTACGGCTCTTCTCTCTCCCTCTCCCTCTCTCTCCCTCCCTCTCTGCTCACCGACCCCGGCACGGCACGACACGCCAGCCTATATTACACGTTCTCTCCGGTCCTTTTTGTTCCGTCCTTTGTGTCCTTTAGTCCCGGTGTGCACCCTCTCTCGTCCACTGCCTGTTCATTGGCTCGTTTGTTTTCTTCCGGCCCTGCTCTCCAAAAAGGAAAAGAAGAGAGGCCGTTGGCCGTTGGTCGATCGATCGTTCCTTCTCCAACACCCTCCGCACCATTCCGACTTTCGCCTGTCTGGCCCTCGCCCGCGGCAGGGGCAACCAGCAAGTCCCCTCGCCGACGTTCCGCACTGGCACATGCTGGCCTGACGTCTGCTCTTTAATTTCGGTTTCCTCGTTTTGGACGCGACGACTTTCTCTCTCCTCTCCTCAGCACGTCTGCTTTTCTTCCTCTTCGACCACCGGTTTTGTCTTTTTCTGCTCTCAGCCCACTCTTGAGACAACGTTCTCGACCTCGACTGCCCCCCCCGACAACACCACCCACCCGCCCACGCTGCAGGCCGATAAGATAACACCATCTTGGACATGACGTCTATTGTAAGTTGCCTGGCTTCGTCTACGACCTTCCCCTTTCGTCTCTGCCCCTTTCTGTTCTTCCTGTCTCTCTTCTGCTTGGTCTCTTCTCTCTGCCTGACGGTGCCCTCCCCTTCGCCTCCCTCCTCTCTCCTCCTCTCCCATCCTCTCCCTCCTCATTCTCCCCTTTCTCTCGCACCTCCTCAGCCGCACGCCTGTCACATATCAACTTTTCCATAGCCCTCCCTTCTACCCCTGCTGCCCTCTTCCTATCTCCCTGGCTGTCGTGGGAGAATCATCGCTGTTCGCCGTCAAACGATCTGCGCTACGTCTGGGTCTACCTGCGCCCGGCTGCTCTCCACTACGCCCGTATCGCGCCGACATCTCGATTTGGCCTCACCGCCTCGCTTCGCTGGGGGGGGGGGGGAATCATGCGCTTGGCCGACGACCAGCATCCCATCCGTCGCTTAACCAGACCACCATCGTCGCTGCCCTGCCGCTAGGCTCCCTGGTCCGTCGCTTGCACCCCCACCCTTCATCTCTCTGTTTGCGACGAACGCCACGCCCAGCACCCCTGTCAATCTGCCTATTCTTCCTCTATCCGTGCAAACGTCCATCGGACGGGGGCGTCTTTTTCGTCGCCCCCGCGTTCCACGACCTCCGATGGCACCGAGACATGTACCAACAAAATGCCACCCTGCCGCGCCGGAGCACGCCTATGCATACTGAGCTCAGACGACGACAACACGGCGGGCCGCAGGGAATGCAAGGGGAAAATAGAGGCAGAGGGGGGCGTGCACGCTTTTGGCAACGGCAGCGTGCATCACTTTCCTCGCCCTGTTTTCGTATCTCACATGCTGTTGGCCTGCGCTGGCCAGTCCGCGACAGCCACGACACGGCGAAAAAGTGTCAAGTGCACTCGCCAAATCCCTCCCGAGCCCTTCCAGCCGCTCGCACTTTATCCCTATCATTTCTCGTTTGCTCCAGCACGGATTTTGTGGCGTTGTTACACTATCATCCTTTCTCCTGCGTTTGCTGCCTTTTTCATCCATCCTCTTTGTTTGCTCTTATTCCACCCTGTCTCACTTTGACTTGCACCGGCACGCCGATCCATCGACCTTATCTTTCTTTCTTTTTTTTCTTATTCTTTTTTTGTTTCGTCGCCCACATACCACGGATACAGGGGCATGCCCGTTTCGTTTATCCTGTTTGCAACACCCAGCTTCTGTATACAGCAAGACAGTGTGGCGTCCCCCTTTCTTCCCCGAGGCCCGTCTTGTCGTTTATATAGAGACCATGCACCCGCAGCCCAACCTTCTTGCCTTTACTCACCCCCATGGCCCTTTCTGCTTTGCTTGCTTTTGGCTGGCTTTAAACATTTTCCCACCGCCATGTTACTGACACCCACCGTGCAGGTGTGTCTCGCACACTTCTGCGAGGTCCATGGTCCCACGCCGTTGATGGTCACAGAGGGCTTGGCCGTTTCCTGTGCCATCTGCGACGACCATGAGAACTCCGAGTTGATGGCTGCCGTGACCTCGGCCGTGTCCTCGGGCACCTCTTCCCCAGCAGCAAATGCTGCCATGACGGATGCGCTTCGCAAAATGAGCATATCCCAGCCATGGCTTAGCGAATCACGCTCAGCAGCAAGGCCCAAATCCAACTCGCCCACACCACGACCACGTCGGCCGTCGGGGCAGCAGCAAAATAATCTGCCGCAGAGCGCCAGCGTGGGCTCGACAAGCAATTTCCGCAAAACATACGACGAGTCCGTTACAAGGCGGGCCATTCCTTGCGACAACTGCGCCATGACACTCCCGCAGCGGAAGACGACCCAGGGCAGCAGCAGCAGCAGCGGCGGGCAGAGCGGCAGTGGCAGTGCATCCGGCAGTACCACCGGTACCACCGGCGCCGGGCCCAGTGACACACGCAACCCAACGTTGCGCTCCCGCGTGCCTTGCGGACGCGTAAACTCGGGTACACCGGGTGACACCTCGCCACCCCTGCTTCATCCTTCCTCTTTTTCCTCTGCCTCGTCATCCACCTCGTCCGACAACGAAGGCGACGAGTATGGCTACAGCCACCGCCGTCGCACAGGGACCATGGCCTCAGCCGCAACGTCGCGGTCTAGCACATCATCATCACGCCTCCCCAACTACCATACCCACTACCTCGACTATACATCCATGCACGAGCCCGCCTCTCCCAACGCCTACCGCATCATCCGCGCATCTTGCCTGCGCACGCTGACACTGGAGACCTTGCCGCGCGGCCCAGCCTCGGCACCCACCACAGGCGGTGCATATGGGATGGCTTCCCCCCCGGTCACACCCGCGTCCCTGGCTGGGTCTTCCTACTTTGGCTCGCCTGCTGGCGCTGCCGGCATGGCAGCTGCCGCCGCTGCTGCGGCCAGTGGCGGCCCCCTTTTTTTCGGGGACCCTTCTGCAGGGTACACCACCGCGCACGTGTTCCGTGTTGCGGACATGCACGCACGGGGGCACAAGCGTGTGTATGCTCTTATTGCGCTGAACACCCATCGCGAGCGCTTGGCCATGAAGGCGTTCGGCTTTATCTCGGCTGCCTTTAGCGATCTGGCGACCTGGATCCAGCAGATGGCGGAAGCCGAGGCCGAGCGCGTTGCCCTGCAGGCCGAGCTTACGGCGACGTCGTCGCCAGCGGGCGAGAGCAGCCCTTCGGCGAGCACATCCACCTACGACTTTGGTGGCTCGCCCCACGTGTCGCCGCCGGTGACGCAGCCGTCGTCTGTCAGCAACGACAGCGGCAGCAGCTTCCTTGTTGCTGCCGGGAACGGCCTTTCCCGCCGCATGGGCCCTGGCTTTGCCGGGTTTGGCGGCCTGGGCAGCTCCACGATGGCCTCTACGCGTGCCCGTGGGCTGCCCGACATTCTGGGCAAGCCCGACTTTTTTATCGAGTTGCACGGCCGCTTTGTTCGTCTGCTGGTGGAACTGAACATGGCCATGAACCAATAATAGCAGATGGCACACCGCCACTGCGTTTCACTTTATAAGATACCCCTTTACACAGCACATCTGGCGTTGGCCGGTCCAGGGACGGAGCGTGTTGTTTTTTTTTCCTTCTTCTTTTCTTCTCTTTCTCTTCCCATTTTCTGTCTGTTTGTTCTTTTCATACGTGGTCTACGAAACGCATAGATGGATAAAACGGACGGCGTTTGAGTGATAGCAAAATCCTTGACGAGGCAGTACACGTTTGGCACGAAATACCAAAAGATCCTACGTTTCCTTGGCGTGTTGGTTTGCAATGCATTGTCTTTCGTATAAGTACATGGGTGTATGCGCGAAACCTCCCATCCCTCCTCCCTCTTCCCCAGCGGCGGCCACGCGTTTATTTGTAGAAATCAAACTTGTTCTCGTCGCTCGTCGTCTTGACCTGGCTGGAGTAGGCGTCCTCGAGGTCGGCCTGGATGATGTTGTAGCGGTTCTTGCGCACGGCGCGCAGGCCGGCCTCCTGCATGATGGCGGCAATGACGGCGCCGGACAGCGGGTCGTTGCGCACGATGAGGCTGTCGAGGTCGACCTCGGGCGCGAGGCTCATCTTGCCGGCAATGGTGGAGAAGATGAGGCGGCGCTCGCGGCGGTCGCGCAGGTTGGGGAACTCGATCTTGCGGTCGAGGCGGCCGGGCCGCAGCAGGGCCGGGTCGAGCGTGTCGGCGCGGTTGGTGGCCATGATGACCTTGACGTTGGCCGTCTGGTCGAAGCCGTCCATCTGGTTGAGCAGCTCGAGCAGGATGCGCTGGACCTCGCGGTCGGCGCCGGTCTGGGCGTCGAAGCGCTTGGTGGCGATGGCGTCGATCTCGTCGATGAAGATGATGGCCGGGGCGTTCTCGCGCGCCATGCGGAACACGTCGCGCACCATGCGCGGGCCCTCGCCCAGGTACTTCTGCACAAACTCGGAGCCGACGACGCGGATAAAGTTGGCCGTCGTCGAGTTGGCAACGGCCTTGACGAGCATCGTCTTGCCGGTGCCGGGGGGCCCGTACAGCAGCACGCCGCGCGGCGGGTCGATGCCGATCTGCTTGTACAGGTCGAACTGCGTCAGCGGCAGCTCGACGGCCTCGCGGATCTCCTGCTTCTGCATGTCGAGGCCGCCGACATCGGCGTACGTCACGTCGGGCTTCTCGTCGGCGCCCAGCATCGCAATCGACGAGTCGGCCTCGGGCGGCAAGATGTCGACGAGCGCGTTCGAGTGGCGGTGCAGCGCGACCGAGCTCGACGGCTTCAGCAGCTCGCGGTCCAGCGTCGACAGGATGCGCACGACGTAGTTGGACCCGGTCGACGACTGCACAATGCCCGTGTTCTGGTCGATGGCCTCCATGAACTGGCCGATGACGAGCGGCACGCTCTGGATGCGCTTGATCTCCTCCTGTGCGCGGACGAGCTCACGCTTCAGGCTCCTGGGGGGGGGGGAAGGTTTGTTAGTATAAGAAAATAGCAGGAAAAAAAAAAAAAAACAGTGCCGCTTAATCAACGCACCTCTGCTCGTCCTTGATGTACTCCTCCTGCAGCTGAATGTATTCGAGCTGCCGTTGCAGCTTCTTGAGTGTCGCATACTCGTCGCCGCCCTCGTTCGTGGCACCCTCAAAGTTTCCAAGGCCTGCTATTGATGACGGTGCCGGCTTCTTGAACGCGGGCCCGTGGCTGCCAGCCGGCGTCTCGACTGCGGCTTGGGACATGGTGGGTGAAGACGGAAGTGGGAGGAGGAGGAGCGTCGATCGAATCGGTGGCTGCGTCCGACAGCAGGAAAGCAATCTGCGCAAAAAAGAGCAGCAAAGTAACAAGGGCTGAACGATCGTTCTGCAAACGCCAAAAAAGTTGGGTGTGGAATGCGTCGGGCGTCACAAAAACCGAGATGCGTGGTGGTGAGCGTTGTCGTGGAGTTGAAGCTTTGGCACACAACACGAAGCTACGCGGCCGCTGTCAGCCTGTCCTGCCAAACGGACCACACGTGACCAGTCACATGAACAATTCACGTGATCGGTTGTTTTGAAAATCGGCAAAGCTTTGCTACCGTTGTAGTGTTAGAAGTGGGGTCGAATGGAGCTGTTGATTGGACTCCAGCCGGGATCCAGACTTGACGTTCGACCACCCCACCAAAACTTTTTTGTTGTTAGTTCCTCCTATATACGGAGGAGCAGTTCAAATTTTCCCATCCCGGCCATTGTCCTTGGCTCCTCCTCTCTTTGCTTCCTTCCGGCTCTGTCTCCTCTGCCTCATCCAAGCCTCTCTTTTTTTTGAAATTTCCACCAGATTTCACCGTCCCCCCAACCAACGTCATCATGTCTAGCTACGCCCTGTCCCAAGGTCACCGGGACGTAAGTGTCTATCTACTCTTGGAATACGATGTCTTGGGTGCCGAGCCCCGCTGACAATGTTGCTTTGAGCACAGATGCTGGAGAAGTCTCTTCTCGAGACGGACCCTGAGGTCGCCGAGATCATGGTGCGTGTGCATTTCCTCGTATAGATTGATACTTTTGTCTCTACTGTGGTGCCGATGCTGACCCCCCCATGTGCAGAAGCGCGAGATCCAGCGCCAGCGCGAGTCGATCATTCTGATTGCGTCGGAGAATGTGACGTCGCGGGCGGTGTTTGACGCGCTTGGCTCGCCCATGTCCAACAAGTACTCGGAGGGCTACCCGGGTGCGCGCTACTACGGCGGCAACCAGCACATTGACGAGGTGGAGCTGCTGTGCCAGAAGCGGGCGCTCGAGGCCTTCCACCTGGATGCCGAGCGGTGGGGCGTCAACGTGCAGTGCCTGAGCGGCAGCCCGGCGAACCTGCAGGTGTACCAGGCCATCATGCCGGTGCACGGGCGGCTGATGGGCCTGGACCTGCCGCACGGCGGCCATCTGAGCCACGGCTACCAGACGCCGCAGAAGAAGATCTCGGCGGTGTCGACGTACTTTGAGACGATGCCGTACCGCGTCAACCTGGACACGGGCATCATCGACTACGACACGCTGGAGAAGAACGCGGTGCTGTTCCGGCCCAAGGTGCTGGTGGCCGGCACGTCGGCGTACTGCCGGCTGATCGACTACGCGCGCATGCGCAAGATTGCCGACTCGGTGGGCGCGTACCTGGTGGTGGACATGGCGCACATCTCGGGCCTGATCGCGGCGGGCGTGATCCCGTCGCCGTTTGAGTACGCGGACATTGTGACGACGACAACGCACAAGTCGCTGCGCGGGCCGCGCGGCGCCATGATCTTCTTCCGCAAGGGCGTGCGGTCGACGGACCCGAAGACGGGCAAGCAGACGCTGTACGACCTGGAGAACCCGATCAACTTCTCCGTGTTCCCGGGCCACCAGGGCGGCCCGCACAACCACACGATCACGGCGCTGTCGGTGGCGCTGAAGCAGGCGGCGACGCCCGAGTTCCGCGCGTACCAGAAGCAGGTGGTCGACAACGCCAAGGCGCTGGAGACGACGTTCCGCAAGCTGGGCCACAAGATGGTGTCGGACGGCACCGACTCGCACATGGTGCTGCTGGACCTGCGCCAGTTTGCGCTGGACGGCGCGCGCGTCGAGGCCGTGCTGGAGCAGATCAACATTGCCTGCAACAAGAACAGCATTCCCGGCGACAAGAGCGCGCTGACGCCGTGCGGCCTGCGCATCGGCACGCCGGCGATGACGAGCCGCGGCTTCGGCACGGCCGACTTTGAGCGCGTCGCGTCGTACATTGACACGGCCGTGCGCATCTGCAAGGAGGTGCAGGGCAGCCTGCCCAAGGAGGCCAACAAGCTCAAGGACTTCAAGGCGGCCGTCGCCAGCGGCAAGGTCGAGAAGATCAACGACCTCAAGAAGGAGATTGCCGAGTGGTCGAGCAGCTTCCCGCTGCCGGTGGAGGGCTGGCGCATGGATGCCGGCCTGTAAGCTGGTTTCACTTGTTGTTCGTTTCGTTCCTTTTCCTTTTCCTTGTCTCTTTTTCTCTTTTTCTGTTTCAAACGTCAAACTTTCAACAGCGCACGAAAGTTTCCCCGGGTACTTTCAACAAAGTATTTGGATCAGGAGGTCTAAAAAACGGTCGAAGGATTTTTACTGAGCTGTTGCCGGGTTCTGAATAACAACGAAAATACATATGGATGAGCATGAGCATGAGCATCTCCTCAGCCTGGCAGAGCCGTGTGAGATAATACTTGTACTTTTGCCCCGCACTGTCTCCGCAAAGGAGTCATTCACTCCAGCCGGGTCTCCACTTTCCTGCGGCGTCGGCGTGCCTGCCCAGTCAAAGACTCCGCTCTGGCGTCAGTGGATGGACATGATACGACGCATCAGACAGGCAAGAGCGACACGGACCAGAGTGCAACCTCCTTCTCGTTTGCTGCCGCCTCCATTTTCTCCTTTGCCAAAAAAAAAAGAAGAATCGTCTTCTTTTCCGCCTCTCTTTTCCTTTGCACGCACCCTTCCTTTTCGCCTTCTCCCACGACCGCACACTGCGAAGCCGAGGATCGGCTCCGTCGCTCTCCGGCCCCTCTAGTCTTGGGACGTCTAGGCCCCCCGTCGGTTCCCGCGCCTCTGGCGATAAGCCTCGCCTGTCATTCCCCAACTTTCACCGTCATTTGCCTCGTTTCTTCTCCCCCTTTCTACTGGTTCTTTCCTTTACGCCTCTCGCTATTGGTTTTCCCTCCTCTTCCTCCCTTACTGTCCTGCTCTTCTTCTCCGCTTGTCCATGTTCAGCCCCCTCCCAAGCCCTGTCGAGCGGCCGCTACTGCTTTTCCACCACCCCATCGTCCCCTAACAGCCGCCACTCTCTGCCAACGTCTTTCGACCAGCAAACGCCCTCCTCTTCTCGCACGATGGCCTCGTCGTCCATCCCGATCCCCACAATGTCGTCCGGCAAGGCCGTTGCCCGCGACGGCTTCGACCACCGCCAGGCCCACGCGCACGGCCGCGTGCACCGTCACCGCAACCGCCACCTGCGCGCGGCCCAGGCGGCCGCCGCTGCGGCAGACGCGTCTGCCATTGTCGGCTCGCCGTCGTCGTCGTCCATGTCGCCGTCGACCTCGGCGGCGTCGTCGGCGTCGTCGTCCTCGATCCCGGCCTCGCCCTCGCGCATTCCCCGGGCGGTCAAGCCCCTGTCCCAGTCGGTTCCGGCCGAGACGCCGACGCGGATGCAGCAGAAGATGACACACTACCGCCGGCCGAGTCTTCTCAGTGCGTTTGCTGCTCACGATCTGGCCGTGTTTCTATCCCAGACCAGCCATGGCTAACCCACGCCCCAGGCGACGCTATCTCCAAGCAGGAAGCTCATGTCATCAACATTGGCGACCCTGATGGCCCCCCGCGGCTGGTATGTTTTACCCCCACGACGCTATAGGTTTTTCTTTTGTCCGCCGTACTCTGACCACCCCTCAGATCACCTACCTCGCCTCGAGCCAGGGCTTTACGTGGAACCCAGGTATGCACCTGTCTCGATGTCGCCTGTTGGGCTGCCAAGGGCTGTCAAGACTTGTACTAACACACACTCGTACAGAGATTTTCGTGCCCTCCTACATCGACTGCGACTACACGCCCCTCGAGCACCGGCGGGAACCGGTTGTCGAGATCTTCCTCAGCGACGAGGAAATCGAGGAGATGCTGCCTAAATAGGCACCCTGGGCGGGATGCGGGATGACAGGCGACGCCCCGACGCCGCTGCTGCCTGACTGCTACCCGACGGCCGGGCGCTCGGCTTGCGTCCCCCACCTCTGTGGCCTCTTGCTGTGTGCCACGGTTCAACAGCGCTAGGTCTTGTCCTGCGCAGCGCCCTGCTCTTTTTTTTCTGTGGCGTGTTTGTCCTTGCATTACCCCACGCCAGCCGTTGGTGTTGCCCTATACGCCCGCCACGCCGACTTACCTATGCGCTTTATTTTCACTGCTCCTTCTTCCTGCTCTTCCTGTTTTGCGGCTTTTTTTTTCTCTCCTCCTTTGATGTTCCTAGTGGGTTTCATGCAATGTTCTGGGGTGTTTTTGCGGTCTTTCTCCGCTTTGCTTTCCGTGTTAGTCTATCGTTTGTTTTTTGGATCCTGGGCGTTCACCATGGTGGCTCAATGTAGGGGAGCAGGAGTTTACCGAACAATATGATTTATTTTTTCTCTCGTCTCTGGGTTTTTGTCGGTCCTGACTGCTGTCACTGCCATGAAATGGGAAAGCCTTGACAGCCTTGGCAGCCTTGTCGGAACCCCGGGTTGTGCATAAAATTCCAGGCGGGGGGGTATCGTAGTATCCGACTTGGCAGTAAACACGGCGCCGCGTCTCTTCGTCTGAACTCGGGAACGACACGAACAACCTCGCAGACGTCCGCTGGAAGGGAACACGGCGACACGCGTCATGGATACCGCCTCGCACCACCGCAAGATTGAGCTGCAGTCGCCGGAGGACTTTGCGTACCTGGTCAGCAATGTGCGCCGCGCGGCCGCCGCGAGCGTGGCCGCCGCGTTTCCGCCGGTCGACGACGACGACGGCGACGCCGGCGACGACGACCTGCACGCGCGCGTCGAGAGTTTAGTGGAGGAGGTGTGTTTTTTTTTTTTTTTTTGGGGGGGGGGGGGGGGGGGGGTTTGTGGGGAACGTTGGGAACCACCCCGGCCAGCCGCCGGCCG